>CAJHNH020000352.1:242500-287222 GCA_905116865.2 Candidula unifasciata
GAAACGAATGGGGACGATACTAGAACTGGCTCTGGCGTTAGCCCTCATTCTAGCCTGGTCAACAACGGCTGCTAACTCTTTTAGCACCTTGTTTGTGTCGCCAGGTATATCGGCCTTGACCTAGGGCTTTTCTGCACGCGGACAGGACGTGTTTCTAGAGTCTGCTTCGCTTTACACTACGGGCAAGTCGGATCCTTAGTCGCAGACCATTTAACCATGTTTAACACCGGACGGTAATACATCGGTACGCCGAACGAACGATGAAGCTCCAGTCGCAACGGGGTCATCCGCCAGATCTCACCCCATGTGAGTATTCTTGGCAATGCGCGCGCTCTCCACAGGCTGACCCAATGGCCCTGCTGCGACTGCTGGGCTGCTTTCTGGACCCGAACCTCGTTTTCGTTGTCCCTCACCGTTTGTATTACCATGTCTCGGCGCTCTTTGGCTGAGGCCTTTGACCCCTAGACTGGACGTTCCTCTACGGCTTTGCTAAATCACAAAAACGATGGGTTTGGAGTGCGTTGGAGTGACAGAAGTCGCTTTGCAGAACCGACCTTATTCCTTTGACAAGTTCTATTCCGCGTTTATTTTTAAATCAATTCAAAAGTCCTGAACAATTTATAGGCCTTTGACTGCAGGGACGTGTGGTTGCGGATCTGGTGTGTAACTTTACCACCGTATTATCTCGGGAAGACTTATTACAGGTAACTGCGTCCAATTTTGCAGACTTCCTTTTGTGAAACAAATCTACAGACAACATGTCTTTGTTGGTTGTAATTGCCAAATTATCTTCACTATTTTTAATTACCAAGTAATTGCCATTGGGTTTTTAAAAATTTTTTTTTAATTACCAGATTGATGTTTTGTACTGTAAATATTCCGCCCTCATTGATAACTGGAGTCGTTACAATTATGCCCCTTATAAAGTTGTCTGCATGGCCTTTACTTTACAGCAGTGTTCTTCAAATTGTGGGAGAGAGGGGAAAATCGAGGTGCGGCGCCAAAAATGTTCGCCTAATCATGGAATGGACTAGGGCAGGCAGTTCTTCTCTACTAGAACTGTGTCTAGTGTGCCGGGTTAGCACCTCAAGAATGAGATCGAACTGGAGCAACTCCTGGAAACCCCGTTCAACTGCACGAAACAGTTATATTCGGACACGCGACGGTTATGTAACTGTAGTCCACTGTGGGCCGAGGACGACAGAATATACACAGTGCCTCCTTAACAAGTGCGTAGTACTAAAAGTCGACTAATTTTTGGGTGGTTTTTTTTTTGGGGGGGGTGGGGTCGGAGTGCACACGCCAGAGAGGCGAGGAACTAACAGTCTGCACATAAATAAGCCAGATCTGTCAAAAGATGAGCAAGCTAACCACATGTTAAGGAATGAGGTCAAAGTTCAGTTGGCGAACAACCAGAACTGTCCGCCTGAGTTTACAGCCAGCGAAAAAGAATAAGGACAAGGAGGAGGAGAAGAAGAGGTTCTCCTTGCAACTACGGCCTCATATTGGGGGAGTACGCCGGAGTTCAGTCCCCTGGCCGCATTGCAATTACGGAATGGAGAAGGAACGAATCACACAACAAAGTGAGGTCGACATGGCTGGTGGACCACGCGCTGCGACTCAAATTAGCGCTAACCCAAACTCTAACCCTAACCCTCAACCCTAACCCTATGATGAATTAATCGAGTGTATTGATCGGCACTCATAGAAAGAAGTAGAAAGATAGAAGAACACACTAGACAACATAAAAATCGAAAGCTATAGTTACCGTGCCGGGAATTGAACCTGTCACCTCCAGACGGCGTCTGCGCCTCGCCATGAATACAAGTGTACTATTTATAGGATTAACTCTATGATGACAGCAGTGCACTGCACGCTGTCTATCGCTCACGCTGTCTATCGCCAACACACACTAATTACGTCATTTGTTTAGCTCCCTCCTATCCACTCCGTAATTGCAATGCGGCCAGGGGACTGAACTCCGACGTACTTCTCCTAATATGTGGCCGTAGTTGCAAGGAGAGCCGAAGAAGAAACTGGTAACTCAGATTTGTCGTCGTCGGCTTACCATCCAGGCTGTGATTGTGTTATCTTAGTTTGGTCAAACTTTCAGGTAGCAATGCGGACGGAAAAAAACGGATGGAAGCTGAGGAGACTTATCCCACACTGATCTTCAACTACGGTGTTCTTCTCGTTCACCACTCTCGTCGCTGCAAGTTGAGAGTTCTCGAATTACTGTGATCTAACCACAAGTATCATCATCATCATCATCATCGTGGTCAGCAGCAGCAGCATCATAAGAAGGGTAACTTTCCTATGTCTGTTCTGGGGGTCAGAATGGGGCGGGAAAGTGGGGAAGGAGGAGGCGACAGAATAGACCCACTGTCCTAAAAATAATGTAGCAACAGTCAAATAATTATGGATGTGTCATTCGTAGGCATCTGCCTGAGAGGCAATGAACCAACAGTCGGCATACAAATAAGCCAGATATGTAAGACGGAAGTGCACATACAAGTCTAGTTCTGGAATAGGACGAGTCCAGAAGTGGATGAACGACCAGAAATTTCCGCCGGAAGTTTACAGTCCCGTGAACGCTAAAAACAAAAAATTCAAAGGACAATAAACACACAAACAGTGGGCCTACCTGTACAGTATCGACGTTGTCAGTTCCCAGCAAAGAAGCAACGTTGCTCAGCGTACAGCTGCAAAGTAAACAAGCAAAGAGTTAGTTAGTTCTTTAATTTGCTGAAATATTTTCCCAAACACGACCCACCCCTTCCTCCTCCTGTGTTTGACAGATCAGCAAACAATCTCCCCAAATCACAATTGCAAATAAGACATTGGAGACAAGGCAACAGCTGAAGCGGAGACAGAAAACAATGTGGATTGGAGGGGCAAGTTCATAAATAAACCAACAACTGCCATTTGCTACAAACGATAGTCGTGACACTATATTACGAACAGGATACGAACCAAAAACTAGATCAGGAAAATCATTAGCTGTGGTTAAGCTAACATTTGTAGTCAATATTAGCAGTCAGTCAAGTCAATATCCTCACTGTTTATCAGATCAATATTACTAGTCACGTTAATATCACTCTTTAGATCAATATGACTAGTCAGGTTAGCATTAGCAATAAGGTCAAGATGACTGGTCACTTTAATATCACTCTTCAGATCAACATGACTAGTCAAGTTCGCATTAGCAATAAGGTCAAGATGACTGGTCACGTTAATATCACTCTTCAGATCAACATGACTAGTCAAGTTAGCATTAGCAATCAGGTCAAGATGACTAGTCACGTTAATATCACTCTTCAGATCAATATGACTAGTCAAATTCGCATTAGCAATAAGGTCAAGATGACTAGTCACGTTAATATCACTCTTTAGATCAACATGACTAGTCAAGTTAGCATTAGCAATCCGGTCAAGATGACGAGTCACGTTAATATCACTCTTCGGATTAACATGACTAGTCAAGTTAACATTAGCAATCAGGTCAAAATTAGCAGTCAGGCTAACATCAACGGTTTTAGGTCAACATCAGTGATCACACTAAAATTAACAGCCAGGTCAGCATTATTAGTCAACATCAGTGGTCAGGTCAACATCAGTGGTCAGATCAACATCATTAATCAAAAGAACATCTGTGGTCAGGTCAACATCAGTGGTCAGATCAACATCATTAATCAAGAGAACATCAGTGGTCAGGTCAACATCAGTGACCAGGTTAATAACAGAAGAGAACATCAACAGTCAAACCAAAGCAAGTGGACAGGCCAATCGGGTCATAGTATTACAACTACTAATTATAAATAATAAACACCTGAGCTATTTCAAACTGTCTAGGTGAACCATTCAAATGTCACTTTGTATTAACTGCGTGTCCTTTACAGGCCGTTGCAGAACCAACCTCTGCATTATGTTGGCTGTTTTGGTTTTCACTAGGCAATATTTACGTTCTCTGTCCACATAAATTATTTTGGCTCTCCTTTAAACTACGGCCGGTTAGACGGCCGGTTAGTCGGAGTTCAGTCCCTTGGCTGCAGTGCAATTACGGAGTGGAAAAGAGGGAACGAAACAAATGACATAAATACTGTGTGTTGGCGATAGACAGCGTGCAGTGCCCTGCTGTCGTCATACGGTTAGGGTTTGGGTTAGGGTTTGGTTTAGGGTAGGGGTATGGTTTGGGCTAGGGTTTGGGTTAGGGTTTGGGTTAGGGTTAGGGGTAGGGTTAGGGTACCTGCATGTTCCTTATAGCTCTATGCTCAGCTAGCCACCGCAACCACGCAAGCTTATCGCTCATTAGGGCATACAGATCCGCAGGTGTCACATCTACAGCCACTAAGTCTTGCGTCGCAAAAACGCGGTCGCTAATGTGAGTCGCAGCGCGTGGACTAGCTCTAGCAGCCATGTCGACGGCAGTTTGTTTTGAGATTCGTGCCTTCTCCACTCCGCATTTTGCACTGAACCCAGGGGACTGAACTCCGACCAACCGTCTGTAGTTTTAAAGGAGAACCATTATTTTTAATTTCTCTTTGTCCGTGCGAACTACCTAACATTATCTATGTAATCATGTCTAGTATTTGATACTACCTAGTATATTTCACTCTTTAAATGAAACTATTTGTGACTGTATGTGTGAACTATATGTGACCGTCTATGTGAACTATTTGTGACTATGTGTTAACTATTTGTGACTGTCTGTGTGAACTATTTGTGACTGTCTATGTGAACTATTTGTGACTATGTGTCAACTATTAGTGATCGTCTGTGTGAACTATTTCAGTCATTACAACACTGCCTCTCTCGACTATTTTAAGTCACTGGAGTCATACCTAACATTATCTATGTAATCAATTTTACCATGCCTAGTATTTCATACAGGAGCTTCGCTCCTGTGCCAAAGAAAAATACATAAAATGTTGATCACAGTTCAAAAGAAATCCGCAGCTCACAGTGTTACGCCATGCACTCAACTCAGAAGCTGGGCAATAAAACTATATCCTTCCAGTCTACAAATGGAGCAAAGATGCAACGGCCACCGTCTGGCAGAAGCAAAAAATTTGCCCCGGCTAAAAAAAAAAAGTGGCCTCGCCTAGCGTCCATTTTGACCTGAAGCATTTTGTGAGGATTAATAAACGGTCACCCCAGCAGTACCCTCACTATTAGCTGGGGAAGGGGTTTAGGATATTACATCCACCAGCAAGCGTCGCCCCTATAACGACCTGACTGCCTTCGTTAACAACTGTTCACCCAACAGCCATGCAGTTCTTTGGCACGAAGGAGACACTTTAAACTTGGGTTTCGGACTGCCGCCTCCCTACAAGATGTTATGTCATTTCATGTTATCACAATCGATGTCACTGCACATTGGGCATTCCCCTGCGTGCTCAGTCTTCTAATGCAGTAGCCACTCCAAAGTACTTCCACTAATTGTTCCCATGAGAAGCTGGTTATATCGTCTCCTTTCTCGGCCTCGAAGACGGCACAGACGTGCTTCACCATGCTTTACTCCCATGTCACGCAATCGTGTTAGTGTCAGAGATTCCTCATTATCCACTAGCCCAGTCCGTACAGCGTGGACGATATCTGCTCTTTCCATGCTTTTTCCCACAATTTTTAGTGCAGTGCTTGCCAGTTGATCCGCTCGCTCATTTCCCTTTACGCCTGCATGACCCGGTGTGTAGATCCAGGTTACGAAGGTTAAGTGCGATTTTAGAATGCTTTCTACCCATTCAGAGCGCATACCGCCTGTTGCTATCTTCTGAAGTATATTCATGGAGTCTGATACAATAACTGCCTGTGTGGCGGTTTGCTCGGATACTCATGATAAAGCTCTAGAAGCAGCGGCTATTTCCATGGTCATGCTTGACGTGGTTGTCTGGTAAGCGCCGCTGTCCTCATGTATTGTTTTCCCCCTTCTTTGCGCTATGTATGCCCATGCTGACTTTGATCCGCGCTTCACGGATCCATCTGTGTAAATGATGATATCTTCTGGGTCTGAATGCTGATCTATCAGTTCCTTATTTCTGTCTAAGCCGCAGAAATTTGATCACGGCAGTACCTTTCCAGTGTGATCCTTAGAGATCTCAGTGTTGTTGTCTTAGCCTGAATACCAATGCGGATCCCAGTGTTGTTGTTGTTGTTGTCTTAGCCTGACCACTGGTGCTGGCCCGACTGTTAATAAGTGCTGGATTTAGACATAAGCTAGCTAAGCTACAGCTTGCGGCCGCATAATCTGCAGGGGCCTCAGCGAATTCTTTTTGGTTCGCCGTCGCAATTTTCTTTAAACAGAGCTTTGTATGGTGAAAATACAAGCTTTTAAGACAATCTTCAGCATTTTTTTTAAATTAAACATTAAACAACAGTATATTTCCACGATCCACATATTTAACAAACAGATAAATTTTAGTTTTTCTAAGACAAGCTCGTGTCATTTAAAACAGTAGGGGCCTCAGAGCTTTATACTGTTTCGAGCCTCGTAAAGACTGACTTCGACCCTCTTGCTAATGTGACAATGACTAGTAACATTACAGTTAACATTATACGCGTTTATATACGCGCCAATTATATATACTGATTAACTTGAAAAATGTCTACTGGTTAAATTCTATTTTTCTTAATAACTCTGAGAAGCAATAAACAATGAGCCAAACGAACAGCTGCTCGAGTAAGTTATCAGTAAACGACAACTGTCTTAACAAAAATCATTCGACAGTAAACAAAAGCTCGAAGTAAACCAGCTGACATCTGCAAGGAAACTCACCATGCATATCAAAGCGATACAGACGTAAGAAACGAAAAAGAAAACTGGTGAAAATTTAAATTAGCTTAACGTAACTGTTTAAAAGGTGTTCGTTCATGAAGAGCAACAGCTGCAGTAAATCAACATATAAAGTGTAGTTTGTCAGCATGGGGTAATACGCGCCTAAGATAACACAGCCTTGTATGTAATTTGAATAATTGATGTGCAAGATATCGGCCGGGTGTGTACTGTGTCAATCTGACATCTATAATAAAAGCCCGGTGTGTTATGTGTCGCTTGGTCTTAGTAAGGTGTGAAATTGAATTCCATCCAATGGAAAGTTTTAAGTTAAACTGTGTTAAGGCAATGAGAGAGCAGATGCTCTGGCTGGCAGTGTAACAATCAGGAATGGGCCATCTATGGACAGGAGAGACAACATCAACGCCATACGAGAGACTAAAAAACGTGAGGCTTTTAGTTTCGTGGAAAATTTTCACTGAATAGACTGCATACCCTGGGTGTACCAAAGTGGAGCTGCGAGACAGGAAAACCCTGTGGCAGCCATCCGTCGTTACATCAACCAGAACAGAATGGGAGTTGTTAGCCTCAAATCACATAGAGACATACTCAGGAGGGGATGGCTTGTTAGCCTTAAATCACATAGAGACATACTCAGGAGGAGATGGCTTGTTAGCCTTAAATCACATAGAGACATACTCAGGAGGAGATGGCTTGTTAGCCTAAAATCACAAAGAGACATACTCAGGAGGAGATGGCAGCACTTGTGGCCAGGTGCGATAAAGATAATATTTAACATTAACTATTAACTTTGAGTTCAGATCTGACACTTCACAGCACTTGAGACATTTCTTTATTCTTTATACACAGAGACATAGTAGGAGATCCGGGGCGGGGGGGGGGGGGTGCTTTATCTGCAACCAGAGCAAAGTTTCAATCAAGACCTGCAGCAGTCTGTATGTCCGTCTTGACTCTCGCATGAGTGATGTGTCCACAAGATTTTCTTCATCTTTTTGTTTATACCCTGATCCATTTGTACCTACGCACTTTTCACCTGTTCCCAAAAGGCCTTGATAACATCTAGCTGGTCGTGCAGCAACTGACAACCAAGTGGTGCAGAACCAGTCAATTTGTCTGATCATTTACCCCCATCTGCATGACCTGGAGATAATACCCAAGGACGCTAAACTACTCGGGACACCACCTGAACGCTTTGTTTGTCACTGCAGGTAGTAAAACTGATTCCATCATTCCTTAAACATGTTTTCCGAGTCTGTTACATGCTGCTCTCTAACTAGCACACGGTTACAGTAACTGTCTCAACCGCCATTCTCAAACAATACTGCTAAAGAACAAGTAACTTTCAATTGTGCTAAATTTGGAAACATTTGGAGTTAAAAGTCTACCGAAATATTGCAGGATCCTCGCCGGTGCTAAACAGCCTGTCCACTGTGCTTACCTTCTTCTGATTTAGATTTGAGTTCTAAAAAAAGGGACGGAGCACTTGTGGGTTACTACCCGTGTGCTATGATTTTGATCTGTTGTTCAAACTTCAATTGTGCTAGATCATGGACGTCACAGTCAGTGTTGTGCAGCACTGCCAGTTTCATGATAAGCATCATGCAGAGTTTGTATGATAAGAGTGGGCAACTCCGGATCTGCTAGCAACTTCTCGCGGCCCTTCATCATCCTGACGCCATGCCATGCTCTCCCTCCGTATATCAAAATTGGTCAAGCGTCTTCGCTGAGCCATGGCTAAAACGAAAAATGTTACAAACACACTCACTGCCCGTGCCTTCCAAAATATGTGGGCGACGAATGTTCTCTATGGTCACGATTTGCACATGAAAAGCACATTTCAGCAATGTTATCAACAGACTCTGCCTTACGAAACATTTTCAAACATGCATCATTCTCTTTCTATGGTGTAGATATGACTGACCTTGTAGTCACATACGTAACATAAATCTGATTTATCTTCAGAATAATTAAAAAATTTTAAGCGTGTAACAAACTGCACACAACTTTTTTTTTAGGTTAAGTGCTTGGATTTTTAAAACAAAACACCTTACTAGGAAGGACATAAAAAAGAGGAACAAAATGCATGTCTGAAAATGGTTCCAACGGCTAAATCTTTTGTTAACATTGCTGAAATTTGATTTTCACGTGCAGGTCGTGCACGGTATGGTGAGCTGACGTCACCCACTTTTCGGACGGAACGGGCAGCGTACAGTTTGGTAACATTTACCGTTTCAGCCATAGCTCAACGAGGACGCTTGACCAATGTTGACACACGGAGAGCGATAGCATTGCTGCAAGGCTCTGTAGAACTGCGAGAAGTTGCTGGGAGATTAGGAGTTGCCCACTTTGTCATACAGCTCGGCGTGATCGTTGTCGTGCAACCGGCTGTGCCGCATAATAATACTGGTCAGGACGTCTGAGGTCTACCGCAATTGATAAATGAAAGTAGCCTTTCATTCGTTCTGATAGCAGTGCAAACCTTGGAAGTGTGACATAAATTACAATAACCATGACACTGTCTTGTAACTATCAATATCGTTGTGAATGATGTCAACAGTGCGCCTGACTTGATCGTGAACGGCCTGTCGCGAAAGTCACGCTGGTTTCGGAACTTCCTATTTCACGCATTCACTTGGTGATAAAGACATGAATCACTACACTATATTTGGTCTCTATTCGCCGATAAACTATGATGGGTTTCACCCCTTTACTGGGGGGGGGGGGGGAGATAACAGAACCCTGCTCCTCTCAGGTACAAATCAAAAGTGGGGCGGCCATCTTTACAGTCATTATGCCGTCACCATCTTTGTCTCTACCACGATGTCATGTGCTTAACACTCCTGACACCCTTAAAACAATATTGACAGGTTACAAGATTGTGAACGGCCTGTTGCCGAAGTAACGCCGGTTCGAATCTTCCTATTTCACTCATACACTTGGTGAACTCAAAGACATGAATCGCTACACTATACTGGGTTTCTATTCGCCGATAAACTATGATGGGTTTCACCCCTTTACGGGAAAGGGGGGGGAGGAGGAGGGAAACCGATACCAGAACGCTGCTCCTCTCTGGTACATGTCAAATGTGGGGCGGCCATCTTTACAGTCATTATGCCGTCACCATCTTTGTCTCTACCACAATGTCATGTGCTTAACACTCTTGACACCCTTAAAACAAAATTGACATGTTACAAGAAATTGGAATTATTACTGTATTTCTATCTCCCTCTTTATCTTTCCGTGAGAAACCCCTCGTCTTACATACTGATAAACAACGGAAACACAGCTCATTCACAATCCTGAAAACGGTTCAATGGTCACAAAGAGATGATCCAGGTGGTCCTACATCCCCGTGCGCAAGGTCTCAGTCTCCCACACCTCCATAAAACGTGATACTGGGAACTAAAAACAAACATGGACGGACACAAAGTGTTCGTGTCTCACTCACAATAATGGAACCTAGCGGTAAACTCCCTTACACAATCCTGAACAGTGTTGAACAGTCACAGGGCGATCATCCCATAAACACTCAAGAAAAAATAAAATATAATTCACGACTTGTAGCTATATTAGTCCTAATAACTAAACACTGTAACGAACAAAAACACGGAAACAGATCACAGATAAAGACCTGGTTAATTTCCATACAGTTTAGTTTGCCCTTAAGGAAAGCCGAGAACTGGTACAGTCAATAAAGGAATCTGGTGTGCCCGTGGACCTAGCACTCACAAATGTCTACATTAATGGATGTAGGAAATAATGAACACCATTAATTTCCCGTGTGTAGTATATTGCCGGGGGACTGTCAGCAGCATGTGCGGTGTTCACATTAGCCAATATGTTGTTGATTAGGCACGGTTTGTGGAAAATTAGTGGGCTCGTTTTCAGCTCCCCCCCCCCCCATCTCTCTCTCTCTCTCTCTCTCTCTCTCTCTCTCTCTCTCTCTCTCTTTCTCTCTCTCCGAGTCAAATCCCTCTTTATATCCCCCCTCATATCCCCTTCTTTCTCTCTGAGTCAAATCCCTCTTTATGTCCCCCTCATATCTCTCTCTCTCTCTCTTTCTGAGTCAAATCCCTCTATATATCTCCCTCATTTCACCCTCTTTCTTCCTCTCTCTCTCTCTCTCTCTCTCTCTCTCTCTCTCTCTCTCTCTCTCTCTCTCTCTCTCTCTCTCTCATGTTTAATTGTCAATCTGTATGTCCGCCAATCTATAAATTTGTTTGTTTGTCTACCTATATGTCTGTGTCTACCTATCTGTCTATCTATCCGCCAAAATATCTTTATCTTTTTATCCGCCCACCCATGTAATCATAGGTCTGTCTGTCTTCCCTGATGCCTATCTTCACATCCATCTACCTACCTACCAATCCAGCCAGTATCTGTATGTCCGTCAGTCTGTCGATTCATCCCTTATCTTTCTCTGTCCATCCATCCACCCATCAATCGTATGTCTGTCCATCCATCTATCTTATGTCTTTCCATCCATCCTTATGTCTGTAAAAAAAATGCATCTCATGTCTATCCATCCATCCATCAATTCATCCATCAAAGCATCCATCTATATCCATCCATTGACTCATCTATCTTATCGGTCTGTCTATCCATCCATTTTATCAGTTTGTCTATCCATACATCTATCGTATCTGTCAATTCTTTCATTCAGCCACTCACCTATCTCATATGTCTGTCCATCCATCCATCAATCTTATCGGTCTGTCTATCCATCCATCCATTTATCTTATAGGTCTGTCTATCCATCCCCCATTTATCTTATCGCCTGTCTATCCATCCACCCATCTATCTTACTGGCCTGTCTATACATCCATCAATATCTTGTCGGTCTGTGTATCCATCCATCCATCCACCCATCTACCCACCCATTCATCTATCATATCTGTCTGTCCATTCAATCATCTATCTTATCGTCTGTCTATCCATCCACCCATTTCTTTTATCTGCCTGTGTATCCATCCACCCATCTATCTTAACGGCCTTCTATCAATCAATCCATCCATCTATCTTATCTGTCTGTTCATCCATGTATCTACCTTATCTAATTTGTCTATCCATCCATCTATCTATCCTATATGTCTATCCATCCACCCACTCTATCTTATCTATCTGTCAGTCTATCCATCCATCTATCTTATCGGTCTGTCTACCCATCTATCCTTTCACTTATCTCTCTTATCGGTCTGTCTATCTATCAATTTATCTTGTCTATTCAGCCATTCATCTATTTATCTTATCTCATATATCTTATCCACACATATATTTTGTTGATTTGTCTATCAAACCATCCACCCATCTATCTTATGCATCTGTCTTTCCATCGATCCACCAATCTATCTGTGTCTGTCTAACCCTCAATCTATTGCATCTGTCTATCCATCCATCTATCCTATCTGTCTATCTGTCCACCCACTGTCTTATATGTCTGTCTGCCTATACATCTGTCTATCTTATCAATATGTCTACCCATCCAGCCACCTATCTATCTTAACTGATTTTCAATCAATTCATCCTTTTTACCTATCTGTCGGTCTATATCCATCCATCTTATCTGTCTGTCTATCCATCCACCCACCTATCTATCTTAACTGATTTTCAAACAATTTCCTTTTTCCATCTGTCGGTTTACCTGTCTGTCGTCTATCCTATCACTTATCTATCTTAACTGATTTTCAAACAATTCATCCATACCTGTCTGTCGGTCTATCCATCCTTCCATCCATCTTATCTGTCTGTCTATCCATCCACCCATCTATCTTATCTGTCTATAAATCAATCTGTTCATCCATGCATCTATCTTATCTGTCTATCCATCCCTCAAATATATGTTATCGGTCTGTCTTCCTGTTTATTTACATATCCCTCAATTTTCTGCCTATGTTCAGATCTCTATCTATCTCTGATTATGTAACTATCAATCTATCACTCCGCCAAAAAATACATCTAAAATACATAAATTGCACAATAAAATCACAATTAACAAAGACGACCGTTAGCAAGCCTGCAAGCCTATGTGGCCAAAAATAGAAGTCACTACTCCCCGATATCCCGTGACCCGTCAAGATGACGACATCGTGGAAACTACCGCAGATGTGGCGTATACAAACAGGCTCTACATACCACACCAACTGCACGATTTACACACAGAACAAAGAGATGCTGTCCTTTCCTTTAGAAACACCTTCACAACGATCTATCGTCAGTTTTCCCATCAGTAACAATCACGAACGGTTGCCAGTTAATTCGTTAGGCGGCCTGGGTTGTCTACGTCTTTCCGACATTTGACGATGACAACAGGTAGGTGGGTAGGTAAGTAGGTAGACTGGCTGTACCCCACCAGGACATCACTCCAGCGATAAACACCCGGTGATACAAAGTGCCACTATGCGGATGAGGATCACCCGTGGAGACGTCCCAGAAACCCCGTTCAGCCGTTAGGCCATATTTGGGGCCCGGCTATATTTAGGCCCGCCCGGTAAATGCCAGGATGGGGCTTTTAAAAAACTAAAAATTGCATCCCTCTCGGGGACGACAGTTAATAAAGATGACGATAATAATAACAACAACTATTTCAGTTCCAGAGGGTCATAGTTGGTTTTGGTGCCCAAATTAGGCAATTATGACAATAAAATCATGGGCTCTTCTCCGAACTTCGTCCCAGGCATCTAGATTCGCCCCCCCCCCCCCCCCCCCCCCCCCCCCCCAATCCGCGCCGCGCGGGATACTGTCGGTGGGCGGCATAGTCGAAGAAACAGGTCCGAAATTAATCTTTCGCCGAGACCCTGTTAGAGTCTTTGTTTGCCCTCGACAATATTGGCCCGTCATTCTGAGGCAATCCTAGTTTTTCCGCAATTTGTTCCTCGGCAGGCACTCAGCATTTTACACACGACTGAGGCCCTGTTAGGGTATTTGTCTGGCCGCTATGCTATAATATGGTGACGCAGTTAGGAGGAGAGCCAAATCATAGGCAATAATAATAAGAACTCCATAGCAGGAGCTTTACCGATCCTCAGTAAAAGGGTCCCTCGTCAACAACTGTTTCGGCCTGTTATCCTCCTAGATAGTCTCAGAGGGTGGGTCGACCTGGGTCATGACTCCCAGGCATCGAAATTCTCATTGTGCGCTTTATGGACGTTCGGGAAAGACAAAATGGTGGCTTTGCAACAGGTACTGTGAGGTTTAGTTTTATGTCTTTCCGGTAGCAAACTGGCCGCTGGAAAAAATGAACGGTTGGTTCATAGGACAAACGTTAGACCTCAACAACTGGCAGAGACACACTGTAAGAGGTTACTCGGGACACTTTGGGCACACTACACCTACAGAGTTAATAGGCAACCATTGTAAGAGATATATGTTGTTGTGTGGTTTACTATGTCCTGTTTAAACATAAAATCTATAAACTGATGAAGCATTCTATGGCTGGTGACCCTTAAAACGTTGTATTGCTCCAGAAAAGCAACGGTACTCTCTTCGTCACCTGCCAACGGTGACAGCTGAAATAAACTCAAGTCCTACTTAAAATTCCAGACGTCTAACAGGCACCGTGGCCGGCGGCCGGTCGCGAAATTGACAACTCTCAGACCAAACCAAACAACCAGACACTCCTGGATCATAGAGTCGGCAGTGTGAAAGGTCAGTAAGGATGAATGAACGGCCAATCACGTCAGTTTGGACCCGAGTTAGTGAGTTGTTCCACTTTCCGATATGGATAGACACACCAATGAACACGACCCCTGATAAAACACTAAAGATAAAACAACTACACAAAACGCTTTATTTTTTTTTTTTTTATTACCATTATAACAAGGAAGAAATAAAGAACAATGCACAAGGCACAAATGGTGTCCATCCTCCTTCTGTCTCCACCCCTCCCATCACCCTCTTTCTTTTCGCCCCACGCCCCCCCCCCCACCCCCCTTTTCCTTCCCCCAAATGCAGTAAAACACACCTACCACAGCGCTGCACATACAGACGGCAACAAATGTAACACAAACTCACAAAATATAAATAACATACAGAACAATTTACACGAAAGCAACCAGGAAAAAAAAAAAAGAGGAAAACAGATTTGTTTTCTTCGAATGCCCCTTTTTCTAAAGAGTTAAAAAAAATTTTTATTATCACCAACATAAGAAGTCTGAACAGCTCTAGACTAGAAAGACACACACAAAGAGGCAACAGACTGTCAGAGACGTGGGAAAACATGTGACGACTATCAAAAGTATCTGGTATCGCCAACAAATAAGAAGATTACATACTTCTAAGAGTCCCCACAACAGGATCAGCCAGCAGGCTGACCTTATCATTGATCGATGATAACGAAATGCTTCAATTCTTTCAGTACCGGGATATCTAGCCTGGCAGTACATGGTGTCGATAACAACAATGCTTGTAGACAAAACGTGAGAGCCTGCCACAGATAAGCAACCAGCAGAATAGCTAACCAGGTTTCTCTAGTATGATAAAGCTAAACATCAGTCGCGTCTTTCGTTTTTTGGTTAAGTTAGTTGCGTATACGTTACAGGACGTTACACAACCAACCCCAGCATTTTTTTTTTTTTGGGGGGGGGGGGGGGGGGGCCTACTGTACTTTTTCTAGGCAAATTTTAAGTTTACAGTTTGCCACTGCTCACTGAACGGTCAGCTCTCTGTACCACTGTCGAAACAATCGCAAGCCAAATCGACCGCAGCTGGGATCGAACCTGGCACACCGGCATTATGAAGTGCGTTCGCTACGCCTAAACCAGAGACGCCAACTCATTGTTTGGTACAAATGGAAAATTCACACACGACACGCTGACTCGGACTCAAAGAGTTTCAAAGGTGCAATAACTCTACCGATAGTAGAGTGCAACAGGTATTCAAGATTAGTCTTCTTCTTCTTCTTCTTCTTCTCTTCCACCTTGTACCTCATCGAAGTGTCGGGGGGAGATGTAATGTTCGTTGATGAGCTCTGTCAAGAGCACTATTAAGACTGATGTTCATTTCTGTAAGGCTGTTCTTAATGCCATCACTCCATCTTTTCCGAGGTCTTCCACTCGCTTTATACCCGTTGTAACGTTTTAGTGTGGCTCGCTGTGGCAGATAGTACCAGGGCATTCTTGTTAGGTGTCCAAACCATTTCATTTGTTGTTCTTTGATGACCTGTAAGACTGGCTTTATTCCTAGCATTCGTCTGATTTCATGATTTTGTATTCTGTCTTTCCTTGAAACTCCTGCAGCTCTTCTAAGGCATTTCATCTCTGTTGTCACAATTTTACGTTCATTGGAGGATGTAAGTGTCCACGTTTGGCACTGATAGCATAGTATTGGCCAAAAAATAGTTCTGATAAGATTCACTTTAGTACTCTGAGGTATCTGCTTGTGTGTCAACAGGGGAGATAGTTGGCCCATTACTTGATTAGCTTTGGCACATCTGGAGCTAATTTCTCTGTCCAGTTTTCCGTCTGAAGTAAAAATTGCTCCCAAATACTTAAATTCCTCTGTTTGTCTCAGGGTGTTGTTTTTTAATTTAATTTCTAAATTGTCTTTATGTCTTCCTATCATCATTGTCTCTGTCTTCGTAGTGTTTATTTTCATATTATATTCCTCCCCTTTGTTACTAATTTGATTTAGGTGGTTCTGTAGGCATTCCATATTTTCTGCTTATTAGTACCTGGTCGTCGGCGAAAAGTAATTCTGTTATATCTTCTTCCTGATTAAAGTCTGTTTCGCTACATATGGCGTCCATGTATGTTATGAAAAGAAGCGGCGATAGTACACAGCCCTGACGCACACCAGAGTTCACTATAAAAGTTCTTGACAACCCTGCCTTTGATCTTATGCAGCATTTACTACGTGTGTACAGGCTTTTGCAAATATTAATGAGATGATTGCTGATTCCTTTTTTTCCCATACATTCCCACAACATATTCCTGTCGACTCTATCGAAGGCTTTTTCTTGGTCTATGAATGTCAACAAACATGTCTTATCATGTTCTATTGCCCTCTCTGATAGTTGTCTCAATGTATAAATGGCATCTGTGCAACTTCTGTTTCGTCGAAAGCCCATCTGTGCTTCTGAAAGTTGATACTCTATCAATGGTCTTAGCCTTTTTTCGATGATCTTAGCATACATTTTCCCAGTGTGACTGAGAAGTGATATTCCTCTGTAATTAGTACATTCCTTCTTACTTAACTTTATTTTTCCACAGCGGGACAATGACAGCAGTTTTGCCAATCTGATGGTGTTTCTTGATTTTCCCATGCCACCTGAAATATTCTCTTTAACCCTATTGCTCCCGTTTCTCCTGCTGCCTTGATGGCCTCAGCTGGTAGATCATCAACACCTGTCGCCTTTAGTCTAGGCGCGGTTCGAATGGCATATTTTACCTCATCCAATAATATACCTGGTTCTAGTTCCTCTGCTGTTTAGTTCCGAGTTGTTTTTATGTTCTTCCCTGCTTTTATCTGTTTTATTGCAGCTAAGTAATGCTTCAAAGTAATTACTCCACCTTGCTAAGATTTTAGTAGTTCTATTAAAGGTTGGCAACTTCATCATTTATAATTTCTGTTGGGTTGTATTCTTCATTCCTGTTTCTCATGCCTTTGATTTTTTTTGTAGTAGTTTTTCACTGCTGATCTTTCTTCTTCAGCCAGCTTGCTTCCAAACTTTTCCCATGAATCTCTTTTTGCTTTTCTGATAGTTCTATTTACTTCTCTTCTAATTTTCCTGTATGTTATGTAATCCTCTTCTGTTCTGCTCCTCAACCAATGCCATAAGCTTTCTTTTTACTGCTCACAATACTTCTTATTTCTTCAGACCACCATGTTGAGAGCTTACGCCCTATGTTACCTTTCCTTTTAGTTCCACATATTTCTTGTGCTATTTTCATAGTGGTGTCTCTGAAATTCAAACCATTCTGTATTTACCCCAAGAGTGTTTTGTGGAAGCTGTTCATAATTTTCCTGTAATTTTTGCTGAAACGCTCGCCTGTTTTCTTCACACTCTAGTTCTTTCCATTTTATTATGTCACTTTTATTACATTTCTTTTTGGTTTGATAACTTATCTTGATTTTTCTGTCAAGGATCACCATCCTATGATCTGTATCTAAACTCAAGTTTGGTATAACTCTCGCATCTGTAACTTGATGAAAGTCTCTTTTTCTCGTCAAGATGTAATCAATCTGACTCTTGGTATCTGGATCATTCCATTTATACCATGTAAAAACTTGTGAAGCTCTATGTTGAAAAAGGTGTTGGTAATAACAAGGTCATGTTGTGTACATATATCCAACAGTCTTTCGCCATTTTCATTCTAATGCTGTTGTCTCCATAATTGCCTAGGTATCTTGTGAATGTTCTTCTGTCTCGTCCTGTCTTACCGTTAAAATCACCCATCACGATCAGTTTCTCGTTATTATCTATCTTACAAATTTCATCATCCAGGTTCTCAAAGAAATAATCTAAATCCTCTTCACTGTAATTTCCATTGCACGGAGCATATATCTGAAAAAACACCTCCGAACTATTTCCTACTTGTAATTTCAAACTTATAATTCTTTCCGAGATGTAGTTAACTTCAAGTATATTTTTTGCAGTTTCGGGATCGATGACAAATCCCACTCCATGCTTCGCACGTTGCATTTCCTCTACTAGATTTCAAGATTAGTAATGTATGTAAAATGCAAAACAGGTGAAGCTAACGAGATAAAAAAAAACTATATACAGCAATAAGAAAGACTCAGTCAGTGGTCTTCAGTTATGTAAGAGAGGCACAAAGAACATTGTGATGAAATATCAATGGTGGAAGAGGCAGGGCCAGACCAACAGACACGATGCCCTATGGCCTGAAGAGGTGGCATGAAGGAAATATCCTCAGTGGAAGTGATTCAAAATACCAAGGATCCGGATCCTTGAGCGCCTACACCACTGGGCAGGGCACATAATAATGATTATGATTTTTAAAAAGAATAAGGTTATTATTATTATTATTATTATTATTATTATTATTATTATTATTATTATTATTATTATTATTATACAACGATACTTATCACGAAATTCACTTATCACACTCAGGCGCGAGATTTCGTGGCCGTTCCCACGGGCTGTCCCATGTTCTAGGGGTGTTATGAGATACCTTCTTTCCCTGCCTACAAACTGGCTGGCGTTCGTTGGACGTGGCGAGACACTGTCTCCAAGAGGAAACTGCGCACCTTTCTCGTGGTAGCAGTCTCTTCTGTGAACGACTGTCATTTCCACAATGTGTTGTTGCGAGTAACTCAGGCGCCACAGGCTCCTGTGTACACGAAAGAAGTGCTGCAAGGAGAAGCGGCAAAGACGCGACAGTTCGTATCGAATCACAATGTTTGACATTTCTACTCTTGTTGGCGGTGGCTGTCGTCTGTGGTCGATGTGCTTAAAACGTTCAAAACCACATCCGGCATCACTAGGACATAGGGCAGACTGGGAACGAATACGAAATCTCGCACCCGGGCGAGATGGGGTGAACTATGCATCTAACTAACACTTGAGCTCTGCCCTCAAAAAAAAAAGGATAAGGGGAGCAGACCCCCCCCCTCCCCTCCCAATATTATATCTGCGACAGGGCATCTCGCCATTGCTGCATGCTCTCTGAAGGACAGACTTCTGTTTAAAAATTATTCTCAGATCTCTCTCTCTCTCTCTCTCTCTCTCTCTCTCTCTCTCTCTTTCTCTCTCTCTCTCTCTCTCTCTCTTTTTTTTCTCTCTCTCTCTCTCTCTCTCTCTCTCTCTCTCTCTCTCTCTCTCTCTCTCTCTCTCTCTCTCTCTCTCTCTCTCTCTCTCTCTCTCTGAATTCAATTTACTGTCACGTCTGAGACCCATGTTGCCATCACCTTTTTTTTAATCCACTAAAACACCGAAACCCCAACAACTGATCTGGGTTTACCCATGTGGGTTCTGGGACTTCACCGAAAACGGAGGGCGTAGAGAGAACAGACACACACTCCCTAACAAGCATGTCGTAAAAGGAGACTAGTTAATGGTGTTTTCTTTGAAGTTAGAGTGTATCTGAACGGGAGGGAAGACACCAACAACCTGCATTCAAATTAGGTCAGGTCTATAAAACAGATGCGCATGCACAACTAAATTTCTGGAACCAGAACAAAGTGCTGAAGTGGACGAACTGCCAGAACGTTCGCCCTGAGTTCACAGCTAGTGAACGCTAAGTAAGAAGATCTAGGAAGAAGCTGGTCGAGTGACCATAAGACCTGTTTTCATCTGAATTGTATACATTAAATCTGGTAATAAGCTCGAGGACAGAACAAACACTTATTATTATATATTCAGGACCTTATTAGATTTCATATTGTTTTGATGCCTCAAATTTTCACTGCTGCATGTTTTCTCCCCAGTAAAGTTACAGAGCATACAGTTTGTTTATTTATAGGCAGCAATGATTGAGCTTTTATATCAGTGTCCATTGGGTAATTAACCCGCTCACACTGGTAACATAACAAAACGGGTGGGGGGGGGGGCAGAGAGAGAAAGAGAGAGACAGAGAGAAACACAGAAACAGAGAGACAGAGACACAGACAGACAGACAGACAGACAGACAGACAGACAGACAGACAGACAGACAGACAGACAGACAGACAGACAGACAGACAGACAGACAGACAGACAGACAGACAGACAGACAGACAGACAGACAGACAGAGAGGGAGAAAGACACAGAGAGAGAAATACACAGAGAGAGAAATACAGATAGACAGAGAGTGAGAGACAGACATAGATAAAGACAGAGAGAGAAAGACAGAGAGTGAGAGACAGAGAGAAAGACAGAGAGTGAGAGACAGAGAGAGAAAGACAGAGTGAGAGAGACAGAGAGAGACTGACAGAGAAAAACAGACAGACAGAGGGACAGACAGAGAGACAGAGAAAGAGAGAAACAGACAGACAGAGAAAGAGACAGAAAGAGAGAAACAGACAGACAGAGAGAGACAGAGAAAGACAGAGAGACAGAGAAAGAGAGAAACAGATAGAGAAAGAGACAGAGAAAGACTGAGAGACAGAGACAGCGTGGACAGGCGGGCGTTAACATTAATTGCTTGGCGTGTCCCGTTTTCAGCTCAGAATATTAGTGGGATGTCCCAATTTCAACTCAAAATATTAGTGGGATGTCCCATTTTCAGCTTAAAATATTGGTGGGATGTCCCGTTTTCAGCTCAACATAGTTAGGTGTCCCGTTTTTAGCTCAATACATTAGTGGGATGTCCCGTTTTTAGCTCAAAATATTAGTGGGATGTCCTGTTTTTACCTCACGATATCACGGCTGGGGCCCATCATGGACACCGTTATCATACCATTTCGAGTATCACAACACTAAAAAAAGAGATCAAAGCCTCGCCATCAAATATTCCCAAAGACAAGCACTGGGTTCACATTGTAGCCAACCTGCAGACTTTAACAGAGCAGACTTAACAGATTTGTGGAAGCAAATTATAACGCTGTGCACCGACGGGAAAGAAAAAGTAAAGAAAAAAAGCCCAGGGGTTTGTCGTCTTGTCACTTCTTGCATTCTGTTTTATCTGGCATCATTTTCTCAAAACCGTGAATGAAAACCTGTCTGGCCCCATTGGTCCCTTTCCTCGAGGTTCCTCTTCGCCACTTCTCTTGGAAATCTTATATTCTTCCATTCTGTTCTATCTGGCATCATTTTCTCAAAACCGTGAATGAAAACCTGTCTGGCCCCATTGGTCCCTCTCCTCGACGTTCCTCTTCGCCACTTCTCTTGGATATCTTATATTCTTCCATTCTTTTCTATGTCGCACCATTTTCTCAGGACCGTGTATGGAATCCTGTCTGGCCTTTCTGCTCTCTCTCTCTCTCTCTCTTACACTCTCCCTCCCTCCCTCCCTCCCTCTCTCTCCCTCTCACTCTCTCTTTCTCTCTCTCTCTCACTGACGTCCTCTTCGTGCTTATCTTGGTTGTCTTAATTTTCCTCAGCGAAATAGCGATTTTTCAAATCAAATCCATACACAAAATACTACCCCAAATATCTAACATAGAGTTGCACACACCGCCTTTAGTCCAAACGAAATTTTAATTTTTTAGCGTGGGTATCGTCTCTTCTTCTTCTTCTGGGTAAAGGCGCTTCGTCATGTAAGGGCGGCTTTCCCTGTTAGAAACGGGAGGGGGGGGGGGCGACACTTGGCGTTGTGGTTTACAACTAGGCTTTGATATCTGCGCCTTTTGGCCCAACACATCCAACTGCAGCAAATCCCTATATAGTCACTTGTTACACTGCTTTGTTGAGCAGCAGTGCTTGTATTGTCTTTTCCCCCAAAATCCCCTGGGTCCCCGATCCAGCAGAACAAGTTTGAGTAAACCATGATTAAAATGTCGCACAGATTAAGTAGTTAGAAGAACAGGATATTTACCTATCATAAAATACACAAGTATATCAATACGGATTAAACATTCATAACAACTTAAATCTTAGTTAAGGTAAGCTTATCTAGACACAGGTGCAACTCCATCCGGCAATTCAGAACAGACCGCCAACGTAAGGCTTGAGGTCTGACCCACAAGATACTATTACTATCTTACTCACAAGACACTATTACCATCTGACTCATAAGATACTATAACTATCTGATTCATAAGACACTATTACTGCCTGACTCATAAGACACTATTACCATCTGACTCACAAGACACTACTACAATCTGACTCACAGGATACTATTACTAACTGAAGCAGAAGACAATATTACTATCTGACTCAAAGGTATTACCATCTGAAGCACAAGACAATATTACTATCTGACTCACAAGACACTGTGACTATCTGACTCACAAGACACTATTTCTATCTGACTCACAAGACACTGGCTATCTGACTCACAAGACACTGGCTATCTGACTCACAAGACACTGTAACAGTGGATCTCAACCTTCCTAATGCTGGACACTTTAATACAGTTCCATCATGTTGTAGCGACACCCAAACAAGTTTTCCAATGGCTAAAGCGACCCTTGTGAAAAGGTTACTCGACCCCCAAAAAAAAGGGGTAGCAACCTGCATATTAAGAACTGCTGCACTATACTTTCTTCTTCTTCTTCTTCTTCTTCTGCGTTCGACATCAGTCATGCTAAACATTGAGTCCCGTCTGGGTCACAAATAGGATTGTGCGTTTAAGGTCGCCACCGGTCCCCCATAGCTTCTCTTGCAACGTGGCTCCCTTCGGCCAGATCCACAGTCTTTGCTGGGAGAGGTTAGGGCAGTACTGTAGTATGTGTTCAGGGGTTTGTCTTTCTGCTCCACAATCACAGGCAGCAGATTCTTTTATGCCTATCTTGTACAAGTGTGCTCGAAGACAAGTGTCCAGTCCGAAGTCTAAAAATTAATGTTTGTTCTTTCCTGTTGAGTTTGTTTATGCTGTCACTCTCTGGTCTGTAATCTCCATTCTGCCTTCTCCACTCCCGCTTGAAAGACTGCTTTAGCGCTGTTTTGGTTTCCTTGTAGCTGTGTTGTGGATGAGGTTGTGGAAGATTACTCCCAGCTTTTGCCAACTCATCTGCTCTCTCATTTCCTTGAATACCACAGTGGGCTGGTATCCACTGCAAGACCAGTTCTGCTTCCTTGGAGTGTAAGCCAAAGTTAGTCCTTAGATCAGCAATTAGTGTGTCTTGTTTTTTGCTGGATAGTGCTTGGAGAACAGACAATGAGTAACTAAGTATAACAATTTGGTGCCCTCTGTGTTCTTGAGTGGTGAGATGTTGGACTGCAGAGAGGAGGGCAGTTGCCTCAGCTCTGAAGTTAGTGCAGATGTCACCTGCTGGTAGAGAGAGAGAGTTTTTGCTCTACTGCTAGGGGGTTTAATGTAAATTCCACAACCCCCCTTTCTGACTGCATCTGTAGCAGAGACTATACTTTCTGACTCACAGGACACTATATTATCTAATTCACAAGACACTATGTAATCTAACTCACAAGACACTATGTAATCTAACTCACAAGACTTTAGGAAAGTCTTAAAGAAGGGACCATGTGAGATGGTTGTGAAAGATGCCAAAAATAACTCAAATTTATGTAAAACTATGGCTGCAATGGACACAAAGCAGAGAATGCTTTCGACACAATATCAGCACTTGAACCCGTTTAATGGGTGATTATGGACTAGGACTGCTCACTGTTTCAAAGAGTCAGCTGGTTAAACTAGAGCTCATACAGAGAGCAGCTATGCGGCTTATTCCTGGCTCTACCAGAGACACCCCCCAGTGGTGTGTGTGTGTGTGTGCTTGTGCCAACTGTTGCAGGTAGATTCAAGATGCTGCAGGCAAAATCATACTTCAGAGTAACTGCAGACACATATCACCCTTTGCACAAAGTGCTGGATGCAGTTAAGAGTCAGCGGCTGGTAAGAGGGAAGTCATGGATGGCTCAGGCGAAGGACACGATTAGACAGGTTTGCATCCTGGAGAACATTAGGCGAGGAGAGGAGTGGGTCAGAGTGCCAGTGGAACAGTCAGATTTGTATACAGCCACAATCACACTGAACCAGGAGTGCAGAGAGTGGCCATGGGGGTGTAAATTTAGGAATTAATTCAAGATAATGCTCGCTCAGGTAATCTGATTATCTATACAGACGGTTCAGGGTCAAGAGGCAAAAAGAATTGCTTAGGGGTTCTTAGTAATCTAAAAGCTAACTAACATTCGACATTTGGTGCAGGGGAGCCTAGCATATGATACCACAACATCCAGCTTAAGAATGGAGGTGGAGGCGGTCACTGCAGCTTTACGCTGGCTAGAGAGAGAGAGGAAAAAACCATATACACACACACACACAGAGAGAGAGAGAGAGAGAGAGAGAGAAAGAGAGAGAGTAAAGTGACTTAGAAGGCATGCTGAGGAAGGTGAGGATAGGCATGCTGTGAGTGGAGTGGCATGCTCTGCTTCGGATGTCATTGGTGAGGAGCAATGTTTGGATCTTTGCTCCCAGACATGGCGATGTGTAAGGAAAGGAACAGGTCTATAGGCTGACTGTGCTCTGCACAACTTGGTGGGATAATGAACATGCCTGCGCATACATGATCAAGGCTTTATTGGCCCAATGAATCACCACTGCACTCAAAGTTGCATCGAACTAAAAAGGAACTCATAAATAGTCAAGTTTATCACAAGGACCAGTCTGTCGGTGTAAATCAGAAAGCGAACACAAGAAGAAGAAGAAGAAGAAGAAGAAGAAGAAGAAGAAGAAGAAGAAGAAGAAGAAGAAGAAGAAGAAGAAGAAGAAGAAGAAGAAGAAGAAGAAGAAGACCGCATATGTACATTGGAGGAGTGAATGGATTATCAGTCTAGTGAGTGTGATACAGCAAGGAGTGACAAGGGCAACTGGTTGATACTCAATGATAAGAGGAAAGTCAAGACGGACCTATAATCACGCTAACACTGGCACCATTGGTATTGGAACTCTGCACTGGCTGCTGAAGATGGAGATGGAGTGCTTATGGGAATGCCTCGAGTGCTGTGATGTTGGTTCTTGAATCAACTCAACTTACAAGGAATCATTTATTACCTGACCCATAAGACACCTTTAATTATCTGACCCACAAGACACCATTTATTATTTGACACATGAGATACTATTATTTGACACATGAGACTATTATTATCTGACTCTTTTTAACTATTTCATGGCCATGTGTTGGTTCTAGGGGAAATAACATACCTACTTCCCCCTTTCATTATGTCGCAAAAGGTGACGAATTAAGAAGTGGATTTGCTGAAATCAAATGTACAAGGTCATTTTCTTCTTCTTCTTCTGTGTATTTGGTTTCATATGATCAGATCAGACCTTCAGGTGGGTTGATCCTATGAACTCGTATGTCAGTAGCAGGTCCTTCATGGTTCTCCAGAGCTTGCTCTGCACACCTTTGCTCTTGGGGCCAGGTGTCTTTTCGAAGTTGTAGGAAAAAAGTGGGCAGGAATGTACAACTGTTATTTTATTTGTTGACTAGAGCTTTCTGAGGCGCATGATGTTTCTACTGTGGTCCCATCTTGCAACATGATGACCGATCAAGCTCCTCCATTTTTTTCTGTATACATGTCCATCCGGGTTTTGGATAACAGTTGTAGACATGTTCAAGGGTCTTTGCATGCAGTAGTAGGTCACATTCTTTATCCTTTTGTCTATGCCTGGAATTTTTGTGACTATATAGTTAGGCTATAGGTCTATGCTGTATGCCTGAATTATTTCCCATGTTGAAGGGTCTTTAAAGTGTGGGTGAGGATCTGCATGGGTTTGGATCTGCACAGGTGAGGATCTGGGTGGGTGAGGATTTGCATGGGTTAGGATCTGCATGGGTGAGGATCTGGGTGGGTGAGGATCTGGGTGGGTGAGGATCTGCGCGGGTGAGGATCTGAATGGGTGAGGATCTGCACTGGTAAGGATCTGGGCGGGTGAGGATCTGCATGGGTGAGGATCTGCATGGGTGGTGATCTGCATGGGTGAGGATCTGCATGAGTGATGATATGGGTGGGTGAGGATCTGCATGGGTGAGGATCTGCGCAGGTGAGGATCTGCGCAGGTGTGGATCTGTATGGGTGAGGATCTGCACAGGTGAGGATCTGGGTGGGTGAGGGTTTGCATGGGTTAGGATCTGCGTGGGTGACGATTAGCACGGTTGAGAATCTAGTTCCTCCATTTTTAATTAACAATATATACCACTGAGGCAATAAACCCCTTCAAAACACTTGTGATGAATATTCTTTGACCTTACACTTTTAACTAAACACTTTAAATGACATAATAACTACCCAGGGACACACCTACAGAACAGGAAAATACCAATAATAACTACTAATATCTACAATAACAAGACTGCTTAAATAAACAGTATGTGTTTGAATGTAACAAGTAGTTAACCAGATCAATCTGTCTTTGCAAAGAAAGACAAGACATCTGATCCTCTTGACGTGACAGAATAAGTCAGAAGGAAGGCTTTATGTTTGTATGACAACGACTGACAAGCAAATCAATCTTGAGAAGGAATGAATGAATGAAAGAGGGAAGGGGGGAAAACTAAACTTGAAACTTCAAATTACTATAAAAAAAAAAAAATATATATATATATATATATATATAATATATATATATATATAATAGCATTGCATATGAGATATATATATATATAAAAAAAGACAAAAAAAAGGGACTGCACTGGTTTTTTTTTCATTCCCAAAGAAGCATAGAACCAATCAGCAATATGATGATCCTAGATCAGGGTTCTCAACCCATGGGTCCTGACCCTTTCTGTAGGTCAAAGGACTCTTTTACAAAGACCACCGCAAAACAAATATTCATTAAAGTTATGAAGTAGTGAGGAACTGTATTAAAGGGTCGCCACAACATGGGGAACTGTATTAAAGGGTCACCACAACATGGGGAACAGTATTAAAGGGTCGCCACAATATGAGGAACTGTATTAAAGGGTCGCCACAACATGAGGAACTGTATTAAAGGGTCGCCACAACATGGGGAACTGTATTAAAGGGTCGCCACAACATGAGGAACTGTATTGAAGGGTAGCAACATAAGAAAGGTTGACAACCACTGATCTAGACGAAGGTGTGGTCCTAGGTGGTGTTGCTGATCCTAGATGGATGGAGTAATCCTAGATTGCGGGGATAATCCTAGAGGGGGGATGATCCTAGAGGGGGGATGATCCTAGATGGGGGATGATCCTAGATGGGGGATGATCCTAGATGGGGGAATGATCCTAGATGTGGGGATGATCCTAAATGGGGGGATAGTCCTAGATGAGGGGGGGGGGGGGGGGTCATCCAAATTGGGGGGGGGGATCTGGGGGGGGGGGGAGTCATCCAAATTGGGGGGAGGAGTGATGATGGTGGTGGTGGTAATGGTAGTGATGGTGGTGGTGATGATGATGGTAGTGATGATGGTGGTGGTGGTGATGATGGTGGTGGTGGTGATGGTAGTGATGATGGTGGTGGTGGTGGTGGTGATGGTAGTGATGATGGTGGTGGTGGTGGTGATGGTAGTGATGATGGTGGTGGTGGTGATGGTAGTGATGGTGGTGGTGGTGATGGTAGTGATGATGGTGGTGGTGGTCATGATGATGGTAGTGATGATGGTGGTGGCTGTGATGATGATGGTAGTGATGATGGTGGTGGTTGTGATGATGATGGTAGTGATGATGGTGGTGGTGGTGGTGATGATGGTAGTGATGATGATGGTGATGGTAGTGATGGTGGTGGTGGTGGTGATGATGATAATGATGATGGTGGTGGTGGCGATGATGATGATGATGGTGGTGATGATGGTGGTGATGATGATGATGGTGGACTTACACTGACATAAAGCAGCTACTTCAACATGCTCCTTGGTGTAAATGAGATCAAAATGGCTTTCTTCCACATTACATAGGAATATCTGTTTTTAGGGAAGAAGACACCCACAACACTGGTAATATAAAACAATTAATATTGCAACAACATTATACATCTATATGACAGCAGCTACCTTCTTTTCCTAATCAAATACCCACACAAATATGTGCGTCGGAAGACACATACCCACACAAATATGTGCACCCACACAAATAATACACAAACCTATACACACCAACACACAAACATGTGTGCTCTCTCTCTCTCTCTCTCTCTCTCTCTCTCTCTCTCTCTCTCTCTCTCTCTCTCTCTCTCTCTCTCACACACACACACACACACACACACACAAATATGCACAGGAATAGCTACATACCCACACACAGCCATGCAGCTATAAAGAGGAGGAATTATTTGAAACCAAATCTGAAGCCAAACACAGCTGCTGCTGCTACCGTTGCTGATCTGTACTTAAATACAAACACTAACACAATCAATACTGGAAGCGGATACACAGGCCACTAATCCAACTTTATCCCAGATCAATATTTTCAAAGTAAACTTTTTAAAAGCTGACCTAAGAGTGCACATTTTTACAACATAATTAAAATACTGCATTAAAGAGAATTTAGAAGAATAAGTAAGTAGTCTTTTATGGACACACAATCAATCAGATACAGAAGTTCTCAAGGAACTAGGGGTACAGTGATAAAGAAAACTGTAAAGGCACAAGATTGGTCACATTAAAAGGTAGAACACTTATAAAAATTACTATACTGGGGGGAAAAGAGGGAGGCAAGCAAGCAAGAGGTAGCTAGTGATACAAGTGGGAGGATATAGTGATGATGAAGTGGGGGTGATGAAAAGCAGTCGCAGAGTGTATACATCTAGGACATGGTAGTGATGACCATGGTGGTGAGATTTATGATGCAGTCAATGGTTCTATGTGAATGGTGGTCACATCAGTGATGATGGTGGTGGCGATGGTATTATCATGGTGGTGCTGTGAAACTAGGACAGACAGTCCAGTTGTTCATCCAATTGGTAGACTTGTCTTGTTCCAGAAACTATGTTTTGTGTGATGATGATGGTGATTCACAGATGGTGGCTTATCTGATGATGCAGACTGTTTGGATCGACGCCTCTGAAGCAGATGATACTTGGACTATGGAGGAAACCCTACGTGAATTAGCATATCTGTCAACATGCTCCTTGTGTAAATGAGATCAGTGGGTCTATTCATAGGAATTCTTTTTTAGGCACACAACAGAGCATGAGAACCCATTAGAGGGACAGCAACATTATACTGACTTAGAGTAGCAAGGGCTGGGATTCTATCAATTGGTTCCTACATGAGCGTCATAAGACACATACCCACACAAATATGTGCAAGTGACACACAGCTAATACACAAAACCTATACACACCAACACACAAACATTGCGCTCTCTCATCTCTCTCTCTCTCGGAACCTCGTCACACACACACACACACACACACACACACCACACAAATATGCACAGGAATATGCTACATACCCACACGTCTGCCATGCAGCTATAAAGAGGAGGAATTATTTGAAACCAAATCTGAAGCCAAACACAGCAGCTGCTGCTACCGTTGCTGATCTGTACTTAAATACAAACACTAACACAATCAATACTGGAAGCGGATACAGAGGCCACTAAGCCAACTTTATCCAAGATCAATATTTTCAAAGTAAACTTTAAAAGCTGACCTAAGAGTGCACATTTTTACAACATAATTAAAATACTGAATTAAAGAGAATTTAGAAGAATAAGTAAGTAGTCTTTTATGGACACAGAATCAATCAGATACAGAAGTTCTCAAGGAACTAGTGGTACAGTGATAAAAAAAACTGTAAAGGCACAAGATTGGTCACATTAAAAGGTAGAACACTTAAAAAAATTACTATACTGGGGGGAAAAGAGGGAGGCAAGCAAGCACGAGGTAGATAGTGATACAAGTGGGAGGATATACATCAGAAGATGGATGATAAGCAGTCACAGAGTGAATACATCCAGGACAAAAGACAGACCATGTTAAGAGATTTATTGCAGTCAATTTTCTATGTGAATTCACATCAGTTGACTCTGATTTTTTATTATTATCATTCAACAGCTGTAAACTTCGACAGACAGTCCAGTTGTTCATCCAATTCTAGACTTGTCTTGTTCCAGAAACTATGTTTTAGGCGCACATACATTTTATAGATCTGGCTTATCTGTATGCAGACTGTTTGGATCCTCGCCTCTCAGGCAGATGCACTTGGACTATGGAGGAAACCCTCGTAATTAGCATATCTGTATGACATGCGGCATGTTGAAGGGGTCAGTGGGTCTATTCTTTCTTTTTCCCCCACAACAGAGCACGAAACCAAAAGGGGACAGCAACTGACTGACTTAGAGTAGCAAGGGCTGGGATTCTACAATGGTTACTACATCAGCAAAAAGACACTTGCCCATAATGAGATGCGCAAGTTACCGACAGCTAGTGAGATAAACAACACACTAAAAATTAGAATTATCAAATGTTATGCATACTCAGTCCTACTATATGGTTAAGAAATTTAGACTAAAAACAAGCGACTAGAAAATCGAACTGGAAGAAAAGGTTGAAGGAAAGAGAGCAAGAGTTAGGTAATGATACAAGTGGGAGGACAACGGCAAGAGAGGGACGGGCACCATTCTGAGAGAGTGTATAATCAGAACAAGAGACAGAGCATGTTGGAGATCCACTGCAGCCAACATTCACTGTGGAGACGCCACATGATTGATTGACAACATGTAAACAGATTGACAACATGTAAACAGATTGACAACATGTAAACAGATTGACAACATGTAAACAGATTGACAACATGTAAACAGATTGACAACATGTAAACAGATTGACAACATGTAAACAGATTGACAACATGTAAACAGATTGACAACATGTAAACAGATGGACAAAATGTAAACAGATTGACAACATGTAAACAGATTGACAACATGTAAACAGATTGACAACATGTAAACAGATTGACAACATGTAAACAGATTGGCAACATGTAAACGGATTGACAACATGTAAACAGATTGACAACATGTAAACAGATTGACAACATGTAAACAGTTAGACAACATGTAAACAGTTAGACAACATGTAAGCAGATTGACAACATGTAAACAAATTGACAACACGTAAACAGATTGACAACATGTAAACAGATTGACAACATGTACACAGATTGACAACATGCAAACAGAGCACAATATGAACAAAGGAGGCCACATCTGACAAACCTGCTTGGTGTAGCAACTGTCGGTTACACTGACAGGCTCCAAGGATGGACTGTACAGCAGCACAAAGTCTAGCCTGAAAAAGAGAACACATACAAACAGCTTCAGTTCACGTCGAACTGCATTTCTAGAGCTGGACTGTTTGTGTTGGCACCTATGACAGCTTCTTTATGCATTTAATGCAGGGGTTCTCAACCTTCCTAATGCCGCTACCATTTAATACAGTTCCCCATGTTGTGATGACCCCCAACCATATAATTATTTTTGTTGCCTCTTCATAACTTCAGTGAATACCTATTTTCCCTATGATCTTAGGCGATCCCTATGAAAGGGTAGTTCGACCCACAAAAAGGTTGCGACACACAAGTTTACAATCTCAAATTTAATGCATTTATATGCTACAGACTTTGTTGAAACTGCAGTGTGATTTTCATTGACACAGGATTGGAGGAAATATGGGTTTCCTGACTGCTTTGAAGTGGGAACTGTGAATACCGTGGGATGAAGTGTCAACAAGAGACAAGCATCTTTACATCAACCAGAACAGAATGGAAATTGTTGGCCTAAAAACACTGAGACATAGGAGGAGATCGGAGCACTTTTTTTGAGAACTTTAAATGAACAACTAACTAAAATGCCAGCTAACTAAAGTCATGTACTACTGCACATGAAAATAATTTAATATGGCTGAAAGTTAAACCAAACCAGGTTTTATTGTGCTTGATTGTAGCATATCTGAGACACGCATACACACACACTTTTGTTCTTGAGAATACTATATAAAAAATTTAATTTAGCTCAAGAACAATGTTAACCATAACAAAAAGAGTAAAAAAGGATGGGTGCTTATCCTCTTCAGAAAACATTTTTAAACACTTTTGGAATGAAAGAATAATGCACAATTTAAAATATACTGATGACGGTGCTTCTTGAGAAAGGCGGGCAGGAGTTACATTGTTGTTTATATTTTGTCTCTATTGGGATAGTAAGGTTTTTTTTTTAAATTGGAGCAAGATGGTGAAATTGTTTTCTTGTTGGATTCCTGTTTCTATCTCTGACTATTTTACCATTGTGTGTGAAGATGCTTCCCAAGTATTTAAATTCTTGCACTTGTTTCAGACGTTGATCTTTATGTTGATGGTTTGTTGCTCTCTACTTATTCTCATGACTTCTGTTTGTTCAATATTGAACTTTTTGTAATGTTTAAGGCGACAGTCGTGTAGTTGGTTTATGTGGTCCTGCAGCTGTTTACTTTCACTGTGGAATATGCACTGACCGTCAGCAAAGAGTAGCTCATTGAAGTTCTATTTATCGAAATCTAGCGGTTTTATGTCTATTTTATTAATATTGTCCATAAATATTATAAAAAAGTAAAAGTGAAAGAACACACCCTTGCTCTACTCCTGATGATACTGGGAACCAGTCTGTGAGGCCAGCTCTTGTTCTGACGGCACATTCACTTTCTCTATAAATAGCTTTTAAACAATCTAGCACTGTTCCATTCATACCATAGTTTTCAAGGATATCTGATATTAAATCTCTGTTCACTCAAAACAATAACGAACAAACAAAATCAAGACTAAATCATCTGAGATAACTAGGGATTAATTAATAAACAGAAATGGGATAGATACATGCTGGGACCCAAGTTCTGTCCATGTTAACTGAGTCGTATTAAGTGCATTCATAGGACTGAGGTATTACTGTATTGACATTAAGATATCACATCTTTCTAGACTGTTCCACTGCCACCTGTTCCGACGGAATAAGAAAAAGAAAGATAGAGATACATACAAAGAGAGAGACAGAGAGGGCGCAAGAGAAAGAGGTAAGAGAAAGAGAAGGTATGCAAGCATGCCGGTGTGTGTGTGTGCGAGCCGCGCATGTGCATGCATGACTGTGCATACACGTGTGTGTGTGTGTCAGCACTTGTAGGTGTATGTTCAGTGTTTATTTACCTGTAAATTCGGGCCAAGATTATCATTTCCAGGTGTCCAGCTTTGATCTAAACAGGAAGAGAAGACAGCCATTACACAAATATGATAACAAGAAACTAAACTATATTCTTCAATGAAAAGTCATCTACAAATTCAAATTTTTTTTTATAAATGAAAAAACATGGTTCAGCATGAGTACCACAAGTAAGGGTACAGACGGCATAAAAAGGGCACCAGGAAATGCCATGGGAAGTAAAGGTGGCCGGTATTCTGTTAACTACACCCCTGCGTGTGCTGTGATTAGTCTAAAATTGTCTACCAGCATAAGAAGGAGTCTTTTGCTTTTACTACAGCTGGAGGAGTGTGAAAAGCAAAACGAAACAAGGGAAACTACTCTGTTCTTTCCTCTACAAAGGTTAGGCAGGATTCTTCCTCTTCTTGTTCACTTAAGTTTCATCATCAAAGTATTCGGGGAGGGGGGGGGGGGGGGGGGGGGGGGAGGTTGGTAAGATCTGTGTTCTCCTTCCAACTCATTGTATAAGTTGGTCTTTCATCTATTTATGACTGTTCTTGATATCCTCACTTTATCTTCTGCCTGGTCTTCACCTTGCCCTGTGTCCATTATATTTGTTAAGTGAAGTTTTCTGTGGCAACTTATACCAAAGCAAACTCGTTGGATTTCCAAACAATTGCATGACCAAAACTTTAATTTCAGAAGACTGGATGCTCCAGAATGAATGGTCGTAGACCAAGAGGCAGACCAAGAAGACGATCGAGAGATAATATCCAGACAGAGCTGCAAACACTTGGTGTCAACAACTGGAAAGAGACGGCCAACTAGAGAGATAAATGGAGGCGGGTGATATCTGCAGCAATGAACCACAAGGGCTCGGAATGCTGAAGAAGAAGAAAACGAAGAAGAAGGATGCTCCAGAGGTGCAGCCTTATCAGGTAAGGGAATTAATGCCTATAAGTTAAATCCAAACCTTCAGGGGCGTCACAGTACACAAAATTTAGAGTGCTTGAATTGATAAATTGTGACATTAAGCGTGTGTTTGAATGCACAAAACTGACAGTGCTCAAAGTAATAGCCCAAGATTTGTACTACAAATCTAAGTGCACACAACTGACAGTCCTTATAAAATATGAAAAGTTCACAAGTTGCAGAAAGAGATGTAAATTAGTGAATATAAAGCAAGAAATATGAGACTAAACATTAACAGATGCGTAAGACCAGATGTGAAGGCCTAAAATCACATATGAAAACTAAATCTGGCTAAAAGCATTTAGTATTGATTCTGAGAGATGGTAAGTAGCTGCATGTGACTGCCTATCCTAACACTCATCTATTCCTCATTGAGCACAGGAACATGTTGTGGTAAGATCTGCAGCAACATTTTAACAAGACAAACCGGAAATGTATACTTATTGAAAACTGTAAACTGATTACAGAATTAGACGTAGACATCTCTCGTTTTTAGGCATGTTATAAGAACTGGAATCAAGAAACTGGTTTTACAAAAAAAAACACACAAAAAAAAACTGGCAAGATAGACAGAAAGAGAGCAGTAAAAGGCAAGGAATAAACATCTGGATGGCTGAGCCATAAGGATGGAGAAAAATAAGAACACTGATGTGATCCATGATTCTGGTGATTGTGTGAGATGGCAACACATGACAGCCTCTGCCTATCAGCAAACACATGATGATTCCACAATGTGGCGGAGTGTATGATTTCACAGGATGAGTCCACAATGTGGCGGAGTGTATGATTTTACAGGATGAGTTAACAGTGTGGCTGTTTGTATAATTTTACAGGATGAGTCAACAATGTGGCTGTGTGTATAATTTCACAGGATGAGTTAACAGTGTGGCTGTTTGTATAATTTTACAGGATTAGTCAACAATGTTGCTGTGTGTATGATTTCACAGAATGAGCCAACAATGTGGCTGTGTGTATAATTTAACAGGATGAGTCAACAATGTGGCTGCATGTATAATATGAAAGGATGATTCAACAATGTGGCTGTGTGTAAATTTCACAGGATAAGTCAACAATGTCGCTGTGTGTATAATTTTGCATAATATAGTCAACAATGTGGCCATGTGTATAATTTCCATGATGGTTCAACAATGTGGCTGTGTGTATAATTTCACATGATGGTTCAACAATGTGGCTGTGTGTATAATTTCACATGATGGTTCAACAATGTGGCCGTGTGTATAATTTCACATGATGGTTCAACAATGCGGCCGTGTGTATAATTTCACATGATGGTTCAACAATGTGGCTGTGTGTATAATTTCACATGATGGTTCAACAATGTGGCTGTGTGTATAATTTCACATGATGGTTCAACAATGTGGCCGTGTGTATAATTTCACATGATGCTTCAACAATGTGGCCGTGTGTATAATTTAACATGATGGTTCAACAATGTGGCTGTGTGTATCATTTCAATATTTACCAACTCTTCATCAAAAGTCAGGAACCAACTCTCACCTGGTGGTCTCGGATGTTCTGTATCCGGTCCTCAAGGCAATCCTCCACAATCTGAAAATACCAACAATTAAACAGATGATGCTCTAATGCAAACTGCACACATACAACTGGCATGGAATTTAAATGACAACATAAATGACAATACACATAAATAATCCTAATGACACACCACACACACACACACACACACACACACACACACACACACACACACACACACGCACGCACAAACACACGCACGCACGCAGGCACTCGTTTGCACGCACGCGCGCACACACACACACACACACGTGAAAATACTTTTAACTCAAATGATAAGGGGCTTCGTGGTCACAAGGCATGGTGTCCACCTCGAGTGCTAGAGGTTGCGAGTTCAATCCCCGGGCTGGGATTTTTTCAAGTGGACTTGGTCTAGTAATTCCCCTCTGTCTCTCTTGGTAGAGATATTGGACGCCTGTGTGAGAAACAAGCACACACAGGTTTACTACCCTGGGCCAGGGTGTTGATCTGTTGTTTAAACCTCAAACTCAAATAATAATATACTAAAACAATTTTTTTTTTAACAGTTTACAAGTTTACACAAATCGACGAATAAAAATGTCTGTTAACACAACGAATTTACCTGTCAGAAAACAAAATATACCCGCAAGGAAGAAAATATGAGCACGCAACATTAGACAGCAGCATAATCATATTTTATTTTTGTCATTTAAAATCCAATGTATATACACATAGGAATTTCTTCACAACACTAGGTCCACACTATAGGACACACACTGAGAAAACAGGAGAACAGCATAACTAGAATGTCTTTGCATTGGAACCCACAGGGGCATAGGAATAAAGGAAGGCCAAAAAACACATGGAGAAGAGAGCTGGAGAATGAAGTTAAAAAGATGGGGAGGACATGGGGAGAGCTCCTGTAATGGCAAAAGATAGAACGACTTGGCGTGAGTTGGTTGAGGGCCTATGCTACATTGGGGGATAGAAAGGCATAAAAAGACTAGGTCCACACCACTAAATATCCAAGAACTGTCTGATCCCACAACTGTAGGCTCCATAACTGTATATAAATGTTCGTCTACACAGCTGTAGTGTATTGTTCATATAATTATGTCTACACAGCTGTAGTGTATTGTTCATATAATTATGTCTACACAGCTGTAGTGTATGTTCATATAATTATGTCTACACAGCTGTAGTGTATTGTTAATATAATTATGTCTACACAGATGTAGTGTATTGTTCATATAATTATGTCTACACAGCTGTAGTGTATGTTCATATAATTATGTCTACACAGCTGTATTGTATTGTTCATATAATTATGTCTTCACAGCTGTAGTGTATGTTCATATAATTATGTCTACAAAGCAGTAGTGTATGTTCATATAATTATGTCTACACAGCTGTAGTGTATGTTCATATAATTATGTCTACACAGCTGTTATGTCCATATAACTATGTCTACACAGCTGTATGTCGTGTTATGTGGAAAGAGCATATCAGAAACGGAATGAAAGTAAAGGAAGAAATGATTGTAGAAAGGATGAAAGCTGAGCGTCTGAAAATAAACGGATTAAACACAGATGTTGACAACAATGGTCCTGATATCCCATGCTATCATCGCGGAAGACTTTTCTTGACACGGGCGGGTCCTGCTAGTCACACCCGCCATCGGCATGGGCTGTGAGTTTCATGCCTCCTCATAGCGCAGTATAACACTATCGTCTGGAAAGACGGAAAGGTGCCAATGGAATTACACAGCTGTATGTGTATATAACTACGTCTACACAGCTGTACGTCCATATAACTACGTCTACCCAGCTATATGTCCATATAACTACGTCTACACAGCTGTATGTCCATATAACTACGTCTACACAGCTGTGTGTCCATATAAATATGTCTACACAGCTGTATGTCCATATAACTATGTCTACACAGCTGTATGTCCATATAACTGTCTACACAGCTGTACGTCCATTTAACTTTTACACAGCTGTATGTCCATACAGCACAGCTGAAATGTCCACACCACAGTAAGTCCACATAACAGAAGATTCAGTTAGCATTGTTCACACAACCAAAATGTCTATACTACATTATTTCAAAGCCACTAAAACACTTACACAACGGTAAATCCACATGTCCACACAATACATGCTACAAATTATGTATAACTGGCAATATACGCGGTGGTCTGTAGGTTTTGCAGTTATCACTAGCAACATTTTTACAGAACAATGTTCGCACAGAACACATATCACATTTCGATAATATATATATATAATATGGAGGAAAGGGGGGTGGGGGCTGTGTGGTCTTGAGGTATGGCATCTGCTTCCAGTGTTGGAGGTCGCAGGTTAAAACCTCGTTGTAGGCTGGTATTCTTTCACGTGGACTTCTAGTTATGTTATTACAATCGACGTCACTGCACATTGATCATTCCCATGCGTGCTCAGTCCTCCAATGCAGCAGCCACTCCAAACTATTTCTACTAATTGTTCCCATGAGAAGCCGGTTATACTGTCTCCTATCTCGGCCTCGAAGACGGCATAGACGTGCTTCACCATGCTTTACACCCATGTCACGCAATCTTGTTAGTGTCAGGGATTCCTCATTTTCCATTTGGAAATCGACAAGTGTAGCCCAACGGCGCTGCCCGGGCAAAATTTAGAATTAAAAATCTACCTAAAGTATTTCAGGAACCTCGCCGGTGCAACAGAGTTCGTGCACTGTACTGATGTTCTTCTAACTCAAAGTATAACGGAGCACTTGTGGTTTACACCCATGTGCCATGATGTTAATCTGTCGTCCTAACCAAACTAAACTTCCTGCAGTTTCCATCAAGTTTCCTCGAGCTAGGTAAAGTAACTCCCGCAATGTGGCGTTCACTGGTTTTGACCACTGGAGGATGTGACAAGTACACTGCTAGTACTCTAAACTGGGCCTTGATAAACTTAACATGCAAGAAATACTGACTCCCACCATCCTAGTACAGGAGTCGCTATGGCGTAGCAGCTAGACGCTCGCGCGCGGATCGGAAGGTCGTGGGTTCGCTCCCTGGCGGAGCCGGACTTTATTCAAAAATGACCTTGACTCCCAGGTCAACCCAGCTTTGAGTGGGTACCAGGTGCAGTCCCGGGAAGTTTAGCCGGCCGGCGTGAAGCTGACCACATCACCCATCTTGTGCTGAATAATCTATAAAAAAAAATATATGTCTAGCCCTATATGCCCTATAGCCTAAAGGCGTGGAAAAGGGACTTTTACTTACTTACCATCCTATTACCCTATAAATTACTTTGTAACCGCGGGGGTGCCCTGCAATAACTTAGTTATTTTACTGCACGGCTCCGGGGATTTGCTTCTATTTGATTCTCATCCTGGATGTTGTTAATCCTTCGGACAACAGTTCTGGAAGGGAACAGTAACTGCCATCATATTATTTATACACCTGCCCTGCCTCATGATACTCTGCACAGATTTTTTCCAGTCGACTATAGACAATGTGTCCATAGTTGATTGGGTTGAGCTGAGTTAAGTCCACAGAATTGACATCACCGCACTCGGGAGCATTTCTATGCGTTCTTCGTCCTCATCTTCAGCAGCCAGTGCAGAGTTCCAATACTGATGGTGCCGGTCACAATCTGGTTATATGTCCGTCTTGTCTTTCCTCTGAGTGTAGTGAGCCGGCCAGACCTTCTGGTTACACCCACGTGCCTCATTCTCTCCAGGCCATAATAATCTTGTTTCTCTACTGATCCAGTTGCTTGGTCCTAAAGTACCTTGACCACATCTGCCTTGACAGGTATCAATTTACCACCCAGTGGTGCAGATCCAGCCAATCCGTCTGCCTCTTCATTACTCACTACTAATCCAGCTGACTGGATTTTCCCATGCGAAGTTGACGTTATATTGTTTTTTTTAAAAAATGTTTCAATGTCTTACAGTGCACTGAGCATACAGCGCTATCCCTCAGTTTTAAAGACCAATCGATAGTCGATGTGTGATATGGTGACCATCATAGCGACTGCCTTTACTTCCCAGGACTTTACCTGGTACCTGGGAGCCAAAGTCGATTTTGAAGGGGGGAAAATCCCGCTACGTCAGAACCTGAACTCACGATCTTCGGTTTGGCAGTCGAGCGTCTAGTCACTGCAGAACAGCGGCTATACCATCATGTACTCACGATTGTCTTCTGCGGCCGAAACTTCGGGTCGAATTTTTCAGTTCCGTTTTGACGAGGTTCCGGTAACTGCTGAACTCCAAATGTCTGAATGGCAGTGAGCATCACACTCACGCGTCCAGCCATGTGCCTTAACTGTTAGGTCCCTATCTCAGCGTCATGTAGATATCTACTGTCAACACCTAACCAATTCCTTGTCCATCGTAACTCAACACGTAGGGTCAAGGACAGGTCACGTGCCTCGCCTTCTGTTTATAAAAATATTTTTTTTTCTTTCAGGTCTTTATATTATTTATCATTAAATGTTTTTTTCCTCGATGTCTGAAGTTTGAACAACGGATCAACATCATGAAACACGGGTAGTAACCCATGAGTGCTCCGTTCTACTTCTAACTCAAGTCTGAGTCTAGAAAAGCTCGCTCAGCACAGCGCACGGGCTCTGTGGCACCGGCGAGGATTCTGAAACACTTCCGGTAGATTTTCAACTCCAAATTTTGCCCTGGCAGCGACGTTAGGCTACTCTTTTCGATTTCCAACTGCCACGGGATTTTTTTTACATGCGCAACGATACACATGGGCGTCCGATCTCACTACCCAGAGGCCAGGGGGAATTACTATTCCTCTTCATATTTATCGGTTGTTGGATTTTAAAAACTATTCTTCTTTTCTTGTGTTTTATCATTCTCTTCTTTAACTTTGTTTTCTTCTCTTAATCCCCACCATCCGTCCACTTAATTTTCCTCTGGGTTTCATTATTAATATTCTTTTTTCAGATTAGTTTTCTGTCGGAGGCAAAAGTTGAATCCAAACCTGAAAAAGTCCAGGGCGACTGGGCTATCCATGTCGCCCTAAATCCTCTGGTACACACATACCCGCCCCACATCCCAAATGGTAAATACCAGCAACTAATGCATTGTTTCCATAGCATGTGATGCTATTCATATTTATGTTGAGTTGAGTCTAGAATTGACTTCACAGCACTCGGGGACATTCCCATGCACGCTTCGTCCTCATCTTCAGCAGCTAGCGCAGAGTTCCAGTACTGATGGTACCAGTCACGATCTGGTTATATGTATGTCTTGCCTTTCCTCTGAGTGTAGTGAGCCGGCCAGACCCTCTGGTTTCACCCATGTGTCTCATTCTCTCCAGCCCATAATAATAATCTTTCTCGACTGATTCCGTTCTTGTTCCCAAAGGGTCTTGACCTATTTATATACACAATCAAGCCGGTCGCCTTCCCTTTCCAGTATATTCCCCTCGTATCCTTTTAGGATGCATCGACCTGGAAGACAAGGTCACTCCTTAAAAAAATCAGACAGGATGGGGATCTGAACCTCACACCTTTAGCCCACGGCAGACTAAAAGGAGTCGGGAAATGAGTTGGAAACACAATCTCTAGCTGGCAAACATCAAACAAAATTGCTCTGACACACAGTTTGCTAAAATATTTCACTGATGAGACAGGTGCTGATTGTGATGAGAGAAAATCTAAAGCAAATACTGTTTAACAAGTGCTGCCATCGCTAGAAAATTATTTTTTTTAAACAATTAATTATAGAAAAGTTGCAAATTATACAGCCCTAATAAATCATAGAAAGGTGGCTAAGGCTAGGTTCACTCGCTAAATTGTTCAGCAAATTAACCAGTGGATACTGTAGATGTTGAGTGGTTAGTAGATATTCACTAGCTTCATTAAACTAATATGGGTGTATGTACAGAACAGCTAAAATGTATATTATCTATCTGGTTTTTTTTTCAACTTTAAAACTACGAACCTTGTGTGTGTGTGTTTTATTACAATTATGTCCAAAATTTCTAGTCTGTATGATATATAATTTAATAATATGGTGCGCTCAGTAGCCTAGATAGAATATATTTCGACTTCTTCTTCTTCTCTTCCACCTTTTACTTCATCAAAGTGTCGGGAGGAGATGTAATGTACGTTGATGGACTCTGTCAAGAGCACTATTAATACTGATGTTCATTTCTGTAAGGCTGTTCTTAATGCCATCACTCCATATTTTCCGAGGTCTTCCACTCGCTCTATACCCGTTGTGACATTTTAGTGTGGCTTGCTGTGGCAGATAGTACCAGGCCATTCTTGTTATGTGTCCAAACCACTTCATTTGTTGTTCTTTGATGACCTGTAAGACTGGCTTTATTCGTAGCATTGGCCTGATTTCGTGATTTCGTATTCTGTCTTTCGACTGCCTTACTGAAAGTTGTTTAATAAATCGTGCAACTGATGGTATCGTAAGCCGGAGGCAGTGACGTTAGTGTCTGTTACCAAGCGAGCACCCAGGCCAATCCCTTGAATCGGCTGTGTTTAGGTAGACAGGCTAGAGGTCTAAAGTGTGTGTACCTACACAATGTTGTCAAATCACTCACATTTATTATTTCGGCAAATATATAAACACACTCCTTTCTATAATTATCACAATTTACTGCATTACGCAATAGTATGCATTCATTCACTGCCATGTTGTGCCATTATTTGTCACACAGGGCTTGCAGTCTATAACTCCAAATGTTCTATCCTCTGCAATCACTTCGATAACAATGGATGGAATACAGTCCAGCATCTTTGGCCTCTCATCAACGTTCGCCTCAGGGTTTCCCTTAAACGTCCTCGTTTCCCCCAATCCATCCACTTCCCATTTAAGAGACTGTAACTGCGACAGAAGGAAAGTAGTCACGACACAATGAAATGTTTATATACTGCGCTAGGTGTGACGAGAAAATATCGACTTAGGGACGAGGATATCAGGAGGAGAGCCGGCACAGAACTAATACTGAATTTCATAGGTAGACAACAAATCAAATGGTTTGGCCATGTAACAAGATTGGCATCAGACAGGTAAGCCACAGACAGCAATACTATAGATATAGCGGTAACAGAACCAGGGTCGACCACGCGAATAGTGGACCGCAAAAATAACAGAGACACTAGAAAGTAATTTATACGATACAAAGCGAATAGAAAAGCCCCGTTCTAGAGATCTCTTCCTGCCCCGACGCCGTGAGGCATTCCAAGAGTAGAGAAAAGCAGAACTACGACCCGATATGGGACGCAATTTGTGTTATTTCAAAGCCCCATCCCGGCTGTAGTCGCCGGTCTTAATAAAACCTAACGTTGAACGGGGTCTTTTTTTTGGGGGGGGGGGGGGGGGTCCTTGCGTCTGGGGGATTCTCATCCGAATTGTGGCACTTTGTGTCATCGGGTGTTAGTTTGGTTGGAGTTGAACGTCACTCACTCATTCATTCAGTGGCTGTTTCGGTGGTTTTGTTTGCCTCTTCTCGGAAATGTGTTAAACTGTCATAAAATATTTTTTTTAATGGAGAAATGGTCTTTACTGCAACGTGAATGACGGCGTTCGGGTGTAGACACCATTGCTAGAATCACAAATGAAATTATTTCCAAGAGGTAGTCGCTGGAGATTAGAAGATGGTTCTTTAAATAACGCTCCCGACTAGAGGGTAACTACGAAAAGAGATAAGTCATATGGATATAAGAGTCGACTAATTGCGGGTTTCCTTCGAAGTCGATGTGCATCTGCCTGAGAGGCAATGAACCAACATTTTGCATACAAATAAGACAAGACAGATCAGTAAAACGGGTGTACACGCAACACCCAAGTTATGTAACGAGTCTAAAAGTCCAGAGGTGGATGAACATCCAGAACTTTCGGCCGGAGCTTACAGCCGGTGAACGCCAAGAAGACACAGGGTTGTTATCTATGTTAAGAGATGAGGAAACTGGTGCACTTACCGGTTGATACTCGCTTGCGTGGCGGGAGAGGTAGTCCAAACAGCTGTCTCGGAGACGGGCGTGGTGACACTGAGTGTAGAATAGCTGTGGATAGATAAGGCAGTTCTTTACCTACCCTAGATGACACCACAGGATAGTCCAACATTTTGAAGGGTGGTAAGACTGGGTTTCCTGGCTTTCTGATGCTTTTAACGACTCTAAAACATCTAGAACTGGCCCTAACCCCAACCCACCTTTGTCCAATGAGAGAGTGCAGCCTAGGCCCCGCGACTGCATGCAGCCTATCTATCACCCCCTGAAATATTAGACTGTCCCGTGACCTGTGGATTTCCCCTGTTTGGAGTAGGATATTAATAAAGCAGCAATGTTTGGATACATCGGTGGATATTTGTGGATTTGTGTTCATTACTGTGGCTTTAGTCCTAAGTTACTGTGGGTATATTCGTTAAGTGTCTGTGGAGAATATGTTCGTAGATGTTTGTGGATATATGCCTGAAGGTATGTAGATACATTCACAGATATGTGTGAATATATTAGTGAATATGTAAGTCAAATTATCCTTAGATGTTCGTAGACCTACTTGATGATGTCTGAGTTTAGGTAAGTGCTCCGTTCTACATTTAACTCAAGCCTGTATCCGAAAAATCTCAGCACAATGCACGAACTCTATAGCACCGGCGTGGATCCTGAAGTACTTTGTGTAGATTTTCAAACTCCAAATCCTGTTTGCCCAGGCAGCACCGTTAGGGGTTTTATTTTTAAACGTGCGTAACAATACACACGGGTGTCCGATCTTACTAACCAGTGAGCAGGGGAAATTACTAGAAGTGCACGTGAAAC
>CAJHNH020000353.1:0-103401 GCA_905116865.2 Candidula unifasciata
CCCCCGGGGAACGAGAAAAAAAAAGAAAAAAAATTTGGGGCAGGGGCAAAAGCCGGGGGGGGAAAAAGCCGATCTGGGGTAATTCTTTTCCCTAACTGTGGCCCCCCGTGGGGGCAAACCCCAAAAATTTTTACAAAAAAGGGGTGCGGTCCCCCCCAGGGGGGTTGTTTAGGCGGGGTTTTTGTGAGGGGTTTAAAAAATTTAGTATTTGTTTTAAAGGAAGTCCCCCTTAAATTTTTTGTTTAAAGGTGGGGTTTTCGATTAATTTCCCCTTTAAGGGTGGTGGTTGCGAGCGTTTTAAAAGTTGGGGGAAATTTTTATTTTTTTTTTTTTTCTCTTTTTTTTTCCCCCCCCCCCCCCTTTTTTTTTTTTTTTTTTTTTTTTTTTTTTTTTTTTTTTTTCCCCCCCCCCCCTTTTTTTTTTTTTTTTTTTTTTTTTTTTTTTTTTTTTTTTTTTTTTCCCCCCCCCCCCCTTTTTTTTTTTTTTTTCCCCCCCCCCCCTTTTTTTTTTTTTTTTTTTTTTTTTTTTTTTTTTTTTTTTTTTTTTTCCCCCCCCCCCCCCCTTTTTTTTTTTTTTTTTTTTTTTTTTTTTTTTTTTTTTTTTTTTTTTTTTTTTTTTTTTTTTTTTTTTTTTTTTTTTTTTTTCCCTTTTTTTTTTTTTTCCCCCCCCCTTTTTTTTTTTTTTTTTTTTTTTTTTTTTTTTTTTTTTTTTTTTTCCCCTTTTTTTTTTTTTTTTTTTTTTTTTTTTTTCCCCCCCCTTTTTTTTTTTTTTTTTTTTTTTTTTTTCCCCCCCCCTTTTTTTTTTTCCCCCTTTTTTTCTTTTTTTTTTTTCTTTTTCCCCCCTTTTTTTCTTTTTTTTTTTTTTTTTTTTTTTTTTCCCCCCTTTTTTTTTTTCTTTTTTCTTTTTTTTTTTTTCCTTTTTTCCTTTCTTCTCTTTTCTTCTTCTTTTCTTCTTTTTTTTTCTTCTCTTCTTTTTTTCTTTTTTTTTCTTCTTCTTTTTCCACACGGAAGCCCAAATTTCTAACGGCGGTTTGGTCGTCTTCATTTTTCCAAGATTATCTTGAAGAAACATGGACCTGAACAGCCAAGATTATTTTGAAGAAACATGGACCTGAACAGCCAAGATTATCTTGAAGAAACATGGACCTGAACAGCCAAGATTATCTTGAAGAAACATGGACCTGAACAGCCAAGATTATCTTGAAGAAACATGGACCTGAACAGCCAAGATTATCTTGAAGAAACGTGGACCTGAACAGCCAAGATTATCTTGAAGAAACATGGACCTGAACAGCCAAGATTATCTTGAAGAAACGTGGACCTGAACAGCCAAGATTATCTTGAAGAAACATGGACCTGAACAGCCAAGATTATCTTGAAGAAACATGGACCTGAACAGCCAAGATTTAAACGAAATTACAAGCACTGGGGTTTAACATCTTTTTTTTTTTGTTTTTGGAAAAGGGGGGGTAAGCGGGCTAATTCTGGGTATGCCATTCGGTTAGTTTTGCTCCGCCTTAACACCGCCATAATTTTTACAGCTTTTCTGAATAAAATGTATGCAACCCGACCAAGAAAGAGATGGATAAATGGTGTAGCCGAAACCTGCCAAAAGATGAGCAAATTCATCAGCCAAGCCACACGTGAAGCACAAGACAAATACAGAAACACACGACATCGGGCTACAACCAGGCATCAGTAAGACGACAAAGGAAGAAAAAAGAAACTATGCAACCCCTTGGGGTGGAACCTGAATGCTGACAAATGTTACCAGTAAACAACACTACTTACTACTCTGGTCAAAATTTACATACATCATAAACGAGGAAGTTTGTCGTATCATCATCCAGCACAGTGACAAGTATGAACCTGTATTAACAACAGTGAAAAGACAGAAATTGCAAATGGTACGGACACGATAGGTCTGTTCAAAGCAGTACTGCAGTACTATGTAGAGTAATGGGGGAATCGCCGTGGCGGAACGGCTAGACGTTCGCCACGGATCGGAAGGTCGTGGGTTCGCTCCCTGGGGGAGCCAGACTTTTTTCCAAAATGACCTTGGCTCCCAGGTCGACCCAGCCTTGAGTGGGTGCCGGGTGCAGTCCCGGGAAGTAGAGGCGGCCGGCGTGATGCTGACCACATCATCCATCTAGTGCCGATTGGTCTATAAAAATCTAGGTCCAGCCCTATATGCCCTTCACTCCTAAAGGCGTGGAAAAGGGCCCTATGTAGAGTAATGTTGTTTCTTTAATGGTATCCCACTTCGAAATGTGGAGTCGTACACCGATTTCGGCAGTAATGTGGATAAAGACAGGGAATCTTATAGAGCTATTCAACTACGAATACAAGAGTCAAGAGAAGCTTTCATAGCACTAGGGAATTTGTAGAGGTCCACACAAAATTTTTTTTTAAGTAGTACTGTACTTAAAATGTTTTATTTGAATGTCATATCAGTACTGCTGTATGGAGCAGAAACATGAACAACTAATGCAGTTACTTATATAAACTACAAACATTTACTAGTTTGTGCCTGCGTTGAATAGATGGAATCAAATGGTATGATAAAATCACTGATGTAGAGGCTTGGGGAGAGAACTAAAAAAGTTCCAGTTGACCAAGAGGTGAGGAAAAGAAGCTGGCGTTGAATAGGACACACTTTGAGATAACCTAAGAAAAATATAACTAGAATGTCTTTGTGCTTGAACCCACAGAAGCTGGAGAGTGAAGTTAAAAAAGATGGGGAGAGCTGCTTGCAATAGCGCGCAATGTTACTTGGCGTGAGTTTGGCGGGTAAGAGAGGCCGAAGAAGAAGAAAGTAGAGGGAAATATGAGCAGAGGCACACACACAAATCTGAATACAGAATTGGGCTGACTGGACTGGTCTTAAACATGCAAACAACAAGTCAGATAGTCAAGGGAGACTGATGACCTAAAGATACGTGGTGTTATGGAACTATGATAGTGATTTTGATGATGAAGATTATGAGATGAGAATGATGGTGATCCCCATGGCAACACAACGCCACGTGATTTTTCTTTAATGTTGTGATGATAATGATGCTAATCTCCGAAACGTAACTGTTTAAGAAAAAGGAAATAAGATTTTCACCACAATTTACTGTTGTGGCTTAGAGCAGTCTTCTTCAAACTGTGTTCCGCGGTCCCGCTGCCGGGTCGTGGAAATGTCAAAGACGGGCCTCAAAAATTGTCTGCCCAGTCAAATAACTGGTTAGGGTAGATAGCTTTTCCACTTCCATGATTGCAGTAAGTAGGATTCTGCTTATTCTTCTCTTCCATCTTGTACCTCAGCGAAGTGTCGGGGGGAGATGTAATGTTCGTAGATGAGCTCTGTCAAGAGCACTATTAAGACTGATGTTCATTTCTGAAAGGCTGTTCTTAATGCCATCACTCCATCTTTTCCGAGGTCTTCCACTCGCTCTATACCCGTTGTAACGTTTTAGTGTGGTTCGCTGTAGCAGATAGTACCAGGGCATTCTTGCTAGGTGTCAAACCACTTCATTTGTTGTTCTTTGATGACCTGTAAGACTGGCTTTATTCCTAGCATTCGTCTGATTTCATGATTTCGTATTCTGTCTTTCCTTGAAACTCCTGCATTTCATCTCTGTTGTCACAATTTTACGTTCATTGGAGGATATAAGTGCCCACGTTTGGCATTAATAGCTTAGTAGGACTAACAACTATTTTATGAGAATCAGACTGGTGCAAAGCCCGGAAACCCCCGTTAAGCCGCATACAAGTTAAATTAGAGCACGGCGAACTCAAGAAAAGGCCGGCCATACCAACGGAATTTCCCCCTCCCCCTCCCCTTTCCACCTTTTCCCGCCTTTTTTTTTAAGTCTGAGAGACCAGTCTGTGTTTATCGTTTCTATGGAGCAGATTTGTACATAAATTAAACTACATTTTAATTAATTTGCAACATATTTAAACAAAAATATAAATCATTTTGAAGATAAATAAGTGTGATCTGAAATAATATAACAATAATTATTCTTGTACACAAACATAAATGCATTTTTTAGAGTCAGAGTCAACACACATATCAGTAACATGTAGCAATAAACTGAAAGCAGTTTGCAGCAAAAGTAAAGAAAAATTTATGGAGCCCGGTCATTGATTAGAGCACCGGACTGTTACGTAACCCGGCGGTTTAAAACGGAAACGTTTGTGTCTGGTTAACTGCCAGGTGCTCCGCAATAAAGTTCTTTTTTTTTCCCCCCTGTTTTGGTGGGACGCGGGTGTAAAAAGGGTTGTAGAAGACTGGCTTAGAGGTTAGTGAGTGCGTTTAACGAATCATCTAGTACAGTGCTTTTCAACCTGGAGACCTGCCTCGTGTGAGGGGGTGGGAAAGGGGAGGGGGGGGTGTAATTAAGTTGCAAGGGGACTCAAATTAATTTTGCCATCGAAATAAATCATTTGTGCTTGTAACAATCTGTCATTTTAACAGTCTTTTCAGTTCAATTGCAAGTAAAACATTTAACAAAACCAGTTATGAAACAAATATGTAGTTGTTGATTGTTTCTTTTATATTTTTTCATATTATGATTTATGAAGGTAATTTTCTGCATGTTCTTGCTTGGGATTTTTTCATATTGTCCTCTCTTATTGATTACATTTTTGTTAATACGGGGCGTAGAAGTAATATACGGAAAAGGGGAGGGGAAGCAACCTGAAAAAGTTGAAAACCTCAGGTCTAGTATTGCTGGGCTTCGATTTCCGCTGGGGACAATTTATAAAAAACAAAACGCACTCCTGTGGTTTTCGGGCAGTGGCACATTGAAAGAGTGTGGGGTCTCTAGCACGTAGTATTCCCAAACACAGCAGTGGTTGCACTGTAGCCATTGTTGTCTGTACTGAGTGATGCTATGGGTGTGACCCCGTGGGTAGAGGCAGGAGGCTGCGTGCATATCCAGTGGATTGAATGATGGCGAAACTTCGCCGTGCGTGGGGCTACATCTATCTTTGTCCCAGGGTATACTGGTGTTGTTGACAGTGAAAGAGCTGAGAGATTGGTCGGTGCTGTCCTAGCTACGCATGACCTCCATACGGATTACGCCGAAATTATTAATTCCCTTAGAGAGATGATCGGATTATTTTGGGAGCTACAAATGCGAGAATTGGGAGTAAAGTTCTCCATCTGAGGGTTCCCGGGGCCCCATTATAGAGGAAACAAGAATAGATCCACTGTCTCTCTAACAAGCATGTCGTAAAAGTAGACTAACTGGGGGCTTCCTTCGAAGGTGCATCGTCTGAGAGGCAGGGAACCAACAATTGCCTCCATATCAGTCACGTTTATAACATGGATGTGCACGCCGCACTCCGGTTCTGGAACAAGACTAAAGTCCAGAGATCGACAATTAAAAATTTTCGCTGGAGTTTTACAGCCGGTAAACGCGAATAAGCAAAAGAAGGGAGTGAAGATCAGCATTACCAAACATGAGAGACGCACTGGACGTATAAGCCAGCATAGGATTGGCACTGTCGACCGAGAGACGCTGACATTTATGCTGAAGGCAGAGTCTGAGCATCTGGAGAAGTGTCCGGAGTGCCCTGGAGATGGCCTAAATTATAACTCACAACTGTCTTCTTCTGCCTTTCTATCCCCCAATGGAGCATAGGCCCTCAACCAACTCACGCCAAGTCGTTCTATCCTTCGCCATTACCTGGAGCTCTCCCCATGTCCTCCCAATCTTTCTAACCTCATTCTCCAGCTCTCTTCTCCATGTGTTTTTTGGCCTTCCTTTATTCCTATGCCCCTGTGGGTTCCAATGCATAGACATTCTAGTTACGCTGTTCTCCTGTTTTCTCAGTGTGTGCCCTATCCAACGCCAGCGTCTTTTCCTCACCTCCTGATCCACTGGAGCCTGTTTGGTTCTCTCCCAAAGTTCTACATTAGTTATTCTATCATACCATTTTATTCCCTCTATTCTGCGCAGGCACCAGTTAACGAATGTCTGTAATTTATTAGTAATTGCCTTTGTTGTTCTCCATGTTTCCGCCCCATACAATAGTACTGATTTTACATTAGAATTAAAAATTTTTAGTTTAGTATTTCTTTTAATTTCTTTTGACCTCCACAAATTCCCTAGTGCTATGAAAGCCCCTCTTACCTTTTGTATTCTTATTTTAATATCTCTATCAGTTCCTCCATCTTTATCTACATTACTGCCTAAATAGGTGTACGACTCGACGTCTTGGAGTGGGGTGCCATTAAGAGAAACCACATTACTATTTGCCTGATTTATTCTCATTATCTTTGTCTTTCCTTTATGGATTTTCAGACCAAGCTGCTGTGATCTCGCATAAAGTATATTTAATTTATCTTGTATCTGATTCCGTGAATGGGACAGAAGGGCCCTTCTGTCCCAACTCACAACTGTAGCTACCCTTTATTATGGAAAAGCAGTGGACACGGCCGACATTCTCAATGCTGTCAAGAGAAGATGATTCAGGAGACGACGTTAAATCGGCAACTTTGAAATGACTACTAGAACTTCAGGTGAAAATAGTTGTCGCCAGACATGAACACTATACCGGTAGCCAAAGAAGAATTGTAAACAAACACAATTCTATATGTTATTAGTTGCCACATACTGAGGGATATACTTAGGGACTTGTCTGATGTGCAGTTAAGATAATTTGTCGATCAACTAACTAACTTACTAACTTCATTACGGAGACGTACTCAATTTTGTTCCCTTTCTACAGGATTCAACATTTTGATGCAGCATTGACCTCACAGTAACTGACCTCTCCCAGCGATGACCACCAACTCCAGTAGTGGGGTCATTGACCTGGATGACTGGGACAAGCTGATGATAGTGGTTGCTTCCGCCCTGTTTCTGATGTTGGTTGTTATTTGTCTGGTGTGTGTCCTCAGTCCCGACTGTTGTCTGCACAAAGTTTGTCCCTTTAAATACGATGAAGGTTAGTTGCCGTGTTTTCTATCTACTAGTATTAGTTTTAACTATAACATCATCATCATCAATGTCGCTATGGTAACAGTGGCTAGACTCTCGCCTGCAGATCGGAAGATCGTGGGTTCGGATCCTTACGGAGCCTGCCTTTTTTGTATTCCGAAAATGACCGTGGCTGCCAGGTCGATCCAGCCTTGAGTGAGTACCAGGTGCAGTCCTGGGAAGTAAAGGTGGCCGGCGTAGTGCTGACCACATCACCTACCACATTACCTACCATTTACTTACTAACAACAACATCATCATCATCACCATCATCATCATCATCACCATCATCATCATTACCATCATCATCATCATCATCAATCAGGAGACCCTTTAAAGAACGTCGCTCTCGTCACGCCACACCTGAAAGTATCTCTGTCTCTAGCCAATTCTCCAGCCCTATGTGCCTTCATAGCCAATGTATCTTCAAAGTCATGTACCCACCTTCGCGGAGGTCGACCTCTGACTTGTTTTCCAGAGGCTACACCATCCATCAGCTGACCATGCCGTTCCCTTGTGGGCTGCAATTTTTTCGTTATTTGAAGCCCCACCCTGGCTTTTGCTGGAGGACCTAAATATGGCCTATCGGCTGAACGAAGTTTCTGGGACCTCTCCACTGGTGATTGTCAAAGACCTTATTTCTATGCTACTTAACTACGGCTCGTTATAAGGCCTTATGACAGACACACTATACTAGAACACACTTAAAATACACACCTATTGAGCACACACATAATCTTTAATGTACAAAGAGCAATTCAACCTAAAGCAACCTCAACAGTTATGGACAGTCCCTAATCCGAAACGCCAGCAGTGGCAGCATTTATATTTACTTATCCACCCCAAGCCGTTGCCATGGATGTACCAGAGGACTCGATTCCACCTCACTGTCGTACAGCGCTAACTAGGCTGCCGCCCTCACCACGCGAGACTTTGTGAAACACGCAGGGTGAGTGATGTAAGTATGAGCGGGCAGTGTTAACGCCACCAACAAGCACAGATAAAACTTAATAACCCATAGACATGAACAACTATCTAAGCACGACAGAACACCAACACAACTATCTTAGAATACTATAAGCACACGAGAAATACCAACAGCTAACCAACACATATTACGACAACGCTAACAGTCTCTATCTTTCAACTCCTAAAAAATACAATCTTTAACGTCTATCTATTTCTTCAGCCTCACACGTCCATGTCCAGCGCTTTTCTCCTCTCCCCGTTCAGCTTCGGGTAAAACGCGTATGTAGTACCAGTGTTCAAGCCATATTAGGTTTTCTACTTATAATGAATTCAGCTGGCTGACCGCTGGTGCACCGTTTGGTCCGTCATACACAAACATATGAAGTTACAAGTCGTATCGTCTATACTCTGTACAATGTGGTTAAAGAACTAGGATTGCGCGGTAATGAACGGAAACGAACACTTAAAAAACTGGGCGAGGCAGCCGAAAGGGCCTCGAGTTGGCTTTGGACGCAACGGAACAACGTAGGGGACGGGCCTCTGCGAATACACGAGTCACTGGCTACAGGCCTGCTCGCGATCGAGCGATGCAGGCTGATCGGGAAATTCAAGGTATGGTGTCTCCAATTCATGTTGATTCCGAAGCTGCTCTGGCCACTGTTAGTCTACGAGGTGACGATGACTGCAGTGGAAATCATGGAGAGGAAAATCAACACAGCCTTAAGAAAGTGGATTGGTGCACCGCCTTGTCTGACCGACGTGGCTCTGTATTGCAAGCAGGCTAAGCTGGTACTCCCGTTCAAATCGATAACCGAAGAGTTTAAAGTTGGCAAAGTAAGACTCACCATGCTGTTGCGCGAGTCTTCAGACCCAAATGTCATCGCTGTCCAGCCCGCTCTAAAGACTGGCCAGAAGTGGAGAGTCCTCGATGCGATAGAATCTGGCCAGAATGCACTAAAATTGAAGGAGATAATGGGATACACTCAAACCGACCGTCGAGGCCTAGGGCACGGAAAGGTCAATTGGTGGTCAAAGGCATCAGCCAAAGAGCGCCGAGACATGGTAATACAAATGGTGAGGGACAACGAAAACGAGATTCGGGTTCAGAAAGCAGCCCAGCAGTCGCAGCAGGGCCATTGGGTCAGCCTGGAAAGCGCATTGCCAAGAATACTCACATGGGGTGAGATCTGGCAGATGACCCCGCTGCGACTGAGCTTTATCGTTCGTTCGGCGTACGATGTATTGCCGTCCGGTGTTAACATGGTTAAATGGTCTGCGACTAACGATCCGACTTGCCCGTTGTGTAAAGCGAAGCAGACGCTAGAACACGTCCTGTCCGCGTGCAGGAAAGCCCTAGGTCAAGGCCGATATACCTGGCGACACAACAAGGTGCTAAAAGAGTTAGCAGCCGTTGTTGACCAGGCTAGAATGAGGGCTAACGCCAGAGCCAGTACTACCATCGTCCCCATTCGTTTCCTCAAGGCTGGGCAGGTTCCAAAAGGTAAGGTCAACCGAAACGCATTCGCTCCATCTGTGCTAGACTCTGCGAGGGACTGGTTACTGGCGGTTGATCTGCCGGGCCATGAAAGTTACCCCGAGTTAATCCGGAAGACCGGCCTGCGCAAAAACGGCAGCTCATCCTGATTGAGCTGACTGTCCCGTACGAGTCGCATATGGAAGAGAATCACATGTATAAGCTCGAGAAATACAGTGATTTAGCAGCCGGTCTGAGGAGAAACGAGGCGTACACGGTACGGGTCTTTGCCGTCGAAGTGGGAGCGAGAGGCGTCGTTTCCACTTCACTGTACAATGTGGTTAAAGAACTAGGATTGCGCGGTAATGAACGGAAACGAACACTTAAAAAACTGGGCGAGGCAGCCGAAAGGGCCTCGAGTTGGCTTTGGACGCAACGGAACAACGTAGGGGACGGGCCTCTGTGAGCTGGTCCGGGTGTCTTGCGAAAAAGGGTTTCTCACCCCTTGAAAGTCCATCGTGTCCGAATTGTCTGCCAGTGATCCTCTGCCACCTGCTAATAAAAGTCCAACATGTGTCTGGTAAACCAATCGTAAGCTTGTCGCTCGGTCGTCCAGGTATGCTGACTGCTTTAATTAGGCTGCCGCGACGACTTCTTATCTCACAGTACCTTCTGCAAACCAAAAAGTCGTCTTGTCCCTATCCGAAAGAAAAACACCATCCGGTAATTTCGTGCAGCAGTGTACCAGCCCTGAGCTTCATGAACTCAGGTGGGCCCACCTCTGAAAGTGTCTAGGAATCGTGGGCCGAAACACTTGTCGACGAGGATAATTTCTACTGACGACTGGTAGATCCCTGCTGTACTTGCTCCCTGTGAGTTTATTCCTATTGTCCCAAACCCTTCCCACAGGGCTATGACAGTGATCCTCACCCGCATGGTGGCGCTCTTTTTACTGGGTGTTTCTAGCTTTGTGTGATGTCCTGGTGGGGTACAACGTACATACGTACGTACATACATACTTACGTACGTACATACATACATACACACACACACACACGTACACACGCACACGCGCACACACGCACACGCGCACACGCACGCACACACACGCACGCACACACGCACGCACACACGCACGCACACACGCACACACGCACGCACGCACGCACGCGCGCAGGCAGGCAGACAGACAGACAGACAGACAGACAGACAGACAGACAGACAGACAGACAGACAGACAGACAGACAGACAGACAGACAGACAGACAGACAGACAGACATTCATGCATGCATGCATCACCGCTCTTTCCAGGCCACGATGACGTTTAACATGACCAAAATACCTCAGATTTTAGGACATGATGTTGTTAATGAGCCAGTTCTCCTTGATTCAACTATGAATATGGAAAGGAAAAAAAATCAGTTTCAGGTAATTGATACATTGGGTAAAGGATGCAGGAGACATTTTATTGACCAGCTGGCACTCGAATGGTGCTGCCGGGAGGGACACCTTACAAAGAAAACATGGGTGTTGAGGGGGGTCCCTTATAAATAATGACACGTATACGCATGTACTTTAAAAGAGAGTTCTTATTAATTTAGGACTTGGCTTACTTTGCGAAAAAAAAAATAGTCACATTCAACAAGCACTCCTGAAGGGGAAGCTTTAGGTTATAATAGTGACTAGGTTATGTGTGCCAGATAAAATGGCTTAGCATCACTCGCCCCCAAGAGTCCGGAAAAAGGATTCCTGTAGTGTTGATGAGATCAAACGAGACAGGCGACGAAGTCGTCTCCCGGCTTGCCAATGGGCGACCAGGTCACCGATGTATTAAAAGGGACTGCTTAGCTCCTTATACAGTTGTGCTGTTTTTGTTCCCAAAAGCATTGTCCTTCTAATAGAGACTTGAAGATGGTTGTATAATCTGTGTGATTTTGAAGACACATTCTTCATTATTTCTTTTACTGAAAATTAAACGACAACAAATTTCTATCATCCGTATATTTCTTATTATCCTTTTTATTATTATTTCTTTGCCAGTTGTAAGCTAACGTGGAAACTTCCGGTTGTTCGTCCATTAGGACTTTGGCTTTGTGCTAAAGCCTGAGTTTTGCGTGTACGTCCGTTTTATTGGCTTCTCTGGGTGCAGTTGGTGGTTGTTCCTTGCCGCTCGGGCACATGCAATCCGACTTCGAAGGAAGCTCCCAATTAGTCGACTCCAACGACATGCTTGTTGCGGGGAGGGGGGTGGATCTATTCCTGTTTGCCCCATAATGGGGCCCCGGAAAGCTGTATATTTAAAAGACGTATACATTTGAAAGTTTTCTTAAAGCCGCTGGTGTAATTTAAACCAATAGGGGCCTCAGGTTTTTATTTATCTTAGGGCCTCAACAAAATCCTGCTCTACTTACCGGGATAACTTAAAACTGATGAGCTCCATCTGTTTACATAAGTGCTTCATTTTCTGTTTGGTTCTTATAAGGAGATGCCCATCATATCACCATCTTCGATATGTTGTAACTGTTGATACCAGAGGTTTCTCCGGCAACACTAAAAAGACCCGATGACAACTAATAAATGCTGGTTCGGTCGCAAAGTCCTACACAAGATATACGATTAACTTTAAAAAACGATGTTCATACACAGTAAATTAAAATTGTTAACTTTGTGCCTGTTGCAGAAAAGATGCCATTACAACCCGTATATGGGTCCCTTTATGACCCAGACAGATCCCCAGGCAAGAAAGGTTATAGTGTCAAAGGTCAACAGGGGCCAAATTGGCATCCCATGGTTCCCTTGCGAGAGTCGGAGCTTTCTGACTGGTCTGATTTTAGCGTACCGGATGTCATTGAAATGAAGACGGTAAGTTGGTGTGGGGTGAGATGGAGAGCTGAGGAATCGAGTTGTGGATGTGTGGGGTGAGATGGAGAGCTGAGGAATCGAGTTGTGGATGTGTGAGGTGAGGAAGAGAATGAGGTAGTTATGAAGAGGGTAGAGAAAAGAATGAGGTACATTTTACGCTGGTCTCCCTATTTACACACCGCTACACACTGGCTCGCTTCTGACTGGACGACCTACTGACCACCTTACTCACATAAGGTCATGGGGATATTCCGCACTCGCGCTCATACCGCGTGTTGTATATTTCAAAATGCCAGAGCTTTTAACACTTGTAAAACATTTAGATACTGGGTCTAACACACAACTCCCCCTAGAGAGTGACAATACCTATATCACAGGCCGTCTCTTTCTCGAAAATAAAAACGTAAAGCCAGACAACAACAGACTGCGACACCCATAACCTCGACCACGGTAGACTAGTCCAACCAACTTATCAATGGAGTTGACCTACAACCGGTGGTGTGTAAATGGGGAGACCATCGTATAAATAACCAAGAATGAACTGGCGAGGAAGAGGACGAGGAGGTACGAAAAAGTGAGAGTGAGAGAAAGCAGGGAAGAGAATTGACAGGGCAGGAATAGACAAGGTGATTTGTGAAAGCAGAAAGTGATTAGGTGAAGTAGGACGTCTGGAGGCGAGGAAAGAGGGAATGGATGAGAAGGGAAGGAGTACGTGAGATTGGAGGGACAATGAGGAGGGGAAGGAGGAAGAATGAGTAAGAGAAAAAAGGAAATGTACTGTGAGAAAGATCGGTAACAAAGAAAGAGAGAAAGAGTAAATAAGAAAGAGACAAGAATGTGACATAAACGTTTAGAGAGAAAGAGCAACGAGTAGACAATACACCTTCATAAATAAAGAGCAGTTGATTCACGACAATTCCCCTCCAGGGGATCTGATTATCTATACAGATTGTTCAGTATTGAGAGGAAAGAGAATTGCCTAGGAGTTCGTAACGAAAGCCAATAGAAAACGTTCAGTGCAAGACAGCCTAGCATATGACACCACAACATCTAGCATGAGAATGGAGGTGGACGCGGTAACTGCAGCTCTCCGGTGGCTAGAGAACAAGATGATACACATGTTGTAACGGACTGTGAAAGCATGCTAAAAAAGGTTAAGACAGTGATGCTTCGAGGAGAGTGGCAAGCTTCACTAGAAAGGTATTGGAACTCAGAGCTGCCTGCTGAAGATGAGGACGGAGCATGCATGGGAATGCCTCGAGTGCTGTGATGTCAGTTCTTGACTCGACTCAACTCAACTCAAATAAAGAGCAAGCGGGAAGTGGAGAGAGAGAGAGAGAGAGAGAGAGAGAGAGAGAGAGAGAGAGAGAGAGAGAGAGAAGAAGAAGAAGAAGAAGAAGAGCGGGTGAGTAGGGAATTTTGAGAGAGATAAAGTAAAAATAAAAAAAGGAGAGAGGCTAGAAAGATAAAGAGAGAGATCAAGAGAAAGAGAGAGAGAGAGAGAGAGAGAGAGAGAGAGAGAGAGAGAGAGAGAGAGAGAGAGAGAGAGAGAGAGAGAGATAGAGATAGAGAGAGAGAGAAACATGATACAGATACACAAATTAAAATCCCCCCCCCCCCCCCCCAAAAAAAAAAACATACATTTATATATATTAAGTAACAGTATTAAAAAATTATAACAACAAGCCAATTGCAGTATTATAAAACAAGTTTACACCGTTTCCAGTAGCAACACACCTCGCTTTTTTTTCAGAATCATATGGATCGGGAACGGAAGTGGTCACGAACCAGCGACTATAGCAGCAGCAGCCTTAGCACTGGAACCTTCCCTACCCATTTAGAAAGTAGACTCGCTTACGGTGTAACCTTCGACCGCGCCAGAGGTCAGCTGCATATCCGGATCATTCAATTGGGCAACTTTACCGTCACAGACCCAGATGGCGCTATGGCGCCGTACATCAAAGTTCGGATCTACAGGACGCCGAAACAGTTTTTCACTTTCAAACTGAAGTAAGTTCCTCCGTCGTGCAGGTAATTTATTCCCTAATTTTGTTTTATTTCTTCTGTTTGTTTGAGGTAATTATCCCCGTTCGGGATTGCAGCTTCCTGTGTGGGTTCTAAAGGGGGGGGGGGGGGGGGGTTAGACCCACTGTTCATTGACAAGCATGTCGTAAAGGACAGTTAATTGTTGGTTTGCGGAAATTGGGCGTATTAGGTCTAAATGTGCAGTTATTGCAGAGTAACTGTAAAATATAACATGACATGCCAACCGTCCCTATAAATGCGCACGGAGAATGGGAAGGAGGAGGAGGAATAGAAGAAGGATCAGAAGAAGAAGAAGAAGAAGAAGGGGGAGAAGAAGAAGAAGAAGAAGAAGAAGAAGAAGAAGAAGAAGAAGAAGAAGAAGAAGAAGAAGAAGAAGAAAAAGAAGAAGAAGAAGAAGAAGTTTTTTATAAAAAAAACCACCATAAATCCAGAAAACCTTTTGATTGTCAACGCCTATTCTACTGTGATAAAGAAATAGTCTTTAACTTGCGTTCTTTAACCGACAGTCCACGGAAATGCCCGGATGGCCCGCCAAAAATGTCTGCCTAATCAAGCAACGTCTGCGTGATCTCGGCGCTGCATTGTTGCATAGATTTTCTACCCTCTAATTAGCAGAAGATGTCAGATCGGATGAAAACTTTAATTTGGTGACATCAGATGTAACAAACGTTGAACATAAAATGGGATGCATTTAAGAGGGTTGAAGAAATAGGAGAAATATGTGGATAACCGTTGGTGTTAACGGTTATAAGAAACAGAAGATGGCTCTATATTGGACACACCCTGCAAAGAAACGGGCAGATAATCACCAAACATTCACGCCTAAAAAAAAAAAAACTTAAAAAAAACATACAGTGATCATTTATGCGAGAGGCCAAAGGGGTTTGGACTGGATTCCATCCAATGTTGTCGAAGAATTTGTGCATAGCGCTTCTTCTCCTCCTCCTCCTCCTCCTTCTTCCTTTTCTTCTTCTTCTTCTTCTTCTTCTTCTTCTTCTTCTTCTTCTTCTTCTTCTTCTTCTTCTTCTTCTTCTTCTTACATTTGTAACATAACTACAGCCCATATCAAAGCAATATTGGAAACAGTAAGAATTACATACTTGTCTGGGAAAAAAAGTTGCATAATAAGTAAAATATTACATACGTATTCTGAGAACTCGATGAACTCGACCACATGTCGAAAAAGGCCCCTGGCCGAAACGTCGATTTGTGTGTTATGTGCACGTTTTTCTGGTTGCCCATTTCGTTTTATTGTTAGTTACAGTTCACTGGATTAATTTCTTGGTTTAAGCTTGACTGCAACAGGACAATCACTGACAATGATGATGTAACAAAACAAAACAGCTATGTATATTAATTTTATTGTTTTTAGCTGTTGTAGTGTCCAGGAAACAACTGTCCCTGTTTTGTCGATCTGCGGGTATAGGAAAAGCCAGTCTATACTCTTATGTCCCCTGGATGCTCAGGGCTTCAGGTCACTTTTTAACGCGTCGGCCCCGCCCCCCAATATAACCTTACAGTTAAACGGGACTCACCGGGATTTGTACATGTGGGATTCTCATCCTTGAGCTGTTAATCCTGCTGACGGCAACCATGGATGGACAAACTGCAACTGATGTAGACAACACTTGGAAATACCTATGAGTTTGAGAGTGTCTTGCTTTGCGAAAAAGAAAATTGTCACATTTAGCCAGCATTCCCTTAGGGAGGAGCTTTTGGTTATAACTGTGACTAAGTTTATTTGCGCTATATTAACTGGCTTAGCATTGCTCGCAACCAAGTAGCCTTGAAAAGGACTCAGTGCTGATGCGATAAAAAGAGACAGACCAAAAAAAAAAAACTGTCCCTTGTGTGTGTATGCGTGTGAATCGCCTCCCACCCTCTGACGTCATCAGCGACCGGGTTGCCCATTGGCTGGCCGGTAGATGACTTTATCGTCAGTCGGGACAGTATTTGTGTCTGTCTCCTTTGATAGCATCAACGCTGCAGAAGTCATTTCCAGAGCGACTTGGTGGCGAGCAATGCTAAGGCATTCTCAATGGCGCACACAAACCTAGTCACAATTATAACCAAACAGCTCACCATTCAGGGATGCTGGTTGAAGGTGACGAATTTTTTTTCGCACACCAAGGCAAGACCCTCTGACACAATTATTTACAATCACGTTCCTAGAAGAAAACACTACACACACGCACACACACACACACACACACACACACGCACACACACGCACGCACACACATACACACACACACATAAAATCTCTTTGTCAGGGAACTATTATTGACCAGTCATTGATATGATCAGATATTAGCGCTAACAAATGTGATACAAAAACAGAGATGGGGAGAATGGAGGAGTGGTTATCGGTCTGAATCATATCCCGAATGAATCAATCGAGCTGCAGCGGATTGGGATCATTTTGTGAATACAGAGTAGACGAAGGGGGTGGGTGTTTAGGGAAATCAGAGAAATTGTTGATAATTTGATGGTTAAGAGATAGATGTGAGTGGTAGAAAGATGGATACAAATTAAATATATCTAGACAACGTGTAGAATTACTCTAAATAAGATCGCAACGCCACCTCATATTTAAGCGTAGAAATGAAAATAGTTATTTGCTTTTAAGCGATAACAATCTTACGGCGTTACCCTCTACTTGGAGCCACCATGATGTAGAGGCTAGCCTTAATTGGTACCAGATACAGTCGTGGCAATTCTTCTTCTTCTTCTTCGCGTTCACCAGCTGTACACTCTGGTGAAAGGTTCTGGTTGTTCATCCACTACTGAACTGCAGTCCTGCTCCAGAACCTGAGTGTTGCGTGTGCATCAGTTTTACAGATCTCATTCTCTTGAATACAGACTGTTGGTTTCTTGCCTCTCCGGCAGATGCACTCCGACTTCACAGGAAGCTCCCCAATTAGTCGACTCTTACGACATGCTTTTGGGGAGGCAGTGGGTCTATTCTTGTTTTCCCCACAATGGGTCCCCGGAACCCACACTGGGAGAGTAGTGGGAAGTAAAGGTGACCCGCGTGATATTGACCAAATCACCTACCAAGTGCCGATAGGTCTATAAAATGTAGGGCTAGCCCTATATTCCTAATACGCCTGTGATTCCCAAACTGTGCGCCGCGGCGCCCCGGGGAGCCGCGACCTCTTCACATGGGTGCCGCGAAATATTCGAAGATACATGAGTTTTTTTTTTTTTTTTTTTTTTTAATTTAAACCTCTTACATACGAATAGTCATACTTTTACTTAGGTTAGGGCGTAGAAAAATTTTAATTGAAAAAGGTGCCGCGACTAAGAAAAGTTTGTGAAACACTGCAATACGCCTAAAGGCGTGAAAAGGAACCTTACTCTACTTACCAACCATTTTTCCCGCCAGAAGCTCACGAGATCTGCCCAGGTGTAACCTTGAATCCGAGCATCAGACGAGGATTCAACGTCGGACCGATAACCCGCTGTTTAACGAGACGTTTAGTGTGGATGTGGACATCCAAGACCTCAGCTCCTACCTGATCAAGTTCCTGGTCTGTGACTTCGACAAGTTTTCCAGGCATATGGTTATAGGTACGTTCGTGTGGTCTCTTCAAGTGTCTTTATTTGTTTGCCATGCATTCTTCTATCTTCACGTGTTGGGCATTTTGTATATTTCCTCTAGATTTTTTTTGTTTAAATCTGGGCAGCACACAGTATGGGCACCTTTTTTTTGGCTTGACTTGACTTGCTTTGGCAACTCCCCTTTCCCCCCCCCCCCCCTTTCCAGTAAAATTCATCACTTTCAACAAGGGCTATACCGAATAGTGATTTTCACTATTCGGCCGAATACGAATAGTGGGATCAACTATTCGGCAGAATACGAATACGAATAGTGTATCATCATCATCAGGTGACTTGCCGACTGGCGTGTGCGATCATGCCTCTCCACAATCTGCTATCTCTTGCAGCATGGATCAGTTCGTGTGCTGACACACCTCCATGCCATGCAACAAGACTGTCAAGAATCTTCTATCGTTGTCTTCCTCTATCCCTCCTTCCACAGATCTTTCCAGTGGTCACTAAATGTTCCATTTCTCCTATTCTCATAACATGGCTGAAAAATGACGACTGTGTCCTTCTGATGTCTGTGATTAGTTGTCTTCGGGCTCCCGCTTCTTTCAAAACTATCGTTCGCTCGGACGTTCGTTTGATGTAATTTAAACGCACCTTCATATTCTCGTTAGCAATATCTTCGAATTTGATTTGGGCGAAGACAACCTGAAAAAACAATGCATTATCTATCTCTTTCTCTTCCCCCTTCTCTCTCTCTCTCTCTTTCTCTCTCTCTCTCTCTCTCTCACACACACAGACACACACACACTGCGGTTAGCATTTTATGCAGTTTGTACCACGCATCCGGGTCGCAGTTCCCCCCGCTACGACAAAGGCAACAGAAACTATTGTGTTAATGAGAAAGTTATTTTAGTCCATCACAGTGAATGCAGAAACGGGAGTAAGGTAACCACTATTCGTATTCGGCCCGACCGCAACTATTCGGCCGAATACCGAATAGTTATTAGGTCCACTATTCGGCCCCGAAGCGAATACGAAGCAAATACTCGGTACAGCCCTACTTTCAACCAGCAGACCTGAAAGGATCTGCTGCACCACTGGGTGGTGAATTGACACATGACAAGGCAGATGTGGTCAATGCCCTTTTGGGAACAAGCAACGGAATCAGTAGAGAAACAAGATTATTATGGCTTGGAGAGAATGAAACACCTGGGTGTAACCAGAGGGTTTGGCTGGCTCACTACACTTAGAGAAAGGCAAGACGGACATATAACCAGATTGTGACTGGTACCATCAGTACAGGAACTCTGCGCTGGCTGCTGAAGATGAGGACGGAGCACGCATGGAAATGCCCCGAGTGCTGTGATGTCAGTTCTTGACTCAACTCAACTCAACTCAACCCTAAAAGGAGGAGGGAGGGCTCTTGGTTATAATTGTGACTACGTTTATGAGCGCCCTATAAAATGGCTTAGCATAGCTAGCCACCAAATAGTCCTGAAAAATGACTCTTGCATTGCTAGTACGATCAAGAGAGACAGACCCATATACTGCCCTAACCGACGACGAAGCCGTCCACCGGCCAGCCAGTGAGGGACCCCGTCGTTGATGTGATGCTTATGTTGGCATTCTAGTGCCACTGTATTCAGGAGCCGCCGTGGTGTAGCGGCTAGACGCACACCCGCTGATTGGAAGGTCGTGGGTTCAGGTCCTCGTGGTATGGACTTTGTTTCAAAAATGACTTTGGCTTCCAGACCACAATTATAGCCGAGACTACTCGCAGTAGGTTGAAGATGGGCGATTTTTTGTTTAAATTTCGTAAATGGATGAATGCATTAAAAAATGACTAGCAAAAAATGGCTGTTCATAACAGGCCTGAGGGTAGGGGGGAAAATGAGGGGGGGGTGGCGGGGTGGGGGCGCAGGGCACCACCTGTAGACTAGGAACCAAACGCAAACATGACCACGCAACAATGAGACTGCAATGCCTTACGAAACTAGCCCCAGAAGGCTAAGCCGGGCAACAGTTTCCCGCATAAGTGTGACGAGTCGGCCAAAAAGGCGCAGATATCGCAGTCATGTAAGCTAGGACAACGCATTTACGTCCTCAGCCTTCACCAGCCGCCAGCTTCAGCGGAAACTTCCTTTTGTTCGTCCACTCCTGGAATCTGGTCTTGTTCGAGAACTACAGTTTTGCCGTACACATCCGTTCTACAGATCTGGTTTATGTGTTTGCAGATTGTTGCCTCCGCGCCTCTCAGGCAGAGGCATACTCAGACTTCACATGAAACTTCCCTTATTAGTCGCCTTGTACGACATGCTTGTTTAGGGTGACAGTGGGTCAGCGCCCCCCCCCCCGGGTGAGGCCCCTGAACCCACGTGAGGAGGACCTGTTGACTATGATGCTGATATCTGACCTATTTACTATATATGGGTCCCGGAACAGTAGGGCTTATTTATGCTCCTTTAGACTCATTCCCTTAGAAAAAAAAAATCTGAAACCGCATTTAGATCCCCTGTAATCCCGAGCCCCCCCCCCCCAATCCCCAGCACCTCTTCCCCCCCCCCAATCCCCAGCACCTCTTCCCCCCCCCCCCCAATTCATAGCACCCCCCCCCCCCTCCGAAATCCCAAGCACCCCCTCCCCACCCTCACCACCCCTGTTTTGTTTGCACCCGCACCAGTGCTATAACATCCACTCATTTAAATACAGCCGTCACTACTGTATCTAATACAGATACTACTTCGACTGCTACAACTATTCATTTCCCTATTATATTTACTACTTTGACTACTACAGTTACTACCTTGATTACTTTAGTTAGTTGCGTAACCTTTACTGGACGTTGCAGAACCAACCCCAGCATTTTGTGGCTGTTGTGGTTTTCCTAGGCAAGTTTATGTCCAGTAGTTTGCCATTGCTTTCTCGACGGTCGGCTTCTCGATACCCCTGTCAAAACCAACGCAAGGCGCAAGGCCCGCAGCTGGGATCGAAACCGGCACCCCGGCATTAAAAAGCGCGTAACGCCTAAGCCACAGACGCCGACTGACTTCTACAGTTGCTAATTTGATTTCGATTACTACTTTGACTATTACGGCTACTACATTGATTACTACAATTACTACTTCGGCTACTACAGCTATTCATTTGACTATTATAGTTACTACTGTGAATGCTACAGCTGCTGCATTAACTACTATATTTTCTAATTTGAATACTACTGTTACTAATCTGACTTCTACAGTTACTACTGCCAGTGCCACAAGTGGTCACTCACAACAAAACAAAAGGACATTAGTAACTATGGAAATGAGGTGTCTGAGAAAGGCTGTTGGAGTGACCAGAAATTACATACAAAGACAGCGAAACAAATGGTTTGCTCACTTGGAGAGAATGCCTCCTGATGCTATACCATACGAGGCATATACCAAAAGAGGAGAAGGAAGTAGAGCAAAAGGTAGACCAAGAACAAGATGGGAATATAATATAAGGGAAACTCTTCAGCACTACGATGTGTCTTTGGTCGAAGCAGCCAGGAGAGCACATTGCAGGAGCTTAAATCTGCATAGACACCTAAAGCGGTAAAAGAGGACGTAGAGAAGAAGAAGAAGAAGAAGAAGAAGAAGAAGAAGAAGAAGAAGAAGAAGAAGAAGAAGAAGAAGAAGAAGAAGAAGAAGAAGAAGAAGAAGAAGTAGAAGAAGAAAAAGAAGAAGAAGAAGAAGAAAAAGAAGAAGGAGAAGAAGAAGAACATAGTTACTACATCGACTACTACTTTAACTTGTACAATATCTAATTTGACTTTTGAGCTACCACAAGTCATTGCTTTGGCGACTACTGTAAATACGCTGACTACTACAGTTACTACTTTTACTATCATTTTAACTAATAGGATAGCTACTTTAACTACTAGAGTTATTACTTTGACCACAGTCAGAGTGTGTGTTACCTGCGTGTGTTGACCTTGTGTCCCAGGTGAGGTGATGTGCGATGTCTCAAAGCTGGAGCTTTTGTCCGGAGAAGAGGTTCTCTACAACGATCAGCTGATGGTGCCTCAAGATGTAAGTCAGTCAGTTCCTCTTTAATATAGTTACCTCCTGTTGTGCCCCCCCCCCCCAAACAATTCAATTCCTTCATAACTTCAATGAATATGTGTTTTCCGATAGTCCTAGCGACCCCTGTGAAAGGGTCGTTAGACCCAGAAAAGGGTCGCCACCGGCAGGTTGAGAATCGCTGCTCTAGCAAATTACATTACCATATCGTGACTTCCAGAGTGTGGCTCCGGGGCCCATTTGTTGGGGCAAATCAACATCAGGATAGGTAAGGCAGCCACAACAATAAGCACATTAACAAAAAGAGTTTGAGAGAAAAGAAAGCTCACGATTGAAACAAAAACTCTTGTCAGTCAGGCTTGTGTTCTTAGCACTCTGCTTTATGGCACTGAAATTTTGTCAACTTATTCGCACCAGGAGAAACGGCTAAATAGCTTTCACATGCGAAGCCTAGGAAGAATGCTTGGCATTAATTGACAGGACAAGATCACAAACACTGAGGGAACTGGAAAGAGCAGGTATTACACAACCTTTCTCAAAGCTCAGTCTACGAAAGCTCATGTGGCTGGGTCACACCTTGAAAATGGAGGATGGCAGAATCCCTAAGGGCATCCTCTATGGTAAATTAAAGACGGGTAGAAGATGTCGAGGCTGACCTCTACTACGATACAAAGAAGTATGCAAGCAGGACATAAATGATACAGGTATTGAGGTGTACTCGTACTCGTGGGAACAAAATGCCATGGACCGTGTTGTGTGGAGGAGGCACGCCAGTAAAAAGAATGAGAATTAAGGATTGCAGAAAGGATGAGAGCTGAGCGCCTGAGAAGCAACAGACTAAACACAAATGTTGACAACAACGGTCCTGAAATCCCATACTATCATTGTGGAAGACTTTGCCTAACGCGGGCGACCTTTGCTAGTTTCACTCGCCTTCGCTATGGGCTGTGAGTCCCATGTCTCCTCATAGCCCAATATAACACTATCGTCTGGAATTGTGCCAATCATATATATATATATATATATATATATATATATATATATATATATATATATATATATATATATATATATTCACACACGCAGTGTGAACGCGTGTGTGTACGTGGAGAAATCCAATGTGGTGTAGTGGCTTGAAGCTATGTAGTGTGCGTGCATGCATGCTTGTGTGTGCGTGCATGCTTGTGTGTGTGCGTGCATGCTTGTGTGTGTGCGTGCGTGCATGCTTGTCTGTGTGTATGTACGTACGCGCGTACGTATGTATATACGTACGTAGGTACGTATGAATAAATAAATACATATTCGTGTTAGTTTCACATGCCTCTATGTGAATATATGCTGTGTGACTATGTCGACAGGAGAATCTTGGGGAGATTCGTGTTAGTTGCACATGCCTGTATATGTATATATGCTGTGTGACTATGTCGACAGGAGAATCTTGGGGAGATTCGTGTTAGTTGCACATGCCTGTATATGTATATATGCTGTGTGACTATGTCGACAGGAGAATTTGGCGGAGATTCGTGTTAGTTGCACATGCCTGTATATGTATATATGCTGTGTGACTATGTCGTCAGGAGAATTTGGCGGAGATTCGTGTTAGTTGCACATGCCTCTATATGTATATATGCTGTGTGACTATGTCGTCAGGAGAATTTGGCGGAGATTCGTGTTAGTTGCACATGCCTGTATATGTATATATGCTGTGTGACTATGTCGACAGGAGAATTTGGCGGAGATTCGTGTTAGTTGCACATGCCTCTATATGTATATATGCTGTGTGACTATGTCGTCAGGAGAATTTGGCGGAGATTCGTGTTAGTTGCACATGCCTGTATATGTATATATGCTGTGTGACTATGTCGACAGGAGAATTTGGCGGAGATTCGTGTTAGTTGCACATGCCTGTATATGTATATATGCTGTGTGACTATGTCGACAGGAGAATTTGGCGGAGATTCGTGTTAGTTGCACATGCCTGTATATGTATATATGCTGTGTGACTATGTCGACAGGAGAATTTGGCGGAGATTCGTGTTAGTTGCACATGCCTGTATATGTATATATGCTGTTTGACTATGTCGACAGGAGAATTTGGCGGAGATTCGTTGTTAGTTGCACTATGTCGACAGGAGAATTTGAGATTCGTGTTAGTTGCACATGCTGTTATGTTACATGGCTGTATATGTATATAATGCTGTGTGACTATGTCGACAGGAGAATCTTGGGGAGATTCGTGTTAGTTGCACATGCCTGTATATGTATATATGCTGTGTGACTATGTCGACAGGAGAATCTTGGGGAGATTCGTGTTAGTTGCACATGCCTGTATATGTATATATGCTCTGTGACTATGTCGACAGGAGAATCTGGGGGAGATTCGTGTGGCCCTCATGTACCTGCCCACCGCTGAAAAACTCAGCATCACACTTCTCAGCGTCCGAGGCCTGCGGATCCCGGACGGCCCCCGACGGAACACAGGTGCGTTGCTGCTGCATAACTCATCGTGTTATAGCTTGTCGTTTGTTATTGTTAGTATTGCCCAAAGTTAAAGTTTTTAAAAAATAGTCATTTAACCCCAGCCACTTTACACCCCCCCCCCCCCCCCACCACAACCACCACAACCACCATCAGTCATATTTTCACAGACAAGTCGACGCAGGGTTCATTACATCACACCCCCTTGCATTTAGTTGCCATTACATTTTCTGGTGCCCATTCTAGGTTGGTTGTTGTCTGCTTTAGGAAGGTGGGGGGGGGGTAGGGGGGGTAGGCGTGTCATCCTGAATGATAGTAGCACAAAGAAGTTTCGGAAAGGGGAGAGGGCGTCAAGCAATTTCGAAAATGTGCATTAATTGTAATAAATTGTTTCAGTAACATTTTAATCCTGTTCTTTATTATAATTTCTACACCAGATGACGTCACATAATAGTTCAACATTTTAGGGGGTGGTAACTCTTGGTTTTCTGATGCTTTTAACGACCCCCAAAAATCTAGAACTGGCCCTAACCCCAACCCACCTACGCCCCACGAGAGAGTGCAGCCTTTGTCCCACGACTGCATGCAGCCTATCTACCACCACTTAAAATATTAGACTGTCCCGTGACCTGTGGATTTCCCCTGTTTGGGGTAGGATATTAATATAGCACCTTTGTTCCAATTTAATTATATTAAAATATTGTTTAATCTTTTCATTAGGCAAAAAGATGAGGAATTTGTGTTATTTGACACTTTGATTTAGGTGCATGTTGTTCTTTTGCTTCTTGTTAATAGTGCCTAGGATTTTTTTGGGGTCCTCTTTTGACCCCCGACCCCGTTTTTTCAGCCTTTTTTAAATGTTGGCTGTGAGGAAGGGGTCTTGGCACACATTCAAAGGGAGCGACTCCTGACACATGTTGAAAACCACTGTTCTAGACGGTGTCGATAAACGACAAGACATTCATTTACTTTTTCTTTTTTCTCTTCTTCTTCTTGTTTGCGTTCACCAGCTGTAAACTGGTGGAAAGTTCTGGTTGTTCGTTCACTTCTGGACTGCAAACATATTCCAGAATCTGAGTGTTGCATCCGTAGGACAGATCTGACACATTTGTCTGGCAGATGCACCCCGACTTCGAAAAAAGCTCCCAATAAGTCGACTCTTACGACATGCTTTTAGGTAACCAGTGGATCTATTCTTGTTTTCCCTAAAATAGGGCCCAGAACCCTCACAGGGGAATAATTTACTAAACAGCCTGGATGATAATTCCATAATTACTTCTGTGTATTTTTTTTCCTAACCGAGCTGCTACCCCCGGGTTTGACACCTTAAGATTACAAATATCTCAGTCTTTTTCTTCTTCTTCTTTTCTTTTGCCTTTCTAACCCCCAGTGGAGCATATGCCCTCAACCAACTCACGCGTTAATGCAGTGCTTCTCAAACAATAAATAAATAATTTTCGACAGTGGCGAGGGAAGACGACTTTAATTTCAACTTCAGGATGTACATGCCTTCTTTAATAATTTTACAATTTTAGGCCGACGTTTCTTGATTATTGCCGCTGCACCCCTGTCATTCGCTCACGGCACCCCAGGGTGCCTCGGCACCCAGTCTGAGAGCCGCTGCTTTAACGAATCGTTAGCCCGACCCGGTGACGTCAGCAACACGGCTCATTCCTGAGTGGTAAACTAATGTGGCGAATCTCAGTTACCCTGTTTACCATTCCAAAAAAAAGTTACAGTATAGCCGTTATTACCATAAATTCGCTTAAGAAGAACACCCGGTTAACATTTTTTTTTAGGCCTTGGGTCCTGAAGGAATGTGTTAATTTTGAGTGCCCGGTAAGCAGCAAAGTGTTAAACCCTAAGAATTCATGTTAACGGGGTTTTACTGTATAATATTCCCGTGTGGGTTCCGGGGCTCGCTTGTGGCAGAACAAAGAATAGACTGAAATAGACAAAAGCATGTCGTAAAAGCCACTTTATAACCGGTGAACGTGAATAGGGAGAAAACATTAGCTGATAAATTGCTGTTGGTACTAACTTGGTACTAACAGTGCCTAGAAAATCACAAACCTGAAGTTACAACATGCGAGATGAGATGTATAAGAAATGCTGCGGGAAAAACAAGAAGAGATAAGAGGTTACCAATAAAGAACTAAGAACAATGGAAGGTTCTTCTTCTTCTTGTTGTTCTTGTTCTTCTTGTTCTTGTTCTTCTTGTTCTTGTTCTTCTTGTTCTTCATTTTCTTCTTTTCCTTCTTCCTCCTCCTCCTCTCTTCTCTTCTTGTTCTTCTTCTTCCTCCTCCTCCTCTTCTTCTTATTCTTCTTCTTCCTCCTCCTCCTCTTCTTCTTCCTCCTCCTCTTCTTCTTCTTCTTCTTCTTCTTCTTCTTCTTCTTCTTCTTCTTCTTCTTCTTCTTCTTCTTCTTCTTCTTCTTCTTCTTCTTCTTCTTCTTCTTCTTTCTTCTTCTTTGTCCTTCCTCCTCCTCCTCTTCTCCTTTCTTCTACTCCTCCTCTTCCTTCTTCTTCTCCTCCTCTTCTTCTTCTTCTTCTTCTCTTCTTCTTCTTCTTCGGTCTCTTCTTCTTCTTATTCTTCTTCTTCTTCATCTCTTTCTTCTTCTTCTTCTTCTATCTTTCTTCTTCTTCTTCTTCTTCTTTCTTCTTCTTCTTCTTCTTCTTCCTCTTCTCTTTTCTGTTTCTTCTCTTCTCCCTCCTCCATCCTCTCATCTTTCTTCTTCTTCCTCTTTTTACTTCTTTTCTTCTTCTTCCTCTTTCTTTTTCTTCTTCCTCTTCCTCTCCTCCTCTTCCTCTTCTTCTTCTTCTTCTTCTTCTTCTTCCCCTAGTCTTCTTCTCTTCTTCTTCTTCTTCTTCTTCTGTCTTCTTCTTCTTCTTCTTCTTCTTCTTCCTCGGAGCGTCTTCTTCTGTCTTCTTCTTCTTCTATCTTCTTCTTGATCTTCTTCTTCTTCTTCTTCTTCTTCTCCTTCTTTTTGTGTCTTTTTCTTCTCTTTTCTTCTTTTTCTTCTCCTTCTTCTTCTTCTTCTTCTTCTTCTTCTTCTTCTTCTTCTTCTTCTTCTTCTTCTTCTTCTATTCTTCTTCTTCTTCTTCTTCTTCTTTCTTCTTCTTCTTCTTCTTGCTTCTTTTTCTTCTTCTTCTTCCTCCTCTTCTTCTTCTTCTTTGCTTCTTCTGCTTCTTCTTCTTCTTCTTCTTCTTCTCTTCTTCTTCTTCTTCTTCTTCTTTGTTCTTCTTCTTCTTCTTCTTCTTCTTCTTCTTCTCTCTTCTTCTTCTTCTTCTTCTTCTTCTTCTTCTTCTTCTTCTCTTCTTCGTCTTCTTTCTTCTTCTTCTTCTTCTTCTTCTACTTCTTCTTCTTCTTCTTCTTCTTCTTCTTCTTCTTCTTTTTTTTTTTCTTCTTTGTCTTCTTCTTCTTCTTTATTTCTCCTCCTCTCTCTCTTCTTCTTCTTCTTCTTCTTCTTCTTTCTTCTTCTTCTCTTCTTCTTCTTCTTCTTCTTCGTCTTTTCTCTTCTCCTTTTTCTTCTTCTTTTTTCTCCTCTCTCCTCCTCTTCTTCTTCTCTCCTCCTCCTCCTCTTCTTCATGCTTCTTTCTCTTCTTCTTCTTCTTCTTCTTTCTTCTTCTTTCTTCTTTTCTTCTTCCTCCTCCTTCTTCCTCCTCCTCCTCCTCTTCTTCTTCTTCTTCCTCCTCCTCCTCTTCTTCTGCTTCTTCTTCCTCTTCTTCTTCTTTTTCTTCTTCTTCTTCCTCTTCTTTTTCTTCTTCCTCCTCCTCCTCTTCTTCTTCTCCTTCTTCTTCTTCTCTTCTTCTTTGCTTCTTTTTCTTTTTCTTCCTCCTTCTCCTCCCCTTCTTCTTCTTCTTCTTCCTCCTCCTTTTCTTCTTCTTCTTCTTCTTTTCTTCTTCTTCTTTTCTTCTTCTTCTTTTCTTCTTCTTCCTCTTCTTCTTCTTCTTCCTACTTCTCCTTCTGCATTTATCAGCTGTGAACTCCAGTAGAAAGTCCTGGTTGTTCGTCCACTTTGATACTGTGGTCTTATTCCAGAACTTGAGTGTTTCTGTCGACACAGCCTAAAATGGGTACAAGGATGTATGTCCTGGGAAAGTAAAGACGGCCGGCGTAATGCTGACCACGTTACTCTTCCCATATGCCCGATGTGCCTAAAGGCGTGAAAAGGGATCTTAACTTTACTTTAGAATAGATAGGTAAATAGTCGGTTCTTTGGCTAAGCCGATGCAAACGCTTCGTAATGCCGGGATGCCGGGTTCGATCCCAGCTGCGGGCCATTTGCCTTGCGTTGGTTTTGACAGTGGTATCAAGAAAGCCGACCGTCCAGACCAATGGCAAACTACTGAACGTAAATTTGCCTAGAAAACCCATACAACAGCCAGGGGCTGTTGGGGTTGGTTCTGCAACGTCCTGTAAATGATACGCAACTTACTTAGATAGATAAATGAAAAAATGTTTTGATTGCTGCTTTCACAGAGGCCTACATCAAGATTGTACTTATGCACGAGGGGAGGCCACTCAAGAAAACCAAGACGGCGCCCAAAGCCTGCAGCCCCAACCCGTCGTTCAATGAGACGTTCGTGTTCGATGTCCCCGCTTACCAGCTGGACCGCGTCTACCTCGGGTTGTCAGTCATCGGCATGGACAAAGTGAGTGACCTCTTCTCCTCCTTTTCCTTATGATTACTGATTTAAGAATCGACATCATAGCACCGGGCATACATACAGATTCTCCGTCTCCTGCAGCAAATGTCTTAAGGTATATAAAATATCCAGTTTGAAGCCCTACTCTGGCTTTCCCCCCACCTCCCATCTGCCACGCTCATGTATAGAAGTTCTCTTTTCAAGGCTTTGTTTATACATATATTATTTGAAATATATTTATTTACCATTCTGCATACTATTATTATTATTGTTATTCCTTAGCGCTTAAATGTGTCTTAGATACATTGACGCCCCTTCCTAGAAAACATGAGGCCCCTTCCTATGTTATCTGGATGTCAGAACCGTTGTCTTGGTGTTTACGTGTGTCTTGTGTGATTGAGGAGAGGTGACCTTGGCTTCCTGGTCGACACAGCCTCAATAGATACCGGGTAAAGTCCTGGGAAGTAAAGGTGGCAGGCGCCATATTGACCACATCACCCATCGAGTACAGACTGGTATATTACAATATAAGTCAAGTATTATAGACCGAGATCGAGATATACCTGCGATGTGAAAATGGCTCTTTACATACTTCTACTATATATATATATATATATATCATCATCATCATCATCATCATCATCATCATCATCATCATCATCATCATCATCCCGTAACACTAGGCGTCTTTGGGTCACCAGTTTTTGTTGACTGTCTGATCGGCTCTCGTCACCTTTGACGGTCAGTTGCGATGGACTTCATGGTTGCATGCCTGAGACCTGTCCAGTCAGTCAGGTTTTGTAACCAGGTCTTTCTTGGTCTGTCTCTTCCCCTATACTGAGCCCTGCAGTATTGTTTTTCAGAGGCCGTTAGATCTTATTACATGTCCATATCATTGCATTTTTCGCCTTTTCGCTGAAGTTAAAAGAGGCTCATAGTTGCCTTTGTGCTGTATAAATTTAATTAAGGCGAACCTCTTTGTATTGTGGTCTCTGTATGATATGCCAAGAATTTTTCTGAAACATCGCATTTCTAATGCTTGTATCTTTCTTTCAAGTTCAGCTGTTAAAGTCCACGTTTCAAGGCCATATGTAAATGTACTAATAGCTAGTGCTCTGAGCAATCGAATCTTAGTTTTGCATGAAATGTTTTTGGATCTCCATAATGTTTGCTGTTTCGCAAGGACTAATGTTGTCTGGGCAATCCCACACACACACATACACACACACACACACACACACACACATACATATATACATATATATATATATATATATATATATATATATATATATATATATATATATATATATATATATATATATATATATATATATATAAACTAGAGTTTATCCCAGCTTCGCCAGGGATACTAAAAGAAGGTCTTATTCTCCCGTCTATCTCATCTTGGTCTCCACCGCTGCCCTGTATGTAGACCTAGTGGAAATAAAGGTTTCATTAAATCCCTATATTTAAATCCCGTGTTTTACTTCATCTTTGTCTCCACCGCTGGCATATTTTGAGTCATTGCCCTAAAGTGCACCGAGGCATCCACTGTAATACTTACACCAGTCTTTAACAATTTCGGAAATAGACAAATGTATTGTCTCAGAAACACACACACACACACACACACACACACACACATATGTGTGTGTGTATGTGTGTGTGTGTGTGTGTGTGGTTTCAGGGAAGATAACACCGAAACCTTATTTTTTTTTAAATTATCTTTTTAATGAGGTAATAGGAATAAATATTCAAAGAAACATAAGTCCAGCGAAAGTTTACTTTTACTGATTGTCGCAATAAATAAAGAAATACATAATAACTTACGCTGCCGATGTGACTGTTAAATTAAACATTTTAGTCATAATCTTCTTCTGCTTCTTCTGCCTTTCTATCCCCAGTGGAGCAAAGACCCTCAACCAACTCAAGCCAAGTCGTTCTATCCTTCGCCATTGCATGGAGCTCTCCCCATGTCCTCCCCATCTTTCTCACTTCATTCTGCGTGTTTGTTTTTTTTTTTTTTTTTTGGCCTTCCTTTATTCCTATGCCCCTGCGGGTTCCAATGCAAAGACATTCTAGTTATGCTGTTCTCCTGTTTTCTCAGTGTGTGTCCTATCTAACGCCAGCGTCTTTTCCTCACTTCTTCATCCACTGGAGCCTGTTTAGTTCTCTCCCACAGCTCTACATTAGTTATTTCATCATACTATTTAATTCCCTCTATTCGGCACAGGCACCAGTTAATGAATGTCTGTAATTTATTAGTAATTGTCTTAGTTGTTCTCCCTGTTTCCGCCCCATACAAAAGTACTGATTTGACATTAGAATGAAAAGATTTTTAGTTTAGAATTTCTATTAATTTCTTTTGACCTCCACAAATTCCCTAGTGCTATGAAAGCTCCTCTTGCCTTTTGCATTCTTATTTTAATATCTCTATCAGTTCCTCCCTCTTTATCTACATTACTGCCCAAATAGATGTACCACTCCACGTCTTGGAGTGGGGTGCAGCTTGGTCTAAAAATCTATAAAGGAAAGACAATGATAATGAGAATAAATCAGGCAAATAGTAATATGGTTTTCTTACATCTGTATAAATATGGAGTGCATTTTTAAAGGAAATTGAGAAGATCAGAGGAACGTCTGGAAAACTATGTGTATCGACTGCAAAAAGACGAAGAAGGTGGAAATTTATTGGGCGCACTCTGAGACAAGATGAGCAAAAATTGACAAAACAAGCACTAAAATGAGAAACAAACGGTCTAAAAAAGAGAATGTCCATTAGAAACACTAAAAACAACACGAGTAGTTAAACCCCTGGGCTGAACGCCATGTATCTTAAATCAACAGAGTTGCGTGAAATAAGAATGGGGTGGAGAAATCGAATACGAACCCTATTTGACATCTAACGGTATACAAAGGATGATATATATATATATATATATATATATATATATATATATAAGTAAAGGACCCTATTCCAGGCCTATGGGCGTATTGGACATGCGTGGCTAGACCTATATGTTTATAGACCAATCGGTACTTGGTGGGTAATGTGGTCAGCATCACGCCGGTCGCCTTTACTTCCCATGACTGTATCTGGTACCCATTCAAGGCTGGGTCGACCTGGGAGTCACGGTAATTTTTGGGGGGAAAAAGACTGGCTCCGTCAGGGCGCGAACCCACGACCTCCCAACCCGCAAGCGGGCGTCTAACCACCAACGATTTATATGGGCCTTTTCATATTTTTTATCAGTTAGTGCGGTTCCATCTACACAGTGAAAGCCAACTGCAACAGTACTTTACCACGTTAACACTCCTTAGCTCTCGATGAACATACATAGTCTTTGAGACCTCTATCTCCCTTCTCTTAATGGTATCCTACCGCTTGTATCAGTGTCTACCCCTTGTTCGCTTGTCCTTAACGACTCTGCACAGACTAGTTTTTATAAGAGTGTTATGTCTTTTAAGGGAGCCGCCGTGGTGTAGCGGCTAGATGCTCTCCTGTGGAAATGAAGGTCATGGGTTCAAATTCGAACGGGGACGGATTTTGTGTTTTTATTTAAATGACCGTTGCTCCCAGGTCGACCTAGCCCTACATGGGTATCAACGTGAAGTCATTGGAAGTAAAGGCGACTGAATGATACTGACAACATACCCCAATATATGCCAGTTGGTCTATAAAATATAGAACTAGGCCTAGGTGCCCAATATGCCCGAATGCGCGGGAAGGGGACCTTTAATAAAACTTGATGTGTAAAATAGTCAACGTGTCAATTTGTTTTATTTCTTCTACGTTGAAAACAGGACAAGGAAGATGGCCGCCATCTGATTGGACGGTTATACATCGGGGTCAACTTTGACGAAACTGCAAGAGCACAGTGGCTGGAGATGATTCAGAACGCAAGAAAACAAGTTGCCTGTTGGCACAAACTACAAAGCTGAGGCTACATCACACAAGTCTTTTTTTTTTTTTTTTTTTGCTCACATAATTGTTGTTTATAAATGTACAGTTGGTATTTTTGTGTAGTCATGGATAAAGGATTTTTTTTTTTTCAGTGGTTCATATTAATGTAAATAAGATTCATGGTTCTTCGTGAGAGTTTCATGACCTCAATTCTTGTAGGGAAAAAGAATAGACCCAATGCACCCCTCCCATTTTTTCCCCCACCCCAAAAAAGTGCATGCCGCAAAACGTACATGTTGCAAAACGTGTCGCAAACATGTCGCAAAACGTATCGCACACATGTCGCAAAACGTGAATGTTGCAAAACGTGTCGCACACATGTCGCAAAACGTATCTCAAACATGTCGCAAAACGTGTCGCACACATGTCGCAAAACGTGAATGTTGCAAAACGTGTCGCACACATGTCGCAAAACGTGAATGTCGCAAAATGTCTCTTAATTGTGATTCGCTGAGACCGAATGGGGACAACTTGACACAGACGTCGGAGGGAGACGGTCATCATTTTTCGGCCATGTGGAAGGAGGGAGGATGGAACATGCTGTGACCACTAGAGAGATTTATGGGGAGAGGGAAGGCGAGAAAAGATTGTTGACAGTCTTGTTGCATGACATGGGAGTGTGTGATACTTGCTGCTGGAGATCGCTGGTTGTGGACAGGCATGCTCCCCTACGCCAGTCGGCAAGGCACCTGATGATGAAGGTCTGAATAGCGCTGATATCACAGCCTTGCTGTAACACCGCAGCCTTGCTGTAAACCATGATACACCATGCCACCATTTTTTATTAAGGGCGAACGCAGAAGAACATGCTTTCCTGCCTGTCAACCAAAAGGAACTGGGTTTGAATCTGCATTGGTAGGAATTTTTTTTAATATATCTTGGGAAGCAAAGGATACGACTTGTTGATTATATAACCCATCGACGGCTGTTTTGCCTATAAAATTATACCGTGTCTCCCCTCCCCCAAATTTATATATATATATATATATATATATATATATATATATATATATATATATATATATATATATATATATATATATATATTATAGTTGTAATATTTCAGTTATATTGTTACGAACACTGTGGTGTCAATGTCACACATGGACACTGTCTTCAGAAGACAGAAGGAAAATGGTCACGACAGAAGTAACATGTTTATGTACTGTGCTAAGTGTAACGAGGAAAGATCGACGTTGGAACGATGATATCTGAAGGAGTCAGCGCAGAACCAATACTGAACTTTATAGGTAGACAACCGGTATTCTCAGTGCATTGAAGGAAGCATGACGAGAAGATGATTCTGGAGACGACGTTGAATTAACAACACCCAAAAGACCACAAGAACTTCTTGTCAAAAGAGGTATCGCCCAACATAACCACTATATATGTACCAAAGAAGAACAGTAAACCAAAACAGAACTGGTGTTAGCCGTCGCCTTGCGCTAAGGGATATGGGAATAAACTCCACAGGGGAGCATGTACAGCAGGGATCTACCAATCGTCAGTAGAAGTAATCTCTCGTCGACAAACGTTTCGGACCACGAGCTCCTAGACGTTTTCAGAGAGTGGGCCCACCTGAGTTCATGAAGCTCAGGGTTGGTTTATCTGCTGCACGAAATTACCGGATGTTGTTCGGATAGGGACAAGACGACTTGGTGATTTGCAGAAGGTACTGTGAGATAAGAAGTCGTCGCGGTAGCATAATTAGAGCAGTCTGCGTACCTGGACGACCGAGCGACAAGCTTACTAAAGTTGAGACCCGCGCGCTTATGGGCTTTTCGGATGTGTATGAGGATAATCTGTCAGTCAATTACGTAACCAACTGTCAATGCGCGGCGTCCGTGGTTTAGGCGCTGCTAGTCCGACTCATAATTCCAATCTATTGCGATCGAAACCCACTGCTGGCTGCGTGAATTTTTATCATGGTATGGGGCGCCGCAGGTCGACCCAGCCTAAAATGGGTACCAGGATGGCTGTTCTGGAGAAGTAAAGACGGCCGGCGTAATGCTGACCACATTACCCATCTAGTGCCTATGGTCTGTAAAAATATGTGTGCTCTTTCTATATACCCAATACACCTAAAGGTGGGAAATGGATCTTTACTTTATACTTTTAAACTAACTGTCAGTAGAACCTCACGCCAGCCGCCTTTACTTCCCATAGCATTATGTAGTATGCAAATTATGCTGATTTGAGCCAACGATCTTGGAGCTTCAAGGGCTCCCTCTGTAAGATTATGAAAGTAAGCAGGGGGCCCTTTTCTACGCCTAGTGTCGTTCTGGACCAGACTTGTATTTTATTTAAAAAAAGTCGGCACTATGTGGGTAATGTGGTCAGCCTTTACTTCCCAGGACTGCACCTGGTACTCATTTATGGCTGGGTCGACTGGGAGCTAATGTGATTTTTGAAGGAGGGAAAAAAAAGAGTGGTTTGGTGACGAAAAGCGACTAGCCGCTACACCACTGTAAGATTGAAGGCATTCACAAGGCCCGCCTTCACCTTCATGCCCCCTGCCCTGCCCCTTTGTTATTCACAGATGAATCCAGTACCGAAATTGTGATACCTCGATCGAAACCCACTGCTGGCTGCCTGGATTTTTATCATGGTATCACTTTGAGTCGCCGTGGCTAGACGCGTGCCTGCGGATCCGAAGGTCGTAGGTTCGCGTCCTGACGGAGCCGAACTTTTCTTTTCTTCAAAAAGGACATTGACTCCCAGGTCCACCCAGCCTTGAGTGGGTACCACTTGCAGTCTTGGCGGCCGACCACATCACCCACCAACTGCCGATTGTTCTATTAAAGTATAGGTCCAGCCCTATGTGCCCAATACGCCTAAAGACGTGAAAAAAGGGACCTTTAATCAGCACACTGACCAGGCAATAAGAACGTTAACAACAAGAAAGTAGCAACACTAAGAGGTAGGAGAGCACCAAGAAGAAGATGGGATTGAAAGAGTCACTGATACCTTGAGACTCTACCAACATCACAGCACACCCGGGAGCCGAGCATGCCCTAGCTCGGATACCTATCATCTGTTAACCTAGCGACACAATGCAAAATATAGAGACCCTCCCCCACCCACCCCACCCACATCATACATATAATCACCGTCATACCAATCATCGTTACTGTCATTAGACACATTAATCTTCTTTTGGTATATTCGTGTGTGCTTATTCTTCTCCTACACCATCCCCCTCTTCTTATCCCCCGCTAGAGTATAGGCCCACAACCAACTCATGCCAGGCTGATCAATCTCCCTCTGTCTATTGAAGCTCTCTGCATGCCCTTCTCGCCATGTTATTACTTTGTCTGTAGTTCAAGTCTTCCTCTATCTGTTAAAGCTCCCTGTTTGCTATCCCCATGTTATTACTTTGTCTGTAGATCAAGTCTCCCTCTATCTCTTGAAGCTCCCTACATGAATCCCCATGTTATTACTTTGTCTGTAGTTCAAGTCTCCCTCTATCTCGTGAAGCTCCCTGTATACCTTCCTCCCCATGTTATTACTTTGTCTGTAGTTCAAGTCTCCCTCTATCTCTTGAAGCTCCCTGTATGCCTTCCTCTCCATGTTATTACTTTGTCTGTAGTTCAAGTCTCCCTCTATCTCTTGAAGCTCCCTGCATGCCCTCCTCCCCATGTTATTACTTTGTCTGTAGTTCAAGTCTCCCTCTATCTCTTGAAGCTCCCTGCATGCTATCCCCATGTTATTACTTTGTCTGTAGTTCAAGTCTCCCTCTATCTCTTCAATCTTCCTGCATGCCCTCCTCCCCATGTTATTACTTTGTCTGTAGTTCAATTCTCCCTTTATCTCGTGAAGCTCCCTGCATGCCCCCCCCCCCTTTCCCTATGTTATTACTTTCTCTGCAGTTTTATTCTCTGTCCTCTTCAGGTCTTTCTCTATTCATGTGCTCTGTGGGTTCCAGACACTAGCTATTCTGTTTATACTATTTTCGGGTTTCCCTAATGCGTGTCCTATCCACGTCTGCGTCTATTCATTTGATTCACTGAAATTGTTGATTAGTTCTTTTCAACAGCTCCGCATAAATAATTATGCCATAACTTTTAATTGTGTCGATTCTGTGCAGAATCTGGTTAAAACTAATGTTTGTAGTTTAGTAGTAAATGTCGATTGTTAAAGCCGAGAGACATTGAGGAAGACAGAGAATGGATAGAGGAGGGTTCCCCTTTCTTCTTCTTGTGTGGCTATATCATCGTGGCTTTCCACAGCTTTCTGTCTCGTGCATTCTTTTTAGAGTTTGTGTATGGCGTTGATAATCATTTCTATCAACAGATTTATGTGTCATGCGTCTTTTTCTACCTCTTTTTCTTCCTTCTTCTTTTACCGCTTCGGGTATCGATGGCTTTTTGTTCTTTTGACCGACGCGTTCATTAACATTTTTTACTGTTGTAGCTTATCTGATGTTATCTTTCCATTTCATTATTGGCTTACCTCATTCTCTACATCTCTCTCCACTTTTGGTGTATGTCCTCAATAGTGTGGCGTTGCTAGTAAATTTATTTGCTTTCTTTGTATGTAATTTAGTAATTAATCTGTGCCGTCTATGTCTCTTATGACTTCATTCGTAATAGTATCTCTTCTGATCACTCCTGCAGCCTTTCTTGGACATGTCATTTTAATTTCTGTCTTTTGCCAACAATCTGTAATACATACGTCCCACCATGCAAAATGCAAAACTGACAAACATATCTCTTTGTCTTCATCTGCCTCTCTGCTCCTCCACCTCATCTACTGTTGCGACGAAATTCAGTTTTCTCCTTCTCATGAAGTGACCAAAGAATTGTCATTAGTGATACAGTATTTGTATTGTGCACAAGCATGTAATTTGATTCGTTGAAATTGTTTATTTTATGATCCAAGTTTTTGAAAATTAAGGACATTTAAAAATGAAATAAAAATTAACTTATCTGTTAAAAAAAATATGGCTTTTTCTTCATACCTATTTGTGTGTGCAAATTTCCGAATATCACTACTTCTGTTTTGTTTCCTTCTGTCTCCTAATAGTCTTCTTTCTCTTACTTCGTCATCCCCCTTGTGGGATGCAATTTGTTTTTATTTGGCTGTTGCCAGGGGCCGCAATATAACCTAACAGTTGAACTCGCTTTCCGGGACCTCTCCACGGGTGATCCTCATCCGCATGGTGGCACCTTGTGTCACCGGGTGTTTATCGGTCTGTGTGATATTCTGGTGGTGTAAAATTTATTTACTTACTCCCTTTCTTCTTCCTATTTATATTGTTTGCGTTCTCTTATACCTCCTTTTCTGCATCTCCTCTTCTTCTTCAAATATGTTCAGTTTCCTACCACCGCGATCACTACTGCTACTCGGGCAATCAATCAGCACGTCTTTTACAGAACGTCTCTCTCTTCACGGCACACCTGAAAGACTGTCTGTCTCTAGCTAATTCTCCATCTCTGTGTACCTTCATAGCCAGTACAACTTCAGTGTCCAGTGTCCCCCTACGAGGAGGTCTGTCTCTGTCTAGTCTTCTGAAAACTGCACTCTCCATCACTGTTCTGTCGTATCGCTTGACATGTCCAAAATACCTCACCTTTCGGGAGAGGATGCTGTTTATGAGCCAGTTCTCCTTGACGTTCAGATCATGCAGAATGTTGACCTTTTCTTTTTCTTGATCCACAGTATTCTACTAATTTGTGTGAAGCATTTCAGTTTAAAACCTCATACTTTCTCCAAAAAGTGATCCCATGACTTGCATCCATAAGTTGCCAAGGAAAAGACTCATATCTCAAAATGTTGAATTTAACTTTTTTCCAGGTACTATGCGATTGACTTTTCATGCTTCCGAGCTTCTGCACTGCCAAAGCTATTACTGCTTCTTGGGGTGGGCGCCCTAGTCCCTTTTATGTAGGGGAGACATTAGGCATATACCTTGTTAAAGTGCTTAAAATAATAATAATAAAAAGGTCCTGAATAGCCTAATCCACCATGTTCCAAACTCTCTTGTCCTGTAGTGACTGTCTCCAGCAGGCAGTTTCTTTTCCAGGGGAAGTCACTGATGGTCGACTACTATGATAAAATAGCAACATTTGGGCCCATCCCCGATTTGGTCTGACCTTGTTATTTCCCCTTGTCATTTGTTTTCAAAAAGTGAAATAAAAAAAAAAAAAAACATGAAATCCCCCGATGTATCTTTAGGTACAGTTAGTCTCATGGAAGACGATGTAGTGTCTACACATAGATTGAACTTATGTATTCTGAGCATGCAGTCAGTCTCTTTGCTTGTATACATAAGCACATCTCTTGCCCAGGTAACATTATGTCTCTACCTTGGCGTTGACACCCTCAGTTTTGAGAAGGGCGGTGTTTTCGTGCTGGTTGTTGTGCCTATACTGTATATTCTAGTCACCCCTCTGTGGGATATGTAATTTTTCGTTATTTTGAAGCCCCACCCTGGCTCTTTCCAGGGGCCGCAATTAGCCCAGCCATAAATATGGTCTAATGGCTGAACGCGGTTTCTGGGACCTCTCTACGGGCGATCTTCATACACATGGTGGCACATTGTGTCATCAGGTGTTTATCGCTTGTGTGATATCCTAGTGGGGTAAAATCTACTACTACTACTTCTACTACTACTACTACTACTTTTACTGCTACTACTACCCTTGTTTAAATAAATGACAAGGGGAAATAACAAAGTAGAACCAAATCGGGGATGGGCCGAAAAATTGCCATTTTGTTATAGTGGTTGACCATCAGTGACTTCCCTTGACTGAAAAAAAAACAACAATTAACCAAGCATGTCCAAGACACTTTGCCTACAGGAGACAGCCACAACAGGGCGGGGAATTCGGGAACCTGGCTTCTTTGGCCATTCAGTACGTTGTTATTATTATTATTAATATTATTATTATTCCCTTTCTTTCGAGCTATGTATAATATTACAATATTCTTCTTCTTCTTCGCGTTCACCAGCTGTAAACTCTGGCGGAAGGTTCTGGTTGCTCGTCTACTACTGAACTGCAGTCCTGCTCCAGAACCTGAGTGTTGCGTGTGCATCAGTTTTACAGATCTCATTCTCTTGAATACAGACTGTTGGTTCCTTGCCTCTCCGGCAGACGCACTCCGTCTTCAAAGGAAGCTCCCCAATTAGTTGACTCTTACAGCATGCTTTTGGGGAGGCAGTGGGTCTATTCTTGTTTTCCCCACAATGGGGCCCCGGAACCCACAAAGGTGATTACAATATTGAAAGTCGCCCCATGTGGGATCCAATTTTTTCGTTGTCTGAAGCCCCACGCTGGCTGGACTCCGGGGCCCTGAATACAGCCTAAATATAGCCTAGCGGCTGAACAGGGTTTGTGGGACCTCTCCATGGGTTATCCTCATCCGCATTGTGGCACTTTGTGTGCAGGGTTTTTATCGCTTGTGTGAGGAGAGAGAGAGAGAGATGACAGGCAGATAGCGACCCTTCCTATAGTTTCAAGGGCGAGACTATGAACTGTTAGGAAACTCTGCCTATGACAAGACATTGACGAATGAAGCAAAATATGACGATTTCTCTGACCAATGCTGTCCCAAGATATTTGGAGAAGGCATTGGTCTTACTGTCTGGGCAACCTTACCCCAAAATTAATCAACGACCCCCTTTTCAAAAAGATGACGCAACTTTCTGAGACTATATTCTAGGTAGTGCTGGTGAAAAAGAAAACTTTATGGGATCTTCCTCTGCATAAAGGTTTCTTCGTTTACCAGTATACCAAGCTGAGGATGTTAGAATTATATTATGATTTCCTAGAGAAACAAGATTATTATGGTCTGGAGAGAATGAGGCATCTGGGTGTAACCAGAGGGCCTGGCCGGCTCACTTATATTCAGGGGAAAGGCAAGACAGACATATAACCAGATTGTGAGTGGTACCATCAGTATCGGAACTCTGCGCTGGCTGCTGAAGATGCGGATGGAACGCGCTTGGGATTGCATCAAGTGCTGTGATGTCAATTCTTGACTCAACCATGATTTCCTAGATAAGTAGGTAGATACACAGGACTTTCAGTTGGGCGGAATTGATACAGACTCTCTCTCTCTCTCTCTCTCTCTCTCTCTCTCTCTCTCTCTCTCTCTCTCTCTCTCTCTCTCTCTCTGTTTAGCGCTTAGTAGTGACAATCTTTCAGATGTTGTTAGGCCCCACCTTTATCCCCAGTTCTGTAGCGTCTATGACCAGTGGTTCTCTTCTAAAGTCTCTTCCCTGCATAGTTCTGTCTGTGTGTCTAGTGAAGGTAATGTCCCTTTAGATTGCTGGGCTTCTAGAGAAAGGCAAATATTTGAAAAGAGGACCCCGGGGTTGTTTAAATTAGAATACCAGAAGGATGGGATGATGTCTCTATGTAGCAAAACGTACCGCTGTTTCGGTAAGTACAACAAAACTAATAAGAATGGTATTTCCAAACATCACAACACATAAAATAAAGACACCTTTTTTAGATGTCCTCAACACCCAACAACCACAGGAAGAGACCAGCGTGGATTTTAGGACACAGGGAATGGCGGTTTTAACGTACACCCAACATAGAGACTCTTTGTCCTATTTCTGTGTCAAACGACAAGTCTTTTCTAATGGTGTCTCACTGTCCTTCCTAGCAACTGAGCACGACACCGTAGAGCTTTCGTCTATTTAACTATAATAATTGATTGGCACCTCTTCGTCTTTCCAGACGATAGTGTTATACAGTAGAACCTCGCTTAACGAGCACCTCGCATAACGAGTAATTCGCATAACGAGCAAAACAAATTGTAAAAAAAATGACTTGCTTAATGAGCGACATTTCGCATTAACGAGTGGCGAGGAGAGGGGAAGTCCCGAATTGTGCGCATGTTTCATCAGTCTGTGTTTAGCACTCGTTCCAGTAGAATCGTAGTGTCACTTGTGATCACTCATTTTCTCAAACTTGTGTTATATTGTGATACAGGTACATGAATCTTCCAGGCCTACAAGATGACCTCTCTGAAGAATTTAAGTTCATCAAGATCCAGTTTCTGCCTTCCAACACCACTCGGTTACTCCAGATCATGGACAAGCAAGTTATTTCTAACTTCAAGAAACTCTACACTAAAGCACTCTTCGAGCATTGTTTTCAGGTGACTGAAGGGACCAACCTCACTCTCAAAGAGTTTTAGAGAAAAATCACGCCCACATCGTTGCCTGCCTCAAGATTACCAAGAGAATCTTAACTTCCGCTTGGAAGAAGCTTTGGCCGGAGAGTGTTGTCTATTTTGTGACTTTGAGGGGTTCGAGACAGTGAAACCTGTAGTCAACGAGATTGGGTCTTTAGCCACTATCATGGGATTGTAAGTGGATAGCAGTGATATCAAAGAGCTTTTGGAAGAGCATAGCCAAGAGCTGCGTTTTGGAGGAAAGTTTGTCAGAAGAGGAGGTAACAGAAAAGCAACAATTTTCTGGCGAAATAAGAGAAATGCTGAAAGCATGGCAAACTGTTGCATCTTACATTGAGAAGCATCGCCCTAATAAGGAAGTGGCTATGCGCGTTGCAAATTTGTTTCATAATAATGCTGTGTCGCATTTTCGCCAAATTTTGAAGCGTCGGGAAAAACAAATCTCTGGACATCTTTCTAGTAAAAAAAAAAATAATAATAATAATTAGCTATGTATCATAATTATTTCGACTTTTTTTTTCTGCAAATCGAATTCGCATTCCATGTGGGTTCGTTATGCGTTTGAAGAAAAGATAAAGGTGATCCACTCTCCTTAACAATATGTATATAATTTTTTTCGAATCAACGTTATACATAGCATTTTGTGAGTATCTTTTTCGACATGGAACGCATTATTGTATTTTACATTAATTTATATAAGAAAAATTGTTTCGCTTAACGAGTATGATTCTGGAATGAATTATGCTCGTTAAGCGAGGTTCCACTGTAATGCGCTATGAGGAGGCATGAGACTCACAGCCCATGGCGATGGCAAGACCTGCTTGTGTCAGGAAAAGTCTTCCACAATAATGGCATGGGATTTCAGGACCACTGTTGTCAACATTGGTGTTTAATCCGTTTCTTCTCAGACGCGCAGCTCTCATCCTTCATGTAATCATTTCGCCCTTCACTCTCATTCCTTTCCTGATATGCCCTCTCTACACAACACGGTCCATGGCATTTTGTTCCCATAAGTCCACCTCAATACCTGTATCATTCATGTCCCGCTTGCACACATCTTTATACTTTAATAATACTACCAAAACAAGATTATACAGCTGCTTCAATTTAATGGATAAAAAAAAAAAAAACTTAATCGACGATGAGCTGTAAAATCGTCAGTTGTCCCCATCAGAGTTTAAAGAGCTCATTGTCCTTGAAAAAGATCAAGTTAACCAGTTTCTTTGACCTTCATCACCAGAAGCAGGGATCATATTGGTTAAAAAATACCCACAACTCTATGTGATTATCCTAAACTCAGATTCCATGCCGGAGGATGGACTATGTGGAGAGGAGTAGCGTTGGAGCGCAACAGAAGTGAGGACAACAGTCTGCACATAAGCCAGATGTGGAAAACGGATGCACAGCCAACACTCAAGTTCTGGAATAAGACCACAGAATCGAAGTGGACGGACAGCCAGGACTTTCCACCGGAGTTCACAGCTGGTAAATGCAGAAGGAGAAGAAGGAGTAGACGATGAGAAGGATGGGGGGGGGGGTAGAGAAGAAGAGAAGAAGAAGAAGAAGAAGAAGAAGAAGAAGAAGAAGAAGAAGAAGAAGAAGAAGAAGAAGAAGAAGAAGAGGAAGAAGAAAAAGAAGAAGAAGAAGAAGAAGAAGAAGAAGAAGAATAAAAAGAAGAAGAAAGAAGATAAAAAGGAGGAGGAGGAAAAGAAGATGGTATGAAGTGTAATGAAACGGTACAATGGTAAAACAAAAGGAGAATAATAAGATAACGATGATGAGGAGGAAAAATTAGGTGCACAAAAGTAATAAAAACTGACAACCAGCCTCTCTAATATTTTATATAAATCACTGATTTATTTAACAAAGATGTGACAACAAATGATGTCAAATGTCAACTGAAAACACTAGAACAACACGAACTGGAAGGCTGTCATTTGTTAATTCCTTCCTTCCTTCTTGGTTTCTTTCTCTTCTTTCTCTTATTCATCATCTTTTTAATTTTTTGCTACTTTTCCCCCCTTCTCTTGAACTTTTCTTATACATCCAATTCATCTACATCTTCTTTCCCTTTTTGATATTCCTTCCCTGTGGATTCCCATTTTGAGAGGAAAGGAACAGACCCATTGACCCCATAACAAGTATGACCTCAAAGGTGACCAATCAGGGGTTTGCAGAAATTTGATGTTTTGGTCAAAAAAAGCGCAGATATCGCAGCCTAGCTGTAAACCATAATGCAATGTGCCAACCCCGTTTTTAAGAGTGAACACATAAGAATTTTTTTTTTCTTTACCTTCTTGTTCGTCTTTTTCTCATCCATCTTTCTTCTCCATCTCTCTTCTCCATCTTGCTTTGCCTTCTTATTCGTCTTCTTCTCATCCATCTCTCTTCTCCATCTTGCTTTGCCTTCTTATCTGCTTCTTTCTCTTGTTTGTTGTAAGACTTTTCTTTCTTCATTTATTTCTTCCTTTTCTTCTGTCTGTTTTCCTTTATCTTCCCTACCGCTCTCCACCTTTCCAACATGATCAGCTACTCCCTATGTATATGAAGCAGCTTACTGCATTGTTTTACAACTTTAATGTTTGCCCTGAACATAAAAAAGAGACTGGGCTATACACGTAACTCTTTATTGTTGTATGCGTTTTATATTACATACAACCCATTTTAACACAATGCTGTGAAACACGGACAGTTAGTCAGCATAGGGGGAAAAATGACCTCCACCAACACATATTTCACCATTCTAAACTTGTTCACAGCTGCTAGACGATCACCTACAGGCCTTAATGTATGGGGTTCAAATCTACATCCAGGATCTTTTTTTTAAAACTGACCTTAGTTCTCAGGACAACCAAGCCTAAAATGGGTACCAGGTAATGTCCGTGGAAGTAAATGCAGCCGTCATGATGCTGACCACATAATCCACCTGAGGGTACCACACGTTTATCAAAAAATCACCGTGGCTCTCAGGTCAATCCAGCCTTAAAAGGGTACCAGGTAAAGTCTTCGGAAGTACAGGCAGCCGGTGAGATGTTGACCACATCATCCATTGAGTGCCGATTGGTCTATAAAATATAGGTCTAGTCTATAAAATATAGGTCTAGCCTATTAAATTTAGGTCTAGTCTATAAATATAGGTCTAGTCTAGAAAATATAGGTCGTCTATAAAATATAGGTCTAGCCTATGAAATATAGGTCTAGTCTATAAAATATAGGTCTAGTCTATGAAATATAGGTCTAGTATATAAAATATAGGTCTAGTCTATAAAATATAGGTCTAGTCTGTAAAATATAGGTCTAGCCTATGAAATATAGGTCTAGCCTATTAAATTTAGGTCTAGTCTATAAAATATAGGTCTAGTCTATGAAATATAGATTTAGCTGTTATATACCCAATAGGTCTAAAGGTGTGGAAAAGGGTCCTTTACTTTACCTTTTTTAACTACAGATCTGATGTACCAAACGCTTTAATGGGTTCTTCACTTCATTTTTTTTAAACATACAAAAGGGCTTCAAATTAAAACCCTAAAAGTGTGACTAAAATTTTAATAACCATGTTGTTAGGGTTGTCAAGAGTGTTAACCACATGGCATCACAGTGCAGATGAACAAGGTGACCTCATAATGACAGTTTAAATATGGCTGCCTCACTTTAGACATGCACCACTTAGAAGCAGCAATCTGTTATCCATTTCTTTTCCATTTTCAGTGAAGAGGTTAAACCTTATAAAAATTTATCAACGAATACAGGTCCAAAAGGGTCATGCACATTCCTGGTACATTATCTCTGGGTCCCGAGAGCCAATGTCAATTTTGGAGAAGAAGAAAAACCAACTTGATTCTGTTTAGAACCCTAGACATTAGAATAGGCAGGTGGGTGTCTAGCCACTACACCACCAGGGTTTCCTTTTATGTTTTACAGGCACCCACTAAACTCATGGTGAGTCACTTGATTCTGTTTAGAACCCTAGACATTAGAATAGGCAGGTGGGTGTCTAGCCACTACACCACCAGGGTTTCCTTTTATGTTTTACAGGCACCCACTAAACTCATGGTGAGTCACTTGATTCTGTTTAGAACCCTAGATATTAGAATAGGCAGGTGGGTGTCTAGCCACTACACCACCAGGGTTTCCTTTTATGTTTTTACAGGCACCCACTAAACTCATGGTGAGTCACTGGGTAAGGAGAGAGTAAACAAAAACACAACAAGAAAAACCATATCTTTGATCATTTGAAAATACTGTAATAAGTTACACGTACAACAATCACCAGGTAAAGATACCAATAAAACAACTGGCAACAGAATCCCCTGGAGGAACCCAAAAAAAAGTCATTAACAGTCTGACCAGAACAATGAATACATACTTCTTCTTGTGGCTGGACCAAAAAAAGTCATAAACAGTCTGGCCAGAACAATGAATACATACTTCTTCTTGTGGCTGGACCCAAAAAAAGTCATAAACAGTCTGGCCAGAACAATGAATACATACTTCTTCTTGTGGCTGGACCCAAAAAAAGTCATAAACAGTCTGGCCAGAACAATGAATACATACTTCTTCTTGTGGCTGGACCCAAAAAAAGTCATAAACAGTCTGGCCAGAACAATGAATACATACTTCTTCTTGTGGCTGGACCCAAAAAAAGTCATAAACAGTCTGGCCAGAACAATGAATACATACTTCTTCTTGTGGCTGGACCAAAAAAAAGTCATAAACAGTCTGGCCAGAACAATGAATACATACTTCTTCTTGTGGCTGGACCCAAAAAAAGTCATAAACAGTCTGGCCAGAACAATGAATACATACTTCTTCTTGTGGCTGGACCAAAAAAAGTCATAAACAGTCTGGCCAGAACAATGAATACATACTTCTTTTTGTGGCTGGACCAAAAAAAGTCATAAACAGTCTTGCCAGAACAATGAATACATACTTCTTCTTGTGGCTGGACCAAAAAAAGATAAACAGTCTGGCCAGAACAATGAATACATACTTCTTCTTGTAGCTGGACCCAAAAAAAGTCATAAACAGTCTGGCCAGAACAATGAATACATACTTCTTCTTGTAGCTGGACCAAAAAAAAAAAGCTATAGTTGTACAAGTTCGTAAACAGAGTCTTGCCAGAACAATGAATACATACTTCTTGTGGATGGACAAAAAGCTATGGTCATAACAAGTCATAAACAGTCTGGCCAGAACAATGAATACATACTTCTTGTGGATGGACAAAAAGCTATGGTCATAACAAGTCATAAACAGAGTCTGGCCAGAACAATGAATACAGACTTCTTGTGGATGGACAAAAAGCTATGGTCATAACAAGTCATAAACAGAGTCTGGCCAGAACAATGAATACATACTTCTTGTGGATGGACAAAAAGCTATGGTCATAACAAGTCATAAACAGAGTCTGGCCAGAACAATGAATACAGACTTCTTGTGGATGGACAAAAAGCTATGGTCATAACAAGTCATAAACAGAGTCCTGTCAAATCAGTGTGTACACACCTTATCACAGACTAGGCTTTTTCCTAGAAGGTGCCAGTACTCACTGTAAAGTGTATTGAAAAAGGTTCTCTAGCCCCAATGTTCACTTGTCAATTATGTTTGCAATAATGCAAAACTTACTGTTTCTTTTTTTGGTTTCAGTTTGATATCCTTTCCTAACACCATTTCACTGCACAGACTGGACTGGAAAAATCAGTCTCATAGGCCATATAAGGCCAGCAAAATCATTTTGTCTGGCCCTTCCTAAACAATATTCCCAGTCCGGTCCAGACTTCACGTTACCAGGCAGCAGACAGGTGGCCTAATATAACTGTTTTATGCTGCTGATCAGGCTTTTTGGTGTGATTCTCATCCTTGATGTGGTAATCCTACAGCCTGCAATCCTGTAGAGAAACAATGACTGCCCCCCCCCCCCCCCCCCCCCTGATCAGGCACTATCATGGCAACTACAACTAAATGTCTGATCAAATACAGCTGACTAAACCACCACTGTAATAAGTTACAAGCATAACAAAGTACAGGCCCTTGGGCCCACCAAATAATGTTGTCTGGCCCTTCGTAGACAATACCCTTCAACCACTCGGGGTGACATTGTTCATTTTCTGAAACTACAGTCCAAAGACTAAATGATAGAGTATGGTACAATATATAAGACAAGACTTTGTATCTGTGGTACAACAAGTGTGGTGACAGCTTTTATGGTATGGATAACTGATGTGCTGTAGGTCTGATGTGGATAGCTTGATGTGTGGGAGTGCACATATGGACAGCTAGAAGTGTGGGAGTACAAATGTAGATAGCTTGATGTGTGGGGGTACAAATGTGTACAGCAAAAGGTGTGGGAGTACAGATGTGGATAGCTTGATGTATGGGAGTATAGATGTGGATAGCTTGAGGTATGGGAGTACAGATGTGGACAGCTTGAGGTGGGAGTATAGATGTGGATAGCTTGAGGTGTGGGAGTATAGATGTGGATAGCTTGAGGTGGGAGTATAGATGTGGACAGCTTGAGGTGGGAGTACAGATGTGGATAGCTTGAGGTGGGAGTACAGATGTGGATAGCTAGAGGTATGGGAGTATAGATGTGGATAGCTTGAGGTGTGGGAGTACAGATGTGGACAGCTTGAGGTGGGAGTACAGATGTGGACAGCTTGAGGTGGGAGTACAGATGTGGACAGCTTAATGTTTGGGAGTACAGATGTGGACAGCTTAATGTGTGGGAGTACAGATGTGGACAGCTTGATGTCTAGGAGTAAATATGTGGACAGCTAGAAGTGTGGGAGTACAGATGTGGACAGCTTGAGGTGGGAGTACAGATGTGGACAGCTTAATGTTTGGGAGTACAAATGTGGACAGCTTGATGTGTGGGAGTACAGATGTGGACAGCTAGAAGTGTGGGAGTACAGATGTGGACAGCTAGAAGTGTGGGAGTACAGATGTGGACAACTAGAAGTGTGGGAATACAGATGTGGACAGCTAGATATGTGGGAATACAGATATGGATAGCCTTGTTTGTGGGAGTCGAGATATATATAGTTTGTCATGCAGGAGTTCAGATGTGGATAGCCTGACATGTGGGAGTAGAGATACTGAGAGTTTGATGTGTGGGAGTACGTAAATGAATAGCCTAGTGTGTGTGGGAGTAAATAAGTGGATAGTTTGATGTGTGCTAGCAAAGGGTGTATATTTTATGTGTGGGAGAATACAACTGAATAGCCTGGTGTGAGGCTTAACAAAAAGGTTTCTTCGATGTGTCCAACAAATAGGTATACTTGATGTATGGTATACTGGTGGCCAAAAGCCTAAGACCACCTAGTAAATAAAATTTCCACACTGGTATGGGCTACTGCATCAACTGTTTTTTTCTTTTCATGGCAGATTGATGACTGCAATGATTCCCTTTACTGGGGTCTGATGTTTGCTGTTTGTTTTAGTATCCAGAAGCCATGAGTTGTTAACCCTTAGGCTCGGTATTATGGATATCGCAACCTTTCGGCCTTGATTCCATTGTAAATACCGTAAATCTGGGAGAGAAATGTGGCTTTTCTGCCTACCCCTGGGAGTGAACCTGGACCACAAGGAGTTCGTCACCCGCTCACCGCGCAATCCGGTTTAGCCAACTACGCTAGAGAGTCGGGCTTACTGGGGTCTAAAATAGTAGTGGATGCAATTCTCGATAACAGTATGGAAAAATCAATTGCTTACCGGGTGGTATTAAATGTTGCCCCCATTCCCAGATACAACATGAGGGGATGAATGGTATGTGGTACAATACACTGTACAGCAGATGAAGCAACAGCATGATGTCACAGATAACAATGTGATGGACATATGACATATGATTTTGATGACAAATCACCGGGCTGATGTTTACTCTGCATTTCATTTTAAAAAACAACATATATATATAAATGGATATATGCATGTGCAGACATACCATAGCACAAATACATACATACTGTAATTACTGCCTGACCTTACCACTTTTGGAAGTCAGGGCCATCTAGAGCCTCGGGATGTAGGGCTGCCTGAGTTGTGAGTTATGAGTTGGATTATCTTCATAGCACTCGGGACACATCCATAGGCGCTCAGATTCCCCTCTCAACATATTCATCAGCGTCCTTAATAATGCCAGTCCTATGTTGGTTAACAAGACTTTGTGTGCGTCCGGTGTGCTTCTCATGCTTGGCTGTGCCGATCTTAACTCCCAATTTTCGTATTCTTAGCAGTCATGTGAACATGTTGCTTCCAAAATCCTCAGAACGTCTTATCTCTCTAAGGGCAATGACAATGTCTGCATGATCCATGGGCCGGCCGGCTATCTTCAATTAATGCAGCACCTGCCAGTCTATCAGCTCTTCCATTACCAACAACGCTGCATGCCCTGGGATGAATATGAAGGTAACTGCACATCAGTACTGCCTGGCTAGTGTTGTCGCCACCAACTGTGCAGGCTAGGATTGTATTTTTGCCCACAAAAGAAACAAATCCATCCCCTCAATGAGGGTTTAAACCCAGGCCTTTCTCCCAGCGCCCTTAACCGTTTGGCCAGCTGCTTCTCTTATACAGACATATAAATAATGGTACAAATCTGTACAAATGTGGCATGATTTCACGCTGTGATTATAGGACGTAGTTTTACTGTGAATGTTAACAAAGCCAAAGTCAAGAAATGGACAAACAGGACTTTCTGCTGGAGTTTACAGCCGATGAACGCAAACAAACAAACAGTGAATGCTGTCACACATTTATCAAAAGTGCTTCAAATGATGCTCCCCAAAAACTCAAAGATTTTGACAAAACAAACAAAAATCCTTCATTATTTTCAACTTTCAATGCAATGTTTTTTTTACTGTGAATCTGACCAAAGACGACATAAACAACAGATTGCAGCATTTATTTTATTTTTTTCTCCATCAATACTATGTTATCAAGTCATCCAGGTTTGATCTATTATGAGATAAATAAAAGGATGTCTCAGAAAGAATAGCTGCCAAAGTAACAAGAAGGTAAAAAAATAGAAAAATGAAGAAACTACAAGAAGATGGATTAAAGTGTCATAGATGAGACGTAGGTGAGCTGGGAACTGAACAAGCAGACAGACAGGCTGGTGCTGCACCACTGGGTCATACCTCGCTGCATGACAAACTAGATGTGGCTAAAGCCCGAAGGTCGCAAGTGAACAATGCAGAAGCATGAACAGATCCTTATGGTGGGGAGATAATGGTGCAGTGGGAAGTGACCTGGAGATCTGGCCAACAGTTAACACCTAGAACAAAGGCAAGAACATACTGCTGCTAATACCATCGGAACTGGAACACTTTGCTGGCTCTGAAGATAGGGATGTAGCACTTATGGAAATTTCCTGTCTGCTGTAGTGTCAGTTCTTGACATGTCAACTCAATTCTGCTAATCGTTTCATTGAAGAACCATCACAACTCGACCAAACAGGAAAGGTAATCACTCGTCATGACTTATTTTTCTTTCAAGATGACCTTATGTGTTGGCCTATGAAGATAAAGATGGAGCCCATATGGAAATCTCCTGAGTGCTGTGGTATCAGTTCTTGACACGTCAATTCTGTTCTGCTAATCTTTTAATTGAAGAACAATCTCAACTCGACCAAACATGAGTTAATTTTCTTTCAATATACCCTTGTATTGGCCGAGGGTTAAAAATCACTTAGCCAAGCAGTTCCCAGTTAAATACAGTAACCTGTTTTTAAAAAAAAATGTTATAACAGAGGATCAAACACTCTTCCTATGATATGTGTGAAACTGTCATTTTGCCCTCACCATCAACTTTCGATATAAATATGGAAGACCCAAAGAGAACTTTTTATTTCATCTTGTCGTTGCTCATTTATTTTCACTACTATACGTGTATGTGATATTTTCACAACTATACAAAAATGTGATATTTTCATAACTACAGATTCAGGTGATATTTTCACAACTATACATACACATGATATTTTCACAACTATATGTTTCAATGAATTTGTCACTTTATAGTCACAGGATATTTTAACAACTATTCAAACATGTGACATTGTCCCAAGTACATAATAATTTTCCCAACTACAGACTCACATGATACTTTTACAACTACACATTTGTGTGCTATTTTCACAATTCCCATCCATGTGTTTTAATCATAACTTTACAATTATGTGATATTTTACACAACTATATACATTACATTGTTGCAACTTAAAATAAAAAACAATCCCCAACAAGTTAAAAGTTAACGTCGAGAAGATCTACTCCCGTGCAGAGGATTTTATTCCATACAGCTCAGTCTCTTTCAGCGGAATAGCTAGGTGCCTGCTAAAAGCGCCACATAAAGCATGAACCCCACAACTCCAGTGACAACCCTTAAGAATCCACATAAAAATAGCAATTGTGAACAGAGCGACACCTTGTGTGAAATCAACCCACGACCAAAGTGTGAGGCCAATCAATGGCTTGGCCTCTTTGCAACCGAGGAAATTTTGCCTCAATCATCTGTAAAGAACGGACCAAGTTGCCCCTTTCTTTGCTTGTGACCTCGACACTGCAGCCTTCACAAACTCTCAGATAAATGAGGTATGAGCCAAACATCCCTCTGCCAGAGCCAAACATCCCTCTGCCAGTGTCTTCAAGCCGAAATGACCCCAGAACATGACTGCCCTCTCCGGGAGCAGCTGGGAAACAACGTGTGGCCACATACAGTAGACCTGATGGCTAAGCTTTGGGAAAACCTAAAAGACCTCAAGCTGGGAAACAATGTGTGGCCACATACAGTAGACCTGATGGCTAAGCTTTGGGAAAACCTAAAAGACCTCAAGCTGGGAAACAACGTGTGGCCACATACAGTAGATCTGATGGCTAAGCTTTGGGAAAACCTAAAAGACCTCAAGCTGGGAAACAATGTGTGGCCATATACAGTAGACCTGATGGCTAAGCTTTGGGAAAACCTAAAAGACCTCAAGCTGGGAAACAACGTGTGGCCACATACAGTAGACCTGATGGCTAAGCTTTGGGAAAACCTAAAAGACCTCAAGCTGGGAAACAATGTGTGGCCACATACAGTAGACCTGATGGCTAAGCTTTGGGAAAATCTAAAAGACCTCAAGCTGGGAAACAATGTGTGGCCACATACAGTAGACCTGATGGCTAAGCTTTGGGAAAACCTAAAAGACCTCAAGCTGGGAAACAACGTGTGGCCACATACAGTAGACCTGATGGCTAAGCTTTGGGAAAATCTAAAAGACCTCAAGCTGGGAAACAATGTGTGGCCACATACAGTAGACCTGATGGCTAAGCTTTGGGAAAACCTAAAAGACCTCAAGCTGGGAAACAATGTGTGGCCACATACAGTAGACCTGATGGCTAAGCTTTGGGAAAACCTAAAAGACCTCAAGCTGGGAAACAATGTGTGGCCACATACAGTAGACCTGATGGCTAAGCTTTGGGAAAATCTAAAAGACCTCAAGCTGGGAAACAATGTGTGGCCACATACAGTAGACCTGATGGCTAAGCTTTGGGAAAACCTAACAGACCTCAAGCTGGGAAACAACGTGTGGCCACAAACAGTAGACCTGATGGCTAAGCTTTGGGAAAACCTAAAAGACCTCAAGCTGGAAAACAACGTGTGGCCACATACAGTAGACCTGATGGCTAAGCTTTGGGAAAACCTAAAAGACCTCAAGCTGGGAAACAACGTGTGGCCACATACAGTAGACCTGATGGCTAAGCTTTGGGAAAACCTAAAAGACCTCAAGCTGGCCCCACAGTTTAGGGCCTGTAAAGAATTGAGGACTAAGTGCATAACCAAAAATCGCTGAAGAAGATCACCTCAGCACGAAGACCCTCCAGTTCCACCACAAAATCTTATATTCAGCTGTGACATGTTAAGCCTTCAGACTTTCTAGGTAACAAGATAATGAGGGAACCAGCCTGTTTCCTCCCAAAACAATTTTCCCAGAAAATTCTCAAAATTATTTGCTATATGGTGGGTCTCCGCAAAAAAGACCAACCCGAACTTGACGAGTCATGCCGTCAGTCCCAACCTGGTCATGTCTGCTTCCCATCTCCTGGGGCCCATTTGGGAAGAGCAGGGGGAAAAACAGATCAACTGCCCCCTAACAAGTACGGCGGTTAATTATTGACAAGATAAAACTGCATTTGATAAAATGAAGAATATTTTATGCAATAAACAAATGTCACTGAAGATTGAAAAAAAAATTATTGTATGCTAAATAGAGCCAGTTTGAACATATGTATTGTTGCGCAAATAATAAAAAAAAAATTTCTTGGAAGTTGAAAATCGAAAAAAGTAGCCTAACGGTGCTGCCTGGGCAAAAAGTGGAGTTAAAAATCTACCCAAAATATTTCAGATATTCGCCGGTGCTACAGAACCTGGGCACTGTGCTGAGCTACTTCAAACTTAAGTTAGAAATAGAAAGAAGCACTTATGGGTTACCCCTGCCTAAGACTACTGTACTGTCCCATCCTGCTCTGTCTACTGTCCCTGCCTAACACTACTGTGCTCTCCTATTATGACTGCAACACTGTGCTGGACAATACTACTGTACTGTCTTGTTCTGACTACTAACATGCATAACACTACTGTACTCTCCTATTATGACTACAACACTGTGCTGGACAACACTACTGTAGTGTCTTGCTCTGACTACTGTCCATGCTCTGATCATTGACTACTGTAGTCTCTTGATGTGACTACTTCAATGTCTTGCTCCAGACTAATGCAGTGTCCTGAATACTGTACCATCTTGTCACAAATTACTGCAATGACCTATTTACTGTACTGTCATGGCTAATTTACTGTCGCGGACTACAGTACTGCCCTACACTAGACTAATTTACAACCATGTCTTGGCCTACTGTACAGTCTCTGACCACTGATCTTTCTTACTACTGTAGAATCAACCGTTCTAGCAAAACCCACCGTGGCACACACACACACACACACACACACAAAAGCTCTAGCAAAACCCACCCTGGCACACACACACACACACACACACACAAAAGCAACGAGTACGTGAATCACAATATGTACATTCACAATGCAGATTAATGTACCAACATTTTGAACAGTTTCAAATGAGAATTATAACAAACAGGCAACAACAAAAATACCATCATCAAAGAAATAATTCATCACTGGTTTTGATTTGCCAACAAGAAGAAATAATGACACAGTTTCAAAACTGAGGTATGGTTTCAATAAAGAAAACAAAAAACAAAAAAATATCAATGATAAAATTGCCCTATAAAATGCAATCCAACAGTAAATGAGAAGAAAAAAAATTATCAAGTTTTAAGTCATGGACAGTTTTTTAGTACCGGGTTTCCATGAGAAATAAGACAAATCCCAAAAATAAGCTCTAGCACATTTGTCAGGATGATTTAAATATGAGACCTACCCTCTTCCCCCAACCCCCCTGGATAGGACACAAACTAAGAAAACCTGAAAACAATATAATTAATATGCTTTTGCACTGGAATCCACAAGGGCAGAGAAATAAAGGGAGACCAAAAAACACATGAAGAAGGCAGCTGGAGAGGAAAGTTAAAAAAAAAAAAATTAGGAGGAGTAGGGGTGAGCTGTATGCAACAGCCAAGGATAGGACGATTTCATGTGAGTTAGTTGAGGGCCCATGCTCCGCTGGGGATAAGAAGGCAGAAAAAGAAAATGTCAGGGCAACTGGCGCACCAGGCTAATGATGTTAGACTTATATTTTCCAAAAATGACTGGCACTTGATAGGGAATGTGGTCAAATAACACTGATTACGATAGCTTTCCCTAAAATTTCCTGTCACCTATTTTAGCTTACAATATCCCAATGATAGCTCTGAGGGTTGAACAGGGTATTTTTGCTAAAACCACTATTTTAGGAGAGATTTTGGATATGTCAAGAGCTAAAGTGGTCTGGAGAGAATGATGATGAAAAGTGCAGTTCCCTAAAAACAATACAGAGGTCCACCTCTACAAAAGTGGACACAGGTCATTAAAGATGCATTGGCCATGTAAGCACACAGGGCTGGAGAACTGACTAAAGAGAGAGAGAGACTTTCAGGCACACACTGAAGAGAGTGACGTTCTTTCTGTAAAGGACACGCTGACTGACTGACTGACTGATCTGTTTTAGGCTGGGTAAACTTGGGAACAACTGTGGACAGAAATAGTTTCTGGCTTATCAAATGATCAAATCTTCGTGTGGGTTATGGGGCCCTATTGTGTAGAGGGGATGGGGGGGGGGACAAGAAAAGCCACACTGCCTTTCCATCAAGCATGTCGTAAGAGTCGAAATGGAGGGGTGCTTTCTTTGAAGTCAGATACATCAGTAATAGACATAAGTTAGAAATGTAAAACGGATGTGCACGTATCACTTAGGTTCTGGAAACAGACTAAAGTCCAGAGGTGAATGAAGAACCATAACTTTCCGCTGGAGTTTACAGCCGGTAAATTCAAAGAAGAAAGAAGAAGAAGAAATTATCAAAGAGCATGTATCAGTCTTATAGAGTCATTTAAAAAAGAACTGTAGTGGACACCACTGATTCAAGCGCATCATATCACCAAAGAAAGCTCTCTCTCTCTTCAAGTTATACGTTATTCCTAACATATGGACATACAGATACCAATCCACATTTTCAGGAAATGAAATTTATTAACATTTTATTTAATTGAAATATTAAATAATGTCTTCAAAATGATTTCCATCATTTGTGAGGCAAAGAAAGATGAGCTTTGCAAATTTCATGTGAAGTTGTTGTAAACAAATATCCACATTCCCTCTCTTTTCTTTGTGTTCAGATTTTAAGTAGGAGAACAAAATGAAAGCTAAAGATCAAAGCTCATCAGATAACCAAGTTTCTTTAAGAATCTTCATTACTCATTTTATCTGTCCAGGGTATTCTGAAATGGTTGGGGCATAGTGAAAGAATGTCAGATGACAGAGAAGTAAAAACTGTATACACAAGGGAGATGAATGGTCGTAGACCACGAGGCAGACAAGAAGAAGATGGAGAGATAATCTCCAGGTAGACCTGAAAACACTTGGTGTCACCAACTGGAAAGGCCCACCAGAGAGATGAATGGAGGCGGGTGATATCTGCAGCAATGAACCTCAAAGGCTCGGATTGCTGAAAAAGAAGGGTATTTTCATCATTCGTCTATGAAACCACATCCAAATAACTGTTCACTAATAGACCAAAACTGTCCACCATTCACTTTCATATATTAGGATAGGACCGTCACTACCGACGGTCAGCCTATGGATCATGCTGATATTATTAATGCCCTTAGAGAAATGGGAAGGATAGAGGACTTTGGTGGCAGTGAATCCACATCACTCGCCAGAATGGCAGACTTGGGAATTAAGATCGGCACAACAAAAAACGAGACGCACACCAGCTACGCCAGAAGACTTGTTAATCAACATAGAACTGGTACTATTAGCCATCGGATGTTGGGGTTCATAGTGAGGGGAGGATCTGAGCACCTATGGACTTGTCAGGAGTGCAATGAGGATAACCCAGCTAACTAACTAACTAATATTAGGATAGGATTTATATAGTTTTTTTTTTAAAGTTTTCTCTTCCATCCACTGACAAGCAACCATCAGCCAACAACTTTGCTTATTTCTTTTACATATTGTATTCACAAATTAGATGAAGTCGGTCAGTGTTTGTAAAACATTTCATGAGAAGTCACGGACTCGGGAACTTGGTAACAACTAGCAAGATTGGTGAGACAAGATCTAGAGGAAAGCACGGAGATAAATACCTTGACGGCTTAACCATTTGGATGGGGGGGGGGGGGGACAAGAACACTGATATGATCTGTGAATCTGGTAATCTTATGAGGTGGCAAAACATGACAGGCTATGCTTACTAGCATGTCACATAATGATGATGATTTTATATAACATACAATATGGCAGCAAAAATTATGTAATATCAACTTTGTATAATCTGTACAGTTTCACAGGGTGGTAAATGAGGGGAAAAAAAGAATAATATTAACATACCATTCTTGTCTGGTTTCTGGTTTCCTATAGAAGGGGAAACAAAGAAAAGACCCCACTGAACTCCTAACATCCAGTTGTCAAAGCCAACTAACTTGGGGTATTTACTAAAAAGTTGAAGCGCCTCTGCCTGAAAGGCAAAGAACCAACAGTCTGCATACAGATAAGTCATATCTGCCAAATGGATGTGCACACAAAACCCAAGTTCTGGAACAAGACCGAAATCTAAAAATGGCAAATAACCAGAACTTTCCGCATAAATTTACAGCTGACGAATGTGAAGAAGGTGAAGAAGAAGAAGAAGAAGAAGAAGAAGAAGAAGAAGAAGAAGAAGAAGAAGAAGAAGAAGAAGAAGAAGAAGAAGATTTACCTACCAGAAAATCACATGGGAGCCAGGATAAGCGAGATAGCTATACACCCACCTGCCAATCCCGTGTTATTAGCTTTGAATCAGCAGAGTCAAATTGTTTTCTTTAAAACTGACAGTGGCTCAGTGGTGACCCAGCCTTTCATAGGTCTCAGGTAGTTGATTTGAGTCCAGAACTGACATCACAGAACTCGGGGCATTCCCATGTGTGCTCCGTCGTCATCTTCAGCAGCCAGCGCAGTTTCAATACTGATGTTACCGGTCACGATCTGGTTATATGTCCGTCTTGCCTTTCCTCTGAGTGTAGTGAACCGGCCAGACCCTCTGGTTACACCCAGCTGCCTCATTCTCTCCAGGCCATGATAATCTTGTTTCTCTACTGATTCTGCTGCTTGTTCCCAAAGGGCCTTGACCACATCTGCCTTGTCATGTATCAAAACATCACCCAGAGGTAGTATTGTCCTTGGAAGCAAAGATGGCTGGCATGATGCTAATCATATCCCTCACCGTGTACCGACTGGTCTATATGAAGACAAGCCTAGCATCCTATATCCACTGTCAGAGTAACTAACAACGATTGCTTGAAAGAAGCGACTCTCCTGTAAACTACGGCTGGTAGACAACAGCTGACGGTCGGTTAGTTGGAGTTCTGTCCCCTGGCCACAGTGCAATTACGGACTGGAGAAGGCACGAATCAAACAACAAAGTGAGGTCGAAATGCCTGGCAGAACCCGCGCTGCGACTCAAGTTAGCGACCGCGTTCAATTACCGCATCTTGCGACGCATTAGGGAGTGGATTAGAGGGAAGGGCACAAGTGACATAATTACTGTGTGTTTGGCGATAGACAGCGTGCAGTGCCCTACTGTCATCATACGGTTAGGGTTTGGGTTAGGTTTAGGGTTAGGGTGTGGATTAGGGTTCGTTGAGTTTCTGCAAAGACGAGATGCGGCGACACTAACCGCAACGCTAAACCTAACCCTAACCCAAACCCTAACCCAAACTCTAACCCTAACCCAAACCGTAACCGTATGATTATAGCAGGGCAGTGCACACTGTCTATCGCCAACACACAGTAGTTGTGTCAATTGTTTCGTTCCCTCCTTTTCCACTCCGTAATTGCACTGTAGCCAAGGGACAGAACTCCGACTAACCGGCCGTCTACTTGTTGTCTACCGGCCGTAGTTGACAGGAGTGCCAAAGAAGCTAATTAAAGTAGATCTCTACAAATAACAATAAGAATGAGACAAACACTGTTCCTTGGCCACACAAGAAGAAGAGACATTGGAGAACATCATGACAACTGGAAAGATAAGTGGAAAAGGGGTAGAGGCAGACCAAAAGAGATAAGGCAGGATGGGCTGAAAAGATGGCATGGATGGATATCATCAAGAGAGCTGTTCCAGGCAAACAGGGATCGTGAAATGTGGAGACGCATGAACGCCTAAGCCAGCTGGCAGGACACATGATGATGATGATCTTTATCCGATGCTCCGCCTGTGTAAAAAGGGCACTTTACTTTTGACCAAATCAAACATTTGAGAATAATTTTTATTTGACTGTACAACTGTCACAAGCTGAAATATTTTGGTCAGATCAAATGCCATGGCAGATTGGGGAAAAAAATAATTATACAAAGCATGGCACCAGGAAGGAGGAGCAGGGGCCGACCAAACACTAAGAAGGGCACATGATATAAGTGACCTGCTTGAATATGAAAGAAAGTACATGAGGCGGTAGAGTCGGGGTGAGTCCGAATTTGTTTCAGGCAGACCGTGATAAGAGTGACATTCTGCAAAGGACCTTGTTTCCTGATGATGATGATAATTGTCACAGACATATACAGGAAGTCTTTTTTTTTTTCATTCGCCATAACTCTTTGAGTCCTAGGCAAAGGTTTCTCAAGTAAAGTACAGTCAAGGACCCTTTTCCACACCTTCAGGAGTATTGGGCATATAGGGCTAGACCTGTTAGCTTTTATTGGGTGATGTGGTCAGCATCATGCCAGCTGCCTTTACTTTCCAAGACTTTACCTGGTACCCACTCAAGGCTGGGTCGACTGGGAGCCAAGGTCATTTTTTTTAAAAGAACTAAAAAACGTCCGGCTCTGCCGGGCCCCAAAACATGACCTTACGATCCACAGATGAGCATCTAGCTACAATACAACGGCCGCTCAATGTTTCTTAAACCTTTTCCAACTTCCGTATTTTTTTAACTAAAATAATAAATAACGACCTAGGTCTAAAATGGTTTAAATAATACTAAATTTGATTCTGTTTTAAAGTTCAAATATCAACTAGCATAAAATGAGTTACTGCATAAGTTTAAAAAAAAAAAAAAAAAAGGTGATGAAAACTTTTCACAAGAGCCCTAATAAATACATGGTGAGTTCCTTGCTACTGACTGAGCAGCTGGGCTATGTTATCTGCACCATTCAGCCCAATGCACTTAACGGCCCCTAAAATAGGGCCTCAGAATCCACGAAGGAAATAATAGGATGGCTATCACACATATCAAAAAATCTATTTTTGTTTGGGTCTAATGTGCTAGTACAAATCAATAAACAGTATTTATTTTTTAACACACAAACACACACCCACCCACATACACACATATACAAATCTATACTTATATGCCTGTACATATTCGAATATACACATACAAGAAAAATCTATAAAGGTCATATTTATCACACAGACACCAAAAAAATCTTTAATTTTATGTTTACACAAATTCACAGACACACAAAAAATGATTTAAGATAATATCTATTATACATACTCACACACAAAACAACTGACAGAATAAAGACCATATTTATCACACATGCAAAATAGAATAAAGATCACATTTATCACACATACCCAAAAAGTCCCAAATTGACATGTTTGTACAAAACCACACAGACAGAATACAAACGATTAAAGATCATATATATCACAAATACCCAAAACAGAACAAAACTGACAGAATAAAGATAATATTTATCACATATTTTAAAATTCTATATTTTTATGTATGTACAAATTCACAGGGACAAAAAAGAAATTACAATTCATATTCATTACGCAAACCAACAAAAATCGATTCTGTTCATATGCCTGTACAAATTCACAAAGACAAGAGCAGAAAATTAAGAACTATTTCTACCATAAAACTGCACAAATAAACAAAATTGTTTTTAAAGTGTGTGCAATTTTACACAAACAGAAAATAAAAGTCTGTATCTATCAAAAAAGCAACACAAATAAAAAACGATACTTTATATGCCTATACAAATACACAGACACCAAAGGAAAATAAAGTCTGTATCTATTATAAAGCAACACAAGTTTAAAAAAAACGATACTTTATATGCCTATACAAATTCACAAAGACACCAAAGGAAAAAAAAGTCTGTATCTATTATAAAGCAACACAAATTAAAAAAAACTATACTTTATATGCCTATACAAATTCACAAAGACACCATTGGAAAATAAAGTCTGTATCTATTATAAAGCAGAATGCCTAGCATTGGTTTCAACAGTGGTATTGAAAGCCAATCATTCAAAATGCAGTGGCAAACTACTGAGTGTAAAACTGCCTAGTGATATCACAAAAAGCTGATAAACTAACTAAGAAAGGCGTAAATGAAGAACAACCTGACGTACCAGTCTTATCAGCAAAAAAAGAGAATAATCAAATCAATCAGAAAGCCACCAAAACCCGCACAAGACGATAACCATTTTATGGACAGACCAGAGCAAGTTTTTATTCTACGCCTCAGAACAGGACACAATCGACTTCACAGCCACATGTAAAAAATTTGAAATCGGCAAATCAGCCATGTGCACATGTGGACTGGCACCAGAGACAACAGATCATGTCCTCCAAGACTGTCCTAAATACAACATATGAAGGCAAAACTTGTATCCAAGAGAAACATCGGTGCAAGTCCAACTTTACGGGCCGCTGGGTGAATTACAAAAGACAATGAAGTTCATACTAGAGACAACATTGCAGATATAGATAATTTATTTCAAGCGAACAAAAGAAAAAGAAGAAAAACAAACAGCCAAAAAGTGGAGAGGGGCTGGTTCTGCAACATCCTGCAAAGCTGGCATGTCAAATGGGAGGCCCGCGGGCCGCATGCGGGGCTTTTGCCAGCACACCTTGTGGCCCGTGCAAAAGAAATCAATCAATCAATCCTCATAGTACCCAGAGGCACATAAGGCAGAGACAAACTGTCCCCACTCACTACGATCTTGAGCCATCCTCTCTATCTCCAGTTTTGTCCTTCGTGTAGCCCTGAGTATACAAAGGAAATATTCTGCAATAACTCTTATTAAATGATTCAAATTAGTTGTCATGATGTCACAAACATGACCAATATGGCCCACGGGGACCCTCGGTTTGACATGCCTACTGTAGGGACCCACAGGGTTTGACATGCCTGCTGTAGGGACCCACAGGGTTTGACATGCCTGCTGTAGGGACCCATGGGGTTTGACATGCCTGCTGTAGGCACCCACGGGGTTTGACATGCCTACTGTAGGGACCCACAGGGTTTGACATGCCTGCTGTAGGGACCCACGGGGTTTGACATGCCTGCTGTAGGGACCCACGGGGTTTGACATGCCTGCTGTAGTGACCCACGGGGTTTGACATGCCTGCTGTAGGGACCCACAGGGTTTGTCATGCCTGCTGTAGGGACCCACAGGGTTTGACATGCCTACTGTAGGGACCCACGGGGTTTGACATGCCTGCTGTAACGGTGACAGAGCTGACTTAATTATACAAATAAAACACTCTGATATCTCCCCAGTCGAGAATGAATGAAATGTTTTCACTGCTGACTATGGAAATTTTGGTACATGGTGAAGAACCAGTGTCTTTTACAGTGTGAGTCTCGTACCACTATTGAAAGCCACAAACACTTGTCTCTTTTTATTTTTTTTATTTAACTGCTTCCACTGGAATTGAATCCTGATAAACATCAGGTACTGCACTGTGAAACTCTTCCGTAGTCTCTCAACCATACAGCCAGACAATGATCATTAAAAAAAAAAAGCTATAATGTTTCTGTACAAACTTTCAAAGCTATCAATAGAAAATAAAAATTCCATCCGTCATATATACAAATAAAGTCTATACTTTTATATACCTTTTACAAATTCACATAGCAAAGAAAAATTTAAACTGTACATATGACCCATAAAAATATACAGTATTCTCTAATATCTTATAAATAAATTCACAGAGACAGTAACAGAAAATTTAGACTGTTGATACAAAGATATAAATTCTACATTTGCTAAATATCTATTCAGAAAACAAACAAGAAAATATGCCTGTACAAATTTACACAGACATAGAAAAAAAATCATTACCTATCCACATACAATTGTCAACTACATATATATATATGTTTATACAAATTCACAGACACTAACACAAAATTAAGACTGTATCATTTGAACATATATTTTTATATGCCTTTACAAATGAAAAAAAAGAAGAAAATATGCCTGTACATTTACACAGGCAATTAAAATTTAAAATCTAAAATCCTTTCCTATCACACACACAATTATAAACTTTACTGTTATATATCAATACAAATCCATAGAGACACCGACAGAAAGTTAACTTTTACAAATAAACTTAGTTTTTTTTTCTTCATTTGCCAGTACATATCTATTTAGACATAAATAGAGAATAACAGATCGTAGCAATCACATAAAAAAGTACAATTAATATACAAGCAATCAGAACCATCAGCTCATTATAAACAATTCTAGTTTACAGCGCTCCCAAAAAATGTGTTGGAAATGATCAAACAAAATAATATCAGACCAAATATCACCGAATATTTATCTCACGGGTTTAACATCACCACAACAGAAATATCAAGGGCAGACCCTTGTCAAATTGTACAATCATCAATTCTACCCAAATCAAAAAATCAAGGGAAGACCCTTGTCAAACTGTACAATCATCAATTCTACCCAAATCAAAAAATCAAGGGAAGACCCTTGTCAAACTGTACAATCATCAATTCTACCCAAATCAAAAAATCAAGGGAAGACCCTTGTCAAACTGTACAATCATCAATTCTACCCAAATCAAAAAATCAAGGGAAGACCCTTGTCAAACTGTACAATCATCAATTTTACCTAAACAAAAATATAAATGGCAGACCCTCATCAAGTTTAACAAGAACCAATTCTACCCAAACAACATCAAGGGCAGACGCTTGTAAAGTGCTGCAATCATCAATTCTAATAAAACAGAAAAATGAAACAACTATACTACAATAATACCTTTGTGGAAAGCACATATATTTAACCACACTGTTTTGTGAACAACAAATATTCAACAAAACCCTTGTGAGATATACAGACACCTAAAAATATTGTTTTGTGGGAAATCAAAAGATATCCAATGATATCCTTGTGGGAACCAAATATGTTAAAGAATATAAAACAGGAGCTACATATATCCGGCAATATCCTATGGGAACTATAGATATCAAGCAATACCCTGTGAGAACTACAGATATGATACCCTTGGGGGAACTATGTATAACTAACAATATTAATTCAGGAAATACAGATATCCAATAATATATGTGTAGGAAATCTAGATATCTAACAATATCCTTTCAGAACTACAGATATGATGTCCTTGTGAACACTACAGGCATCCAATTATTTCCATGGAACGAGAGATATCCAATGATATCCTTGTGGGAACAACAAACACTGAAAATTATCCTTATAGGGAACTACAGATGTTTCAGAGATAGCTGAGGGGGGGGGGGGGGGGGGGGGGGGGGGGGTTTGGTCCTTCCTGGAGCAATAGTGTTCGTGCTTTGTGCAATGCTCTAATAGGCAACCGGCAAAGAGACAAATTCATATAAGAATAAATCCTTTTCACGACTAAATCACTGGTAGCAGAGGGTGGGAATGAATATGCTTTGTATGAGATGTCTCTTTGTGCTGACTGGGACTACCTTATGCTGTAAGAGGGGGGCTAGCTGTCCCAGTAAAAGGTCCTTTACTTTACTTTTGATTAAAACCTATGCAGCCCATGGCAAATTTAGAGAAAAAGAAAGTATGCAGATTCTGCAGGTCTTAGCTAAAAGGAAACCCCACTGATTTAGACACAGCTGTAACAGAATATGTTTCCAGGTAGTGGAGGCAGAGGCAGACCATCCGGGACAAAGACTTCTTCTTCTTCTTCTTCTTCACTTCCTCTTTTACCGCTGTGGGTGTCGAGGGAGATATAAGGTTCTGTCTCTAGCTCTTCTGGCCGCCTCGACCATAGGCACATCGTGCTGTTGTAGAGTTTCTCTGATGTTATCCTTCCATCTTGTTCTTGGTCTACCTCGTGCTCTACGTCCTTCTTCTCTTTCCATGTATGCTTTGTATGGTATGGTGTCACAAGGCATTTTCTCTAAGTGGGCAAACCATTTCACCTGCTGTCTTCGTATGTAATTTAGAATTGGTTCTGTGCCGACTCTTTCTCTTATGATCTCATTCCTGATCTTATCTCTTATGGTCACTCCTACAGCCCTTCTCAGACATTTCAGACAAAGACATCAATCAATCAAAATGTCCTTTACAGAAAGCTACCCTCTTTACCTAGCCAATTTTCCAGCCCTGTGTGCTTTCATAGCCAATGCCTCTTCAACATCCTGCATCCAAGTTCACAGAGGGCAGCTTCTTCATCATCTTCCAGAAACTGCCCCCCTCCATCAACATACTCTCCAGACCACCGTGGCACTACACTATTACATATTTGACAAAGACATCATGAGTATGGCGTTTCTATTGAAATAATGGCATGGATTGATATTATCAAGAGAACTGTTCCAGGCAACCAGGAATCGTGATCTGTGGAGACGCATGAGTGCCTACGCCAGTTGACAGGGCACATGATGATGATGATGATGAGTATGAAAATACTTCTTCTTTTTCTTCGTGTTCATAAGCTGTAAGCTCCTGTGGAAAGTTCTAGTTGTTCATCCACTTTTGAACTCTAGCCCTGTTCCAGAACCTGAGTGTTGCGTGTATATCAGTTTCACAGGTCTGACTCATTTACATGCAGACTGTTGGTTCCTTGCCTCTCAGGCAGATGTACTCCCAATTAGTCCACTCTTACTACATGCTTTTGGGCAGGCAGTAGGTCTGCCTTAAGAGAGCTTAAGAGTTTAATGCTCATGATATGAAAGAACTGCACAGTAAAAATGGAATAGAAAAATAAACTAAGAGCCCTATGTGACATAAAATGGCACAACATGATGATGATGAAAAATGCCCAAATTGCTACAATGTTGACATTACAACCAACAATATCATCAACGAGAATATTACATGGACTGTATACATTTCATGAACAAGTCTTTTTTTTTTTTTTTAACTATCATAGCTCGCAGATGGACCCAGAAGATCCTTTATACATTTTATTATGTATGTTATATTAGAACGTGCTGTAAATGTTTTCATTATAAAACTTTATTAGAAAAGGCAGTTCAAGTTCCCATTATAAACAAGTTCCCGTTAAAAAATGGAACAAATTAATTCAAACAGGCTGTTCTAGCTCCTGTTACAAAAGTACATTAGAACAGACTGTTCAAGTTCTAAATATAAAAATACATTAGAACAGGCAGTTTGGTCCTGTTACAAAACCACATTAGAACAGGCAGTTCGCTTCTGTAACAAAACTACACAGAACAGGCAGTTTAATGCTCATGTTAAAAAATTACACTAAAACAGGCAGTCTGCTCCTGTTACAAAACTATATTAGAACAGGCAGTTTGCTTCTGTAACAAAACTACACAGAACAGGTAGTTTGCTCCTGTAACAAAATTACACAAAACAAGCAGTTTGCTCCTGTAACAAAACTACACAGAACAGATAGTTTGCTCCTGTAACAAAACTACATGAACAGGCAGTTTGCTCCTGTTACAGAACTACACAGAACAGGCAGTTTGCTCCAGTTACAAAACTATATTAGAACAGGCAGTTTGCTCCTGTAACAAAACTACACAGAACAGGCAGTTTGCTCCTGTAACAAAACTACACAGAACAGACATTTTGCTCCTGTAACAAAACTACACAGAACAGGCAGTTTGCTCCTGTAACAAAACTACACAGAACATGCAGTTTGCTCCTGTAACAAAACTACACAGAACAGGCAGTTTGCTCCTGTTACAAAACTACATTAGAATAGGCTGCTTGCTCCTGTAACAAAACTACACAGAACAGGCAGTTTGCTCCTGTAACAAAACTACACAGAACAGGCAGTTTGCTCCTGTAAAAAAACTACACAGAACAGGCAGTTTGCTCCTGTAACAAAACTACACAGAACAGGCAGTTTGCTCCTGTAACAAAACTACACAGAACAGGCAGTTTGCTACTATATTAGAACAGGCAGTTCACTTATGTAACAAAACTATACAGAACAGGCAGTTTAATGCTCCTGTTACAAAACTACATTAGAATAGGCTGTTGCTCCTGTAACAAAACTACACAGAACAGGCAGTTTGCTCATGTTACAAAACTACATTAGAATAGGCAGTTTGCTCCTGCTACAGAACTACATTAGAACAGACTGTAGAAACTGCTACTACATGTACCTATATCTTTACTTAACTCTTTCAGTATCAAGACAGTTATTATTTAACACATTGTATCTTATCTTTTCACATTCTATTCTATTACAGAAAGGTGTAATGGCCAGACGATCGCCTGCAAATCCGAAGTTTTTGGGTTGAAATTCAAAATGAGGGAAACTTTTTTTTTTTCCAAAAATGACCCTGGCTTCCAGGTTGACCCAGCCTTAAATGGGTGCCAGGTAAAGACATAGGAAGTAAAGGTGGCAGGCATGATGCTGACCACATCTCCCATTGAGTGCCGATTGGCCTATAAAATATAGATCTAGCAGTACATCCCCAGTACACCTGATGGCGTGTAAAAGGGTCCTTGACTTTCACTTACAGTAAGAGATATCTCCGCCATTGTCTGTCCAAAGCCCGGATGAGAGGAGGAGGAGGGTTAGGGGTGCAGCCAGACTTTTATCCTAGAAGTGCTCAACTAATAAATGCTTCAGTCAGTGTCAAAGTAATAACTGAAAGAGGAGAGGTCTAACATAACCACTGGAGACGTGTCGGTCAGGGTGACAACTGGATGCAGGCATGAGAACTTGGAAAGGAAGAAAAAGAATCTATACTGTAAGCAGAACCCTTAACACCATGATGAGTTCCTTGGTAGTGAAAGAGTTAATCCACTGTAATGCTGGCTTCCTTTTTCATATGTGAACTTTGCTTCTTGTTTGAGGCGTCCGCTTCTGACGGGACAGTCAAGTCCAAGGCCATCTTCAGATGAGATTTCAGCGATTTATGGACACCATCCGCATACTTGGCAGACGCAGATTTTTCTGCCAGGATGGATAGTTCACGCTGCAGGGAGTGGTTTTCTTGGCAGACTTTGTGATACAGGGATTCAATACTTCTGTATCGGCTTTCCAGTCCCAGGTTAAACTGTAGAAGAAAAAAGTTGGAAAATTACTAAGAAATTACAAACATTTATTATATCCTCTTAGGAATTACTAATAAACAAAAAAAAAAAAAACCATGCCACTGTCTTGAAAACAGCTAATACTGTTGTTAATAATGTCAAGAATGTTAAGCATATGACATTACGCTGCAGAAAAATATGGTGACATTATGATGAAAGTTTGAAAATGATTGCCCCACTTTTGACATGCACCAAAGAGGAGCAGTGATTTTGATGATCAGTATAGGGGTGAAACCTATAGAATTCTTCAGCGAATAAAGGCCCAGTATGGTGATGCATGCTTGTCAGTCCGGCAAGTGTATGAGAGGAGTAGGAAGTCTCAAAAAGCACCACTTCTATGATAGACTGCTCACGACCCGGTCAGGCACATACACTGTTAATGACCGTAGGCAGAAGTACCACTGGTTGACTGACTGTGATTAGTGATTATAAAGGATTATCATCACAGCACTCCAGACAGATCCATAGGTGTTCCGATCTCCTCCTCAAAAGCTCCACAAGTGTAAAACGACTGATAACCCCTGTTCTGTGTTGGTTAATGAGACGTCTTGTCCTCTTAGTGAAATGTTCATTTCTTGCAGCTCCAGGCTGCACCCCCATGTCCATCAGTCTATCGCTTTTTACCTGGCGTATTTCACTTGGACCAAACTCAAAGGCAGCACAGAAATGTTTTACAATGCAAGTATTTGTTCAAGGACTGTATTGCGATTATGCGCTGCTTTTTTAGTGTGTTTTCGATGTGTGTGCTGCCTATCGAAGTCATGGCGGCCTTAGCAACAACATTGACGACTTCTGCGACCAGCCGCATGTGAAATGACTGACTGTGAATGACACCACCACTCTTCTTGACAACAGCCACGGTTCAGCATGACACATCATCCATGATGTGCTAAAGTACCGCAAAAGTGTATGCAAGGTGCGGGCCACAGTAGCCTACTCCAGAACTGAAAAGGCACACTCATGCTTGTCAAGAACTTGTATGCTATTCTGAAGCAGAAAGTGATGGTTTCCTATCAAGAACTTTACTGACAATTAAACCTGTGTTCCCTGTCAGAGCCAGAAACGAAGAAAAGAGCCAGGAACAGCACCATTACTCCTCACCGAAACCAAAGAAGTTTCAACCTGCAGCCATCTGCATGGAAGGTTATGCTGACTCTATTTTAGGATGAACAAAGTATTATTTTATAGCGTCACATGACAAGAGGAAACAATTTTCCTAGGAATACGTACATAGATTTTCTCAGAAATATCTTTGGGGGAGGGGGAGGGGGACCCGCAATCAAATCAAAATGACCTGGACTTCTGAGTGAAGGTTTTCTTTTGGCCGTGCAAAGGTTGAAACCGTAGAGGACCTCTATTTTCAGTGTGTACTACATCACCTACCTAGCCCTAAGTCTTCAGTGATCCCTGGTCATGCGCATAATCCACTGTGGGTCATAAACTGGGATGTCTTTTCAACGTCTCTTAGGTTTCCCCAAAGCTTAGTTGTCAGATCTACTGGGTGTTGCCATATGTCGCTCCGCAGCTCCGCAAGGAGAGGACAGTCTTGCAGACATGTTCTGGAGTCTGTTCAGCACGAAGGCACTGGCAGAGAGCTGTTTGGCTCATACCTAATTTATGTGTGTTTATTGAGTCTGCAGTGTCCAGTGCGTAAGCGAAAAACTGTGACTTGGTCTGTTTTGTTCAAGTGTTTCAGAAAATCTTTTCCGTAGTTATAACCAGTGTTGGTTTTCCAATCTGTTTCTGATTTTCTCTTAATGAGAGTTTTGACTTCTAGAAAAGATAGTGGCTGGTAGGTCTGTGGTTTGTTACTGCCTTCCTTGGCTAAAGCATCTGCGCTTTCATTGCCTTTGATGCCACAGTGAGACGGAATCCACTGCAAGTGAATTTCTGCCTTATTTGACAACATAGCAAGTTCCTGTGTTAGACTTTGTAGTGTGCTGTCGGTAGGTTTGACTCTAGGGCCTGTATAGCTGACAGTGAGTCAGTCAGAAAAACTATCCTGCCTGCGGTAATATGCAGATTGTTCATGTACTGCGCTGCCATCAAAAGTAGCCCTAAGTGATTTCCACGTGTATGGACAACTCACAGAGTCACTGGGAGGAGAGACTTTTTTAGTCTGATGAAGAGGTACAGCCGATGGTTGCACATGTCACTGAGAGAATTGTTTTTTTAAAGGAATTCAAGCAGTTTGAAGAACTTGCACTGAACGCAGTGGTGACCATCTTAAAAAAAAATATTATTACTCTTTAAAAATATCTTCACACATACGCATGTATGCAGACAAATTTCATAATAAACAGAATGTTGAATCCAGAACTGATATTATAGCACTTGGGACTTTCCCATAAGCGCTTGATCCCCATCTTCAGCAGCAAGCATAGATCGTACCAGTAACATCCTGACCATATATCTTCTAGCCATTCCCTTGAGTGTTGAGCCTCAACCAGATCCCTTGGTCACTCCTTGTAGCAATTATTCTCCTCAGGCCGTGATGACTTTTATGTGTCTCCTCACTGTTTCACCACTCCCCAAGGAACGAACCCTTACAACATCCAGCTTGTCATGCATCATCACCGCCAGGTAGTGCAGTACCAGCCAATCTATCAGCTGGTTCATTTCCCAAAACTCTGGCACGTGACACAGATAAAATATCCAAAGGACATCAACTACCTAGGAACTCGGAAGCAATGCTTTCCATTCTGCAAGCAGCAGACCTGTTTCCAACTTTCTTAACATTCTCTGTGTGTCAATTACAACTACAGTATGTGACCAGCGGACTCTCAAGCCAGCAGAAGGCTGCAGTGACTGCCTCCACCTCCATTCTCAAACCATATGTGGTATCATATGACAGGCTTTATTTGCCTAAGCAAAGTAAACTAACAGTTGCTTGGAATCCCTGCGCACTTTGTCTGCCTCTCAAGACAGCCATCTGTATAGATAATCTTGTCACCTTGGTGGGAACTGTCATGTCTCATTTACTGAACTTCTGATTCTGCAGCGTTGCTAGCATATCCTTGCACTCAAAACCCAGTGTGATTAGAAGCCCACACAAGTCTGATTGCTACTAAGATGCTCTGATCCACTTTTCGCCTTGCCCAGATTTATCAAGACTGCACACATGTCTAATTGTGACTTTAGCTTGCCCAATCCAAGACCTTCCTATTTTCAGGCTGTGACCCTTTAGCTTTACCTTAGGCTTCATGCAAGAGTTGCTTCTTGTATGTGGCTACTCTAAGATATGACTTTGCTTGCAGCACTTTAAGCCTATGAACAGTTAGGAAATTACTAATAAACTGCAAGTACTGATTATAAAGAGACACATCGGCATGTGTGCAGTGACCTGTGCTCGGAAGGCTCAGTTAAATTCCATTGATTCTATGTGCGCAGTGTTTAATAGGCCATAATATTAATACAGAAAGTAAAAATAGTTCGGAAGAAAAGGGGAAGGCAGCCTTAAAAATCCAATGGTTTTTTTAGCCATGTTTTCCCATAAACCTCAGTGATTGAGGTCACCAAGTCAAGGCAGAGTCACCCTATACATATTAGGTTTTGGGGTTGAATTTTATTCAATGCCTCACTCTTCATGTTTGAAAGTGTCCTTTACTTTACAATATATATACCCCCGTGTGGGTTCCGGGGTCCCATTATGGGGAAAACAAGAATAGACTCACTGCCTCCCCAAAAGCATGTCGTAAGAGTCGACTAATTGGGGAGCTTCCTTTGAAGTCAGAGTGCATCTGCCGGAGAGGCAAGGAACCAACAGTCTGTATTCAAGAGTATGAGATCTGTAAAACTGATGCACACGCAACACTCAGGTTTTGGAGCAGGACTTTAGTTCACTAGTGGACGAGCAACCAGAACTTTCCGCCAGAGTGTACAGCTGGTGAAGGCGAAAAAGAATTATATATATATATATATATATATATATATATATATATATATATATATATATATATATATATATATATATATATATATATATATATATATATATATATATATATATATATATATAGAGAGAGAGAGAGAGAGAGAGAGAGAGAGAGAGAGAGAGAGAGAGAGAGAGAGAGAGAGAGAGAGAGAGAGAAGAGAGAGAGAGAGAAGAGAGAGAGAGAGAGAGAGAGAGAGAGAGAGAGAGAGAGAGAGAGAGAGAGAGAGAGAGAGAGTTTTAAGATAAATAAATGTTAAAACATTTATTAGTGACCTGAGTGGGAAAAACAAAACAAAAAGTAATTTTTCTGGGAATTCCCACAGGTTCAAAGCTCACGAAGGAATTCTTTCAGTAACTAGCAGGTGCTTCTGCAGCATGTTTTGTTCAAAATGTATTTGTGTTAGCTTTCCTTCGGAGCTAACAAGGCATAAAGAAAGAAGAATCACACTGTATAGACAAAACATAGGCTCTGCGATACTGCCCAGGCTTTGTACTGTGAAGGAAGAGTTTACACCTGGCTTAAACTGGTGTTACTATAGGCTGCGATTCACACGCCGCCCTATAACACAAGTTAACATCATCATCTGGTGATGATGTCCCAAAGGTCACGAGTTTTAATCTGTATCTGGTTGAATGTTGAGGGAGTGAGGGGGGGCCTGATCCATTGTGGAGAAAAAAATACTAGACCACCTGCCTACACAAATACATGTCATAAGAGTCAACTATTTGAGAGGTTCCTTCAAGGTCAGAGTGCAGCATCTGTCTGAGTGGCAAGAAACCAACAGTCACATAATATAATATAATTAAAGAAATGAGTCAGCCTCCCCCCCCCCCCTCCCCCGTCCATCAGTGATAATAAATCTCATCATAATCAAATCGTCTTCCTTCAGCAGTCAGAAGATGAGCCAAGCAAAAAAAAGAGAAACAGCATCAATTACAGGAATAGGAGGAGAACAAGACAAAGAAGAAGAAGAAGAAAAAGGAGAAGTAAGAGGATGAATAAGAAGAACAGCAGCAGCAGAAGAAGAAGTATGACAATAAGAAGGAAGATGAGAAGAAGAAGGAGGAGAGAAAGACCACTACTTGATTTGAACATAACATTTTCTGAACTATCAGGTTTTTCTCTCCCACTTCACATCCCTATCACTTACCTTGTGATAGTATGCGGGATCACTAAGTGCCCTGGCTTCCTTCAAGGCATACTCCTTCTCCATGGTCAAGCTTTTAAACTCACTCTTTATCTTGGACAGTAACTTCACCAGTTCTATATTCTTTCTTTGACTGCTCTCAAGTTCCTGAAATAAAGCAGTGTGTTTTGCTACATGTAAGAACAAAATACGACTGCTTGAAAGAAGTTAATGATATACAACAATAAGAACGAGACAAATACTGCTCTGTGTCTATATAATGAGAAAAGAGACATTAGAGAACATCATGACAACTGGAAAGATCAGCGGAAAAGGGGGTAGAAGCAGACCAAAAGGCGCACGTGCGCGCCCACCCACCCACGCACGCACCCACCTGTGCACACGGGCACGCATGCACACACACACATATTTCTGTTTCGCTTTTACCATTGTCTGTTACTATGTGTCCCAGATGGGAGAAACTTGTTACTTGTTTCCCACAGCTGTCCGTTCTGTGATGTTCACTGTTGGCAGCTCTTTTCTAAAGCTACTTCCACGCTGATGGTACCCACTGTAATCTGGTTAACTACTCATCTTGCCTTTCCCCTGAGTCTTGAGTGGCGCCCAGAGCCTGCAAACTCTCCTCGCTGAATCGTTCTCTCCAGATGCGGGTTTTTAACATCTTCCATTTTACTCGTTACTTTGTCCTGCAGGCCAGAGATCACCTCTGCCCTGCACAATTCCAGTACACACCCAAGTAAAGCTTGTCCAGTCAACCAATCCACTCGCTCATTCCCAAACACGCCTGCATAATTATTCTAGAAGATTCCTTTCCTATCTTGGAAGGCAGGAGGGGTCTCCATGGTGGATTGGTCAAACTGTCTGCCTCGTGCTCTAAAGGTTATGGGTTCATTTCACGGCAGTGTTCAGACCATCAGTAAAATTTGTATGGAGATCCTTGGGGATCTTCACTGAAGCTATTATCTTTAATGTGTTGATTCTACAGACTGCAATCCTGGAAAAGGAAAAAAACTATTCACCCTAACCCCGTTACGCAGACATTTCTGGTGGTCCACCAGGTGGGCCACATTGACCATGGGTTGAAAAACACTGTAGACCACTAGGTGGGCCATGGCACATGGGTTGAAGAACACTGTTCTACGTTAATAAGAAGGTGCTGGACACTTTCATAAGATATTCAAAGATGTTAAAGATACAGTGCAAGACACCAGATTTTTTAGCATGTTCTGACCGAGTATAAAGAGTAAACTAACACATTACTTTATAGTAAATTCATGTGATGAAAAGGAGAAAACTGGAGTACATCATGACAGTTGGAGGGGAGGAGAGGTAGACTGAGAGAAAAGATGCTGGACAGTTTGACATAATGGCATGGAGGATCATCTGTGTCAGAATTGACCCAAAATACATGAGATAGAAGGTTGTGGATAGACACTGCTACAAACGCCACATGGAATGGACTTTAAAAAGAAGAAATTCGTGGAAAGGAGATGCCACACTGCCCACATTGTTTGGGATGTTTAAAAAAAAAAGAAGAATGATTTACCCTTTTTATGTTGAAAAAAAAAAGTAAAAATGATTTACCCTTTTCATGTTTAAAAAAGTGAAGAATGATTTACCTTTTTCATGTTAAAAAAAGTGAAGAATGATTTACCTTTTTCATGTTAAAAGAAAGTGAAGAATGATTTAAACTTTTCATGTTAAAAAAGTGAAGAATGATTTACCCTTTTCATGTTTTAAAAAAAGTGAAGAATGATTTACCCTTTTCATGTTTAAAAAAATGTGAAGAATGATTTACCCTTTTCATGTTAGAAAAAGTTAAGAATGATTTACCCTTTATATGTTAAAAAACTGAAGATTGATTGACCCTTCTCACGTTAAAAAAGTGAGGAATGATTAACCCTTTTCATGTAAAAAAAAAAAAGTGAAGAATGATTTACCCTTTTCATGTCCCTGTGAGTACGTAACAGCCACTGTATGGCCTCCTCAGTTCTGGCCCTCAGCCTGCAGTACTGCTGGAGGAAGTGGCAGCGAGCCTCAGGTGTGGGATCAATCTTCCCGTCCAACAAGGAGCGGATCATGTCCATCTCCTGCTGCAGGGTGCTCTTATAGACAGGGATATCCGAAACACACATTTCTTTGCAGCCTATAAATAAACATAACCACTGTAACCTATGGCTGTGAGTTGAGTTGAGTCAAGAATTGACATCACAGCACTCGGGGCATGTTTTTTCCATCTATATCTTCAGCAGCCAGCGAAGAGTTCCAATACTAATGGTCACAATCTGGTTATATGTCTGTCTTGCTTTTCCTCTGGGTGTATTGAGCCAGCCAGACCCTCTGGTTACACCCAGGTGCCTCATTCTCTCTAGGCCATAACAATCTTGTTTCTCTACTAATTCCATTGCTTGTTCCCAAAGGGCCTTGACACATCTGCCTTGTCATGCATCAATTCACCACCCAGTGGTGCAGATCCAGCCAATCTGTCTGCCTGTTTATGGCTGTGAATTATGGACAAGTAGCAAACAGGCTACAAACAAAAACCACTCATTACAGATAAGAAAAGTGGAATTACACAAAACTAAACATTCTTTGGATATTCAACATCTTCTACTTTTTAAATTCCATGCAGTGTGGCATTGGTAGTCATATCTATCCACAACCTTCTGTCTCGTGTACTTTCAATCAACTCTAACATAGATGATCTTCCATGCCATGATGTCAAACTCTCCAACATCTTTTCTCTCGGTCTCCCTCTGCCTCTCCTCCCCTCCCCTCCAAATTTCTTAAAGTCACAATGTACTCCAGTTTTCTCCTTCCCATCACATGACCAAAGAATGTAGATTGTCTCTTTCTTAGACATTATGTTTATTAAACGTAAGTGAACTAACTCTCTATAGTCAGACTAAGACCTAGAGATGTGCGACCTATGGACTCAGAAGTTAATGAAATGGTTTCTTTTTCTTCTTCTTAGTGTTCCCCGACAGCAACAGGCGGAAAATTTCAGGTTGCTCGTCCGCTCATGTAGTTTTGTTTTGATCCAGAACTTAAATTTAGCTTTTCTATTTTACAGGTGTGGCTTATCTGTATGCAGACTGTTGGTTCCTTATCTCTCAGGTAGGTGCACTGCGACCTTGAAGGAAATACTTCTAATCAGTGGCGCGGTGATTTATGTCACAGGCGTGACGGGAAGTTAAGTCCAACATGATGTGTATAAGGAGATACTCCGTACGTCACTCGGGCGCCAGTCCTTAACTATCCTGGTTGTACGAAACCTCACGCAAGACCCCTACAGCACGTCCTCGTCGTGCGCCACGGATAATGTCTCAAATGAGCATTAACAGAGCTGTCAGGGGATCTCGGAGTTCGGCGGCCCCCAGAGGTGATGTGTCCTTGTGGCTCTCATCAGCCCGCCCCCAAACGCTTGGGTGAAAAATGTTATCAAAACTCATTAGGAACATGAGTAGGTTTGCCAAACGTACAGCCAAAATTACAACCCTTGGTTAAAAGACTGCGGAGTAAAGAGAACATTGTTCACTGCACATCCTCTGTTAACCCTCAGTGTCGTCGTCACCGCGCTGAGGTACACCACAACAGCAACCATCCATAGGCTGGCCATCCTTGTACATCCTCGGTTAACCCCCAGTGTCGTCGTCACCGCGCTGAGGTACACCACAACAGCAACCATCCATAGGCTGGCCATTCATGTACATCCTCGGTTAACCCTCAGTGTCGTCGGCACCGCACTGAGGTACACCACAACAGCAACCATCCTAATTGTCCGACAAAACTAGATCATACGGATCAAAATCTGACCATCAAAATTTGTATTGAACTGAAAAAGACCGAATGTCCACACCCAAAGACCCCACTCGCCCGAGTGTTGGGACAAAACTGAAAACGATATGCCTGATGCAGGATGTAAAATTCTGTCGGGCTAACGGCTCGTCAAAGAAATCTAACGTGCGAAGAAAAAAGAATGTACCTATCTGTGTGGTCACAAAAGTCCAAAACCCACGGGCTGCTCCCCGCTGACTTCCAGAGGGCGCAGCCCCTGTCGAGCGGGAGGCCTGATACGGTTGTGAGGTTAAGCAGGCATGTGCAGGAAGTGACGATTCCTTGGGTGAGCCCAGAACCAGAGCACCATGTGCCGGCTCTGCATGCATGGAAGCCTCCTTGGATGGCGGGAAATGCCCATGATCTGCCCCTGCCTTTCCTTGAGGGCTAACTGTTCCACAGGGGGCTGCCCCAAAGGGGTACTCCGAGGGCAATACCTGCGGAGGAGACAAAGTGGACACCACACAAATCAGGCAACGTCTCGACCCACACAAAACAATGGCCACAGTCAACCTAGAAATAGGCCTGACGTCTTCCTTCAAAGTCGGAGTACAGCTGCCCAGAGGCAGGGAAATGAAAAACGGTTGTACATGCAAAAATCAGGTCCAGGTGAAAGCCAAAAGTCCAAGCGGACGATTAACCGGGACCTTCCACTGGAATTCACAGCCGGTGATCGATAAAAAAAAAAAAAAAAACTTCTAATCAGTCGCTTTCTACAGCATGCTTGTTTGAAAAAGACAGTGGGTCTAGTATTTTAACTCCATAAATGGACAATTGGGTGGGGAGGGGTAGGGGGGGGGGGGGGGGGGATCTGGACACTGTCAAGACCATGTCAGCTTCCACATATCCAGAAGCCAAATAAAAATATCCTAAATTTAAATAAACATAAAGTAAAGGACACCCATTCTAAGACTAGCTCAACCTGAGAGTCAAGGTGATTTTTTTTTTCAAGTCCTTCTGTTTGGATTTGACCCCATGCCTGTTAAATCGTGGCAGCTCCCCTTTATCTACAGGTGTTGTCCTAGAGAACACATTCAGGGCAGCCATGGCACTGACTGATCGGCCTTCAAAAGAAGGCAGGGGCAGAACATGGGCAGAACATGGATAGAATTTGGGCAGAAGGTGGAAAGTCCCTGCCAGGGAAGGAGGCTCCAAGTATAACTCAAAGTTAAACACGCAGGCTTCCCAAAGTCACACACACACACACACAATCCAACCATAAAAACAGTTCCTGAAGTGAAACAAATCCAAAAGTCAACCAAGGTCAAACAAACATATTCCAAAGTTAAACAGACATGTATCCCAAAATGAAAACAACAGAAATACTCTGAACCAAACAAAAAATGAGACAAAACAAACATTTCCCGAAGAACAAACAAACATATCCCAAAGTAAAACAGACATGTATCCCAAAATTAAAACAACATAAATACCCTGAAGCCAAAAAAACATTTCCTGAAGTCCAACAAACATATCCCAAAGTTAAACAGACATGTATCCCAAAATGAAAACAACAGAAATACTCTGGAGCCAAACAAACATTTCTGAAGTCCAACAAACATATCCCAAAGTTAAAACGTACAGATACTCTTACTATCTGCGGGCGAAGCCATGCTGGAATCATCCGTGTCTGTAGGCAGATCATAATCATGGCTATCTTTAATCGGGGCATCTGGTTTACAACCCCGCAGAGTCAACTTGCTAACAGCCAGATCTGACAAAAAACGATGTCCTCCGTTGGCTCTGGGTTTGGACGGCACTTCCTTGTCACGGACTTCATCTTCCTCATCTGATGTGGTTCTGTGACTTGATGATGGGGCTAATGAGACGTTGGGGGTGAAATGCCGCTCATATCTGAAATTAGTCAAACAGGCAACCTCAATTAATGTTTTATGGTTGTTCTACAACACACATTGTTCTACTATCAGATATGGATATCTGCAAGTGTAGACACCGAGATAAGGACACCTATTGATCAATAAAACTATGTGAAGCATGACCATAAAGATAACCACTGCTTCCAGAGCATTTGCAGGTGTAGCAGTACAAACTGCCATACATATAGTTTACGCTCTGAATGGGTAGAAAGCACTCTGAAGTCACAGTTAAGCTTTATCGTCTGGAACTACGCACCTAGGAATGCAGGAGTAAGAGGAAATGAAAGAGCCGACCAGCCAGCAAGTAATTCACTAATGCAAATGTAAAGAAGCATGGACAAAGCTGCAATCATCAAAAGCATGGACAGAGCTGATGTCATCAAAAGCATGGTCAGAGCTGATATCATCAAAGGCATGGACAGAGCAGCACTCATCAAAAGCATGGACAGAGCTGATATCATCAGAGGCACGGACAGGGCGCACTCATCAAAAGCATGGACAGAGCAGCACTCATCAAAAGCACAGACAGAGCAGCAATCATCAAAAGCATGGACAGAGCTGACATCATCAAAAGCATGGACAGAGCTGATATCATCAAAAGCACGGACAGAGCTGATATCACCAAAAGTATGGACAGAGCTGATATCATCAAAAGCATGGACAGAGCTGATATCATCAAAAGCATGGACAGAGCTGATACCATCAAAAGCATGGACAGAGCTGATATCATCAAAAGCATGGACAGAGCTGATACCATCAAAAGCATGGACAGAGCTGATATCATCAAAAGCATGGACAGAGCTGATACCATCAAAAGCATGGACAGAGCTGACATCATCAAAAGCATGGACAGAGCTGATATAATCAAAAGCATGGACAGAGTAGATATCATCAAAAGCATGGACAAGCTGATATCATCAAAAGCATGGACAGAGCTGATACCATCAAAAGCATGGACAGAGCTGATACCATCTCTGTATGGACTAGGTCGGAGGATAATGATAAATTGCTGACTCTAACACTATTGCATGACCTGGAAGTAAAGCTTGGTGAAGCACGTCAATGCTTTCTTCAAGGTCAAGACAGGAGACACTATAACCAGCTTCACAACAAGCAGCGGTACCTTGGAGCTGCATCTGTGGACTGAGCACGCATGGGAATACCAAATGGGCAGCAATGTTGATTGTGGTAATACAATAACCTACAGACACTGACCATGTGCGCTGCTGTAGAACCTACAGAAAATTCCTCTCATGCCCTTTATTCCCCCCAGTGGAGCAAAGACCATTATTGTGAAATGGACTCATGAGAACAAAATACCATGGACCGTGTTGTGTGAAAAGGGCACATCAGGAAGGGAATGAGAGTGAAGGAAGAAATGATTGCAGAAAGGATGAGAGCTGAGCGTCTGAAAAGAAACGGATTAAACACAAATGTTGACATCAGTGGTCCCGAAATACCATGCTATCATTGTGGAAGACTTATCTTGACACCGGCGGGTCTTGCTAGTCACACTCGCCATCGACATGGGCTGTGAGTCCCATGCCTCTCTCATAGTGCAATATAACACTATCATCTGGAAAGATGGAAAGGTGCCAATCAATCAGCAAAGACCCTTAACCAACTTTCATTAGGTCATTCTGTCCTTTGCCATTGCATACAGCTCACCTCATGCCCTCTCCCACATGTACACACAATTCAAGATAGGTGTATCAGCCATGTGCACATGTGGAAAGGTGCTCCAGACAGCAGAGCATGTACTCCAGGATTTGACACATTAAGGCAAAACTTTTGGCCAGAAAGAACAACAGTAGAACGTAAACTCTATGGACCACTGAATAAACAACGACAGTGAAATCTATACAAGAGACAAAACTGCTGATATAGACAACTTAATTCAGGCGAATGAAGAAGAAGAATTCCCTCTCCATGGCTGTCACCTTGACCTGTAATTCTCTCCCCCCCCCCCCCCCCCCCCCCCCCCCAAGTGCTGACTGGTCTATAAGAGTGTGAGTCAAGCACCATATGTCCTGTCATCTTGTCATCCCTTTGTGGGATGCAATTTTTCGTTATTTGAAGCCCTACTCTGGCTCTTGCCAGGGGCCGTATATAGCCCAGCCATAAATATGGTCTAATGGCTGAACGCGGTTTCTGGGACATCTCCATGGGTGAAAGTCATCCACACAGTGGCACTTTGTGTCATCGGGTGTTTATCACTTGTGTGATGTCCTGGTGGGGTAAAAGAAGATAGAAAGACCATATGTCCGATTCACCAATAGCATAAAGGGGTAGTTTACTTTACTTATTTATTGTGAGGGAGCCGCCATGTTGTAGCAGCTAGGCGCTAGCCTGCAGATTGGAAGGTCCTGAGTTTCGGTCCAAACAGAACCAGACTATTTCGAAAATCACCTTGGCTCCCAGGTCAAATCCAACCTTGAGTTGGTATCGGGTATAGTCCTGGGAAGTAAAGGCGGTCAGTGTGGTGTTGCCACATCAACCTCTAAGTGCTGATAAATATATACTTTTTGTGAGTCTGTTGACAATTTTAACACAAATGCATTAACCCATGCAAGAACTTCAATCCTAATCTACAGAGGTTTCTTCTTCGTCTTCTTCTACCCTAACATTTATGCACTAAAGCGTTGCAGAAAGGCGTTTTATGTAGTTTCCTGTCTTTTTCTTGCTGTGTAGCTTGCATTTTTGTCATATTATGTTTCTGTAGGGGAGTGGGCGTGGCAGAGCGGCCAGGCGCCGCAGATCAGAAGGTCGTGGGTTTGTTCCATGGCGGAGCCGGACTTTTTTCAAAAATGACCTTGGCTCCCAGGTCGAACCAGCCTTGAGCGGGTACCAGGTGCAGTCCCGGGAAATAAAGGCGGCCGGCATGATGCTGACCACATCACCCATCTTGTGCCGATTGGTCTATAAAAATTTAGGTCTAGCCCTATATGCCCTTTATGCCTAAAGGCGTGGAAGAGGGTCCCTTTATCTTTACTTTCACTTTTATGTTTCTGTAGCGTCTTTTTTTTTAACTCCCTGCATCCATCTCTTTCTTGGTCAGCCTCTTGCCTTGTAACCTGCTATTCTCAGGCAGTATGCTCTAGCTGGTCCATTCTGACCACCTGACAAAACCATTTAATTCTTTGATGTTCTATGAAATCATTCACCAGTACTGTGCCTACTATTGTTCTTAGGTCTTCATTTGTGACCCTGTCTCTTCCTGTTTCTCCACCCCCCCCCCCCCCTTTCCCCCCGCTGCATTTCTTATACATCTTATCTCACATGTGGAAATTTTGCATTTAGGTTTTTCTAGGACTGTCCATGTCTGGCATTGATAGCACAAAGCTGGTACAAATCTCACATTTATTAGCCACTTTTTTTTAGTGCATTCTGATATTTGGATGCCTCAAAAGAGGCATTACTTGCTAGTTTTATGTTGTTGGCCTTTTGTATTCTTTTCTATTCCTTCATCTACAGAGGCTTAAGCATCTATTAACATTAAAATATCCAGTCTGATTAAAGCTACTGATGATTTGTCAGCTGAAAGCTTTGTTAGAATTTCAACAGTGTATCGAGGGCCGGCTGTTCAGTGGCAATGGCAAACTAGCAAATGTACAATTTGGACCCTAATGGAGCAATAAAAGACTCTAAAGGTCTCTTAGCTTCTCTTGTTCAAGCCTACCTCACCTTCAAGTGGTGTACCCTGCACTACCCAGTAATCCAATGGACGGTTGGCGTTTCAGTCCAGCCAGCAGGAAACTGGATAGGATAACAAATCAGGTGAAGGCAAAATACGCCTCCATAGACCAGCTAGTAAGCTAAGTGCATGGTGAGACACTGTGAACTGTGGTTTTTATGGGGAATGTTTGTTGTCTGTGCTCCCAGAGATTTGTGTTTTAAATCACACCAGCTAATCTAAGACAACTGTAAAACATAAACATCTTTTAAATAAAGGGATATGGAATATGGGAATACAGTTGTATCTCGGGATACGTACGTTTTTAGATATGTTCAATTTTATATTCATCCTGTTCAGATATGAAAGCTTTTGCTTGGTATACAGCGTTTGTTTGTAATATGTCCCGTATGAGACAAATGAGTCACGATACCACGCACTACGTTTGTAGAAAAATTTGCCTAGTGGATAGATGTCAATGAGTTTGCAGAGAAGTATCAACCCAGCAAAGCCCAAACAGGCCGTAACAGCACTGTCTAGAATGGACAAGACAAAGTCACATTTCCGAAACATCCTTAGGAGAAGGCAGAAGCGAAGTTCTTTGGGCAGATTTTTAGTCAAAGCTGAACCTGAGCCTCAACCAGGTCCAAGTAGTGAAGACAGACAGACAGACAGACAGAGAGACAGAAGGACGGACAGACAGACAGAGAGACAGAAGGACGGACAGACAGACAGACAGAGGGACGGACGGACGGACGGACAGACAGAAGACAGACAGACAGACGGACGGACGGGCAGACAGACAGACAGACAGACAGACGGACAGACAGGCAGACAGACAGACAGACAGACAGACAGACGGACAGACCGACAGACAGACAGACGGACGGACAGCAACAGACAGACAGACAGACAGACAGACAGACAGACAGACAGACAGACAGACAGACAGACAGACAGACAGACAGACAGACAGACAGACAGACAGACAGACAGACAGACAGACAGACAGACAGACAGACAGACAGACAGACACACGCATGTGCGAAAGGAAAAGAAAAAATACAAGAATTTAATGTTTCTGAAGTTTGATTAGAAGGAAACTCTCTTTCACTACAACAGCATCTCCTTTTCCCTGCTTAGTACTATTCTAGTAGGCACTCGACTCTTCTCACGAAGGTAAAAGCCAGGTTAAACTCATATTTTCATTTGTTTGACAGATCTGACTAATCTGTATGCAGGCTGTTGGTTCTTGCCTCTCAGGCAGATGCACTCTGACTCAAGGAAACTCCATATTAGTAAACTTACAAGGAAACTCCATATTAGTAAACTCTTATATCATTCTTTTCGGGTAGGCAGTGGGTCTATTCTTGTTTTCTCTATAACAGGGTCGCGGAACCCACCTGGGGAGGGGAGCCTGTATTTATGTATTTTAGTTTTAGGCTGTATATAAATTATTAAAATTATACCACCCCCATCAATGTATAACATACCAATATAAAAAGGACTTTTTCGCATGGAAAAGGATTAATCATTCTCCCTTTATTTTTTATGGGAATCATAGTTTTCGCATACATCCTGTTTGGTATACGTCTAAGGATAAGTACTGATTAGGTACTTTTAGCAAAGTACTACTGTATATGCGGCGTATATGGCTTAGGCGTTGCGAGTCGGACTCGTAATTCCAACGTACTGCGATCAAAAACCACTGGTGGCTGGGTGGATTTTAATCATGGTATGGGGCATCGCAGTTCAGTCCAGCCTAAAATGGGCAGGTCATGGGGAAGTAAAGATGGCCAGCCTAACGCTAACCACATTACCCACCTAGTGCTGATTGGTCTGTAAAAATGTGGGTGCTCTTCTCGTATGCCCGATGCGCCTAAAGGCATGAAAGGGGATCTTTACATTACTTAATACGGTATATTGACTTTAGTTCTGTAGTAAAATAAATAATAAAGAATGTGTTTGCAAAAATATAGAAATTACATTATCACCATCATCATATAGCATCGCTCTCCTCACGGTCGGCCTGAATGAAATATGGTTTCTCTTCAGTTCTCCCGCCTCGTGCACGCTGGAAGAAAACTGGATTTGTTTTTTTTTTAATTGTGTCGAGGCCCTTGCAGATTGTGAGGCCCTAAGCTGTAGTTTATTTGGCGGATGTCTAAATCCAGCACTGCCGCCCCCCCCCCTTATTATTTTCCTTCCAAACACCGCCACAAAACGTGCACTTCTGGGCTCAGCGCGCTGCACCAGACAGCCACGCATGACTCAAACTTCTCTAAAAGATATCAATGCTGCCAGTTTGACCTTAGTGGGTGCCGGGCGTGACCGTCATTTGGCTGCTCTTCAATGCCGAACATTCATGAATCATGTAACCAGGCTTGTTTGCCTTACTCACCGACAATAACTCACACAACATTAACACAAAGGCTGCGAGCCAGTGCCAATTAATCAAACCAAACATGATATTGGGAAGAATCCATCACTTCCCTTTGTTTTCCTGAAGCGTACAATTGTATTTGCTATGCCCGGGACAATAATTATATTATGAAGATTTTCCCGTGTTATTACTGTTTTTTTTTTTCCAGCCGGGTAAGAGTGTTATTTAAAATGCGGTTAAGGGAGGAGCTGCGTGGTCTGGAGGCATCTTGTCCGCCCTGAGTGCTAGAGGTTCTGGGGTCAATCCCCGGTAAGGGCTGTGATTTTTTACGTGGACTTGGACTTCTAGTGATTGCCCCTGGTCCCTGGGTAGTGAGATCGGACGCCCGTGTGTATTTTTGAGCACGTAAAAAATCCCTTGGCAGTTGAAAATCGAAAAGAGTAGCGGCGCTGCCCTGGCAAAATTTGTAGTTAAAAATCTGCCCCAAAGTATTTCAGGATCCTCGCCGGTGCTACGGATCACGTGCACTGCGCTAAGCTTCTTCGGGCTCAGACTTGAGTTAGAACCAGAACGGAGCACTTGTGTACCAGGATACTGATAGGTTGTTCAAACTTCTGCGCTGCCCTAGGCTCAAGAGGAAAGACTGACTAACTCACTCATAACTGCATTAACATATTTACTTCTTCTTCTTCTTCTCTTCCACCTTGTACCTCATCGAAGTGTCGGGGGGAGATGTAATGTTCGTTGATGAGCTCTGTCAAGAGCACTATTAAGACTGATGTTCATTTCTGTAAGGCTGTTCTTAACGCCATCACTCCATGTTTTCCGAGGTCTTCCACTCGCTCTATACCCGTTGTAACGTTTTAGTGTGGCTCGCTGTGGCGGATAGTACCAGGGCATTCTTGTTAGGTGTCCAAACCACTTCATTTGTTCTTACAGTAAACAGGCATTACATTTTGGACATGTGGTGAGTGGGAATGGACTTGAAAACTTAGTTGCAACTGTCAAGATTGATGGAAGGAGACTATTGGTGGTGGTTGGGGGGGGGGGGGCGCTCGAAAACAGAACATACAGGTAAACTGGACAATATAACTATACAAACTGAAATGGAAAATGTTTATAGTTCTATACACTACACTAGTGGAACTAATAAAAAACTAGGCATGCAATCCAATCTAATTAGAGGGACAAAGTTATAGTATTAATTAATTAGTATGGCTTATACAGTGTATAAACCTATACATTCGTAAAATGTGTTATGTCCATATTGATTAAAAATAATAATAATAATTAATAATTAATTGTACAATATGGGGGTGGATAAATACTTGCTGTTTGATGTCCTGTTTTCAGATCAACATTTTTACGGGATTTCAAGTTTTCAATGAAATATACATACCGCCGCCGCAGCAGCAGCAGAAGAAGAAAAAGAAGAAGAAGATAAAAAACAAGATCAACAACAACAAGGAGGAGGATGCCGCGTTAGCGCAGTCAATAAGAGACTCGCTTACAAATCCAGCTGCGACTCGCTGCAGCCCACGGTCGGTGTTCGAAACCGGGCGGATCCCGGGGTTCACCCAGCCTCTAGGAAATGGGTACCAGAGTTGACACTCTGGGGTAAATGGAGGAACGTCGCTGTAGCCACAGAATTACGTGCGGACGGCGACACAGGCGGACAATTCTTATCAGCTGTCCGTACTGGTGGCAGAGCACTTATGGTTTATAACCGTGTGCAATGACGCTGGTTCACATCTCCCCGGAAAAAAAGGAGGAGGAGAATAGTATGGAATGCAATGACATGTCGCGAGTAATCGGCAAATTAAAAGAAACAGACAAGATAGTCAGGCAGAAACGGGCACCGGTGCAACAAAGAAGCACGAGAGTTCAACACGAATAAAATTCCAGGTATTCAACTTCAGGTCACCAAAACAACATTGAAATTAGCCGCAAACTGCAGCCGAAGAATCGCGCGGAGAATGTCAGGACGGAGGCCAAATGTATTTTTGGAATGGCCCGACTCCAGAGGCACTGACTCCAAACATAAACTGTTGTATTCAACAGCGGCGTCTCAAGGCACTCAGGTAAACAGCCAGCGATCCGCAGGCGAAGATCTATGTTCAAACAGATTATTAACGAAAGCGCAGGCGGCGGAGGAATTCCACCAAAACACTGCATTATCACAGCAGGTCATGGCTTGACAATGGCCGCAGAGAGACAGACACACAGAGAGCAGTAAAAATGGGTGCTTTATTAATATCCAACCCCCAGATGACGTCACGGGACAGTCCAACATTTTAGAAGGAGGTAAGACTGTGTTTCCCGGCTTTCTGATGATTTTAACGAACCCAAAACATCTAGAAATGGCTCTAACCCCAACCCACCTACGTCCCACGAGAGAGTGCAGCCTAGGTCCCACGACTGCATGTAGCCTATCTACCACCCCCTGAAATATTAGGATTTTGGGCACTCAAAGAGATGTTGTTCAACAGTTTCGTTGAGGTAATTACATAGCTGGCACTCAGGGTAGTGTTGTGGCTGTATTTTGTTTAGATTTCCACTGAGTATAGTATGTTGTGTTCTGAGTCTGAAGATGGTGGCCTGGTCCCTTCTTGTTAGATGGGTAAAGCTGTCATTTGGATCAGGACCTTCATTCTATAGAGTGGGTTCATTTCTATCACCCAACGTACCGCGATCGAAACCCACTGCGAGCTGCGTGGATTTTTATCCTGGTATGGGACGTCGCAGGTCGACCCAGCCTCAAATGGGTTTCGATATTCACTGTACCGAGCCAAAGGGTAACAACTCATGGTTTCTGGATATGTAAAAAAAAAAAATCAAACACACAAATTAGTTGTGTGTCATTTACAGAACGTTGCACAACCAGCCCTAGAATTGTTTGGCTGTTGTGGTTTTTTTAGGCAAATTTACATTCAGAAGTTTGTCATTGCCTTCTCATCGGCCGGCTCTCGATACCACTTTCGAACCCAAAGCAAGGCGGTCTGCTGTCAAATCGCCCGCAGCTGGGATGAAACTCGGCACCCCGACATTACGTAGCGCGTTCACAGCTTCTAAGCCACGAACGCAGTCTAAATGTAATGGTCTAAGTGTTTCCTGCGAGCGGGTTGGTTGGGACATGATGGTTGTTTGTGTCCCGGATGTGAAGAATTCCAACAGCTTCTAATGGCGGCCTTGATCTGCGTTTTATTGTCCTCATAAGTGCACCGTGTATCTGGGTGTTCTGTATAACTTCCAATTGTTGCTAAGTCGTCTGCTCTTTCATTCCCCTAATGCTGCCGTGGCCTGTGATCCACTGGAGCAGTCTACTTGGTTAGCTGGTCCATCTGATTCAGCAACTTCTATCCCTATATCTGTTTTATCTGTTTACAATTACTGGCTGTAAAACCCGCCGGAAAGTCCTGGTCGTTCCTCCATTTCTAGACCCTTCCAATGTGGCACCAGAATCCATACGTGAAGCATTATTAAGTTTAACACTGATGACTCTGGCACACAGTCCAATTCCCTCTTTTCTGTGCAGTAACAGGTAAAGTAAGTAAGGGACTCATTTCCTGTCTTTGACACAAATGGCATATGGTGCTAGTGCATATTTTTACAGAACAATCAATATACTTAAAGAAAACTGTTCAACAGAATATGTTTACCAACGCTATGCTGTCAATATCAAACATGGACACTATCTTCAGAAAACAGAAGAAAAATCGTCTCCTTAGAAACGAAATGTTTACGTGTCAGGGTGTAACGTGGAACGATCAATTTAGGAACGATGATACCAGGAGCAGAGTCGGCACAGAACCAATAATGAACTTTATAGGTAAACAATAAATAAAATGGTCTGACCAAAACTGACATCAGACTGGGCACCGCAGAAACCAATGTTATATATATACCACGGTAACAGGTCCAGAGGTCGACCACACAGAAAATGGACTGCAGAAATATCAGACATTGAAAAGTAATTTACAGCACCCCTGATCAGTGCAATACAGAGTTTCTACAAAAAGTGCAGAAATTATGTAAGAACAGCAGACCAAAAGTCAGAAGAATTCAAGACTGCCAGCGGTGTTAGACAAGGTGATATTCTCTCACCTTACCTCTTCATTCTTATGATGGATGATGTCATCAAGACCTGTAAGGAGAAGACAAAGAAGTACTCTGTAGGGTACTGGAAGATGAGACCAATCTGTATATCAGAGCTGGCTTTTGCAGACGATGTGGCCCTGATAGCTAAATCAGAGGCACACCTTCAGTCCAACTTACTTGTCTGGAAGGAAGAGCTTGAAAAGAAAGGGATGACCATCAGTGTCTCCAAAACTAAAACCATGGTGATCTCAAGAGAGGAGAAGAAACACCAGATCATGATGGGACAGTATGCGTTGGAGCAGGTTAACCAGTTCAAATACCTTGGAGTTGTATTAGACCAAAATGGAGGCATTAAGACTGAGCTGGCTACACGAAAAGCAGCTGCTGGGAGACTCTTCCAGGCCATAAACCGAGGGTTTCTTAGTAAAAGAGAAATTGACAAGAGGACGAAAATGGCTGTTTGCCGCTCTACCTATGTACCAGTCCTGACCTATGGGTGTGAGTCATGGGCAATGACAACAGCTCACAAAGGCCAGCTGCAGGCCTCGGAAATGAGATACCTGAGAAAGGTGGTCCAAGTGACAAGAAGGGACAAAGTCCGCAATCAGACAATACGTCAAGATCTTGATACCCAGCCTTTAGTAACCCGAGTAGATCAGTCACAGTTACGATGGTTTGGACATGTATGCAGAATGGGAGAAAATCGGCCACCATGGCAAGCATGGGAGGCTAAGAACCAGGGAACCAGACCTCCGGGACGACCCAGGGTGCGCTGGGAAGACAACATCCGACAGTCCCTAACTGACAGATGACTGGAATGGAACAAAGCCAGAAAGAAAACTGCTGATAGAGACGTCTGGCGATCTCTCTGGCAAACCTCTACACCCCAAGGTAGAAGAGGAGCGACTAAGTAAGTAAGTAAGTAAGAAAAGTAATTTATATGAAGCGCACAGAAAGGCCCGTTCTAGAGATCTCTTTCTGTCCTGATGCCGTTGGGCATTTAAGTAGTAGAGAAAAGAAGAAGAGAAAGAAGAAGATAAGGAGGAGGAGGAAGAAGAAGAAGAAAAAGAAGAAGAAGAAGAAGAAGAAGAAGAAGAAGAAGAAGAAGAAGAAGAAGAAGAAGAAGAAGAAGAAGAAGAAGAAGAAGAAGAAGAAGAAGAAGAAGAAGAAGAAGAAGAAGAAGAAATAGAAGAAGAAATAGAAGAAGAAGAAATAGAAGAAGAAATAGAAGAAGAAGAAGAAGAAAAAGAAGAAAAAGAAGAAAAAGAAGAAGAAGAAGAAGAAGAGGAAGAAGAAGAAGAAGAAGAAGAAGAAGAAGAAGAAGAAGAAGAAGAAGAAGAAGAAGAAGAAGAAGAAGAAGAAGAAAAAGAAGATTATGAAGAGAAGAAGAAGATGATGATGATGAAGAGGAGAAGAAGAAGAAGAAGAAGAAGAAGAAGAAGAAGAGAAGAAGAAGAAGAAGAAGAAGAAGAAGAAGAAGAAGAAGAAGAAGAAAAGAAGAAGAAGAAGAAGAAGAAGAAGAAGAAGAAGAAGAAGAAGAAGAAGAAGAAGAAGAAGAAGAAGAAGAAGAAGAAGAAGAAGAAGAAGAAAAGGATAAAGATAAGGAGAAAGAAGAAAAGAGGAGGAGGAGGAAATGGAAGAAGAAAAAGAAGAAGAGGAGGAGGAGGAAGGAGAAGAAGAAGAAGAAGAAGAAGAAGAAGAAGAAGAAGAAGAAGAAGAAGAAGAAGAAGAAGAAGAAGAAGAAGAAGAAGAAGAAGAAGAAGAAGAAGAAGAAGAAGAAAGAAGAAGAAGAAGAAGAAGAAGAAGAAGAAGAAGAAGAAGAAGAAGAAGAAGAAGAAGAAGAAGAAGAAGAAGAAGAAGAAGAAGAAGAAGAAGAAGAAGAAGAAGAAGAAGAAGAAGAAGAAGAAGAAGAAGAAGAAGAAGAAGAAGAAAGAAGAAGAAGAAAGAAGAAGAAGAAGAAGAAGAAGAAGAAGAAGAAGAAGAAAAGAAAAAGAAAAAGAAGAAGAAGAAGAAGAAGAAGAAGAAGAAGAAGAAGAAGAAGAAGAAGAAGAAGAAGAAGAAGAAGAAGAAGAAGAAGAAAAGGACAAAGATAAGGAGAAAGAAGAAAAGAGGAGGAGGAGGAAATGGAAGAAGAAGAAGAAGAAGAAGAAGAAGAAGAAGAAGAAGAAGAAGAAGAAGAAGAAGAAGAAGAAGAAGAAGAAGAAGAAGAAGAAGAAACGTTCACATCACAGCCTAATCAGAAACGCTTTGAGGGGAAAAATTACACATTGCTGGACAAAGATGAGGAGAAAGAAGAAAAGAGGAGGAGGAGGAAATGGAAGAAGAAGAGGAGGAGGAAGAAGGGGAAGAAAAAGAAGAAGAAGAAGAAGAAGAAGAAGAAGAAGAAAGAAGAAGAAGAAGAAGAAGAAGAAAGAGAAAGAAAGAAAGAAAGAAAGAAGAAGAAAGGAAAAGAAAGAAAGAAAGAAAGAAAGAAAGAAAGAAAGAAAGAAAGAAAGAAAGAAAGAAAGAAGAAAGAAAGAAAGAAAGAAAGAAAAGAAAGAAAGAAAGAAAGAAAGAAAGAAAGAAAGAAAAAAAGAAAGAAAGAAAGAAAGAAAGAAAGAAAGAAAGAAAGAAAGAAAGAAAGAAAGAAAGAAAGAAAGAAAGAAAGAAAGAAAGAAAGAAAGAAAGAAAGAAAAAGGAGAAGATTTTTATATCATCGTGGTGCAATGTGTGAAGCCCCCCCCCCCCCCCCCCCCCCCCCCCTCCCCCCGTGACAGTTATACTACAACCATACCACTGAATACGCTTTTCGTTGTGTATATGTTTTGTGCAACGCAACCCTACTACCCCCCCCCCCCTTTTTTTTTTTTTTACACACACACATCTATATTTACACACACAACCCGTAAAGAACACGAATGGACCCACAAACCTTCACGTTATCAAGCTAGCATAACCCCACGAGTCTGCAATCACGCAAACATAACTCTCGCAACCACACATTCCCGCAGCCCGGAAGTTAATGGTCAAGATGCCCCAATCTTGCTTCTCCTTGCGCCCCCGTCCCTACATCTGGTTCCCTTTACATACAGGGTTCTGTCGCGCCTCAGGGCGCCACCTCAAAAAAAAAAAAAAAAAAAACCCACACATTTTACATCACACAGAATCTGCAGTGCAGATTTCCCATGTTACAGTGGCGCCCCCCCCCCCCCCCAACCGCATGTCTGTGAGAATTCGCCAGCGGACGAGAAAGGTTGAGCAGAGGGTCAAGGTCGCTGTGCATGTCTCCTAATTTATGACATTTCTTTCTAAATATCTCCTCTAGGCCTCCAGGCAGAGCGTCTGTGTATTCAGGGTATCCTAGAGCGCCTTTGATGTACAAGCATACTCACACAACACACACTTACACTCTCACACACACACACACACACACAGAGCAACCCACTTGATTACTTCCTTGTTTACCGTTACTACTTAAGCATAATATTATTCTTATTTCACCTTTCAAAAGGCCTGTTGGCACCGCTGTGTCGTGGTTTACAGCTAACCCCTAATGTTTGCGTCTTTTAGCTCCACACATCCGATTTTTAGCAAGTCCCCAGTTAGTCGCCTCTTACGACATGCTTGTTAGGGAGGAAGTGGGTCTATCCTGTTGCTCCCAAACGGGATCCCTGTAAACCACACCGGAAACGTATGTACCTACCCTCCCCGTGTGGGTTATGGGAGGCCCCATTTTGGGGAACAACAAGAATAATAGTCTCACTGGCCCCTTAACAAGTCTGGTAGTCTGGTAGTAGTCTGGTAGTCTTAGTTTCAGCTTCATAGCAAACGGGTTGCCCCATCTTTGCTCCGCTCCTGTGCCAGCGAAAAACAGAATGTCTATCACAGTCCCTTGTGGAAAGATTGACAGACTGCTGTCTCAGCATATCTAGCATACACTCGCATTAAAGCACATGGTAGCCATCCGAAGTGCTAACACAAACAGTCCAACATTAGAAATGCAGTTCATCATTGATGATAGCAGAACTTGTCGTCAACAGATCAGCAGTTGTCCGCGTGATCAATTTTAATACGGGCCCCGCCAGCATTGAACGACAGGCATCGCGCCATTTTCTGAATCTACAATTCACACCACCACGTTGGTCACAGTCGAAAAAAACATTCCAAATGCAATCCGCAGCTCACAGGGTCACGCCATGCATTCAACTCAGAAGCTGGGCGACGAAACTATATCCAGTCTACAAATGGAGCAGAAATGCATCGGCCACCGTCCGGCAGAAGCAAAAAATTTGCCTCTGTTCCGAACGGCGCCGCTGTCTAGCGTCCATTTTAACCGTCTAAGAGTCGACTAATGAGGGGGTTTCTTTCGAAGTCGGAGTGCCTCTGTCTGACAGGCAAGGAACCAACAGTCTGTGTACAAATAAGCCAGATTCGGAAAACTGGATATGCACGCAAAACTCAAGTACTGGAACACGACCACAAGCCAGAAGTAGATGAACAACAAACACTTTCTGCAAGAGCACTTTCTGCAAGAGCACTTTCTGCAAGAGCACTTTCTGCAAGAGCACTTTCTGCAAGAGCACTTTCTGCAAGAACACTTTCTGCAAGAGTTTACACGCCTATTTGTTTTATCTGCGACATTTATATATCTACCCATTTAAACATCTCCTAGTCTATTTACGCTTCTTACATGGCTACCCACTTACACGCCTCCTTGGCTATCTATGCTACTTACATATCTACCAACTTACATATCTTCTTGTCTATCTATGTTACTTACATATCTACCAACTTACATATCTCCTTGTCTATCTATGCTACTTACATATCTATCAACTTACATATCTCCTTGTCTATCTATGCGACTTACATATCTACCAACTCACATATCTCCTTGTCTGTCTATGCTACTTACATATCTACCAACTTACATATCTCCTTGTCTGTCTATGCTACTTACATATCTACCTACTTACACATTTCCGTGTCTATCTAATCTACTTACATATTTACACATCTCCTCGTCTATCTATGTTACCTATATATTTACCCATTTACACGTCTCCTTGTCTATGCTACTTATACATCTGCCCCCGCAAACATCTTGTCTATCCATGCTACTAACAAATAAATATACCCACTTACATATCTCATTGTCTGTCTATGCTACTTACATATCTACACACTTACATATCTCACTGTCTGTCTATGCTACTTATATATCTGCCCCCTTAAACATCTTGTCTATCTACGCTACTTACACAGCTACCCACTTATACACGTCCGTGTCTATATATGCTACTAACATAGCAACCCACTTACATATCTCCTTGTCTATCTATGTTGTTTAATTTCTACCTACTCACTTATATACATTCTTGTCTGTCTATGTTACTTACTTTCCTAACTACCCACTTACATACCTCCCTGTCTATGTTACTTATTTTCCGGCCTACCCACTTACATACCTCCCTGTCTATCTATGTTACTTATTTTCCGGCCTACCCACTTACATACCTCCCTGTCTATCTATGTTACTTATTTTCCGGCCTACCCACTTACATACCTCCCTGTCTATCTATGTTACTTATTTTCCGGCCTACCCACTTACATACCTCCCTGTCTATCTATGTTACTTATTTTCCGGCCTACCCACTTACATACTTCCCTGTCTATCTATGTTACTTATTTTCCGGCCTACCCACTTACATACCTCCCTGTCTATCTATGTTACTTATTTCCGGCCTACCCACTTACATACCTCCCTGTCTATCTATGTTACTTATTTTCCGGCCTACCCACTTACATACCTCCCTGTCTATCTATGTTACTTATTTCCGGCCTACCCACTTACATACCTCCCTGTCTATCTATGTTACTTATTTTCCGGCCTACCCACTTACATACTTCCCTGTCTATCTATGTTACTTATTTTCCGGCCTACCCACTTACATACCTCCCTGTCTATCTATGTTACTTATTTTCCGGCCTACCCACTTACATACCTCCCTGTCTATCTATGTTACTTATTTTCCGGCCTACCCACTTACATACCTCCCTGTCTATCTATGTTACTTATTTTCCGGCCTACCCACTTACATACCTCCCTGTTAGGCCGATATTTCTTGACGTACAACCTTGGTCAACTATGCTTGTTTTAGTGAATCAAGACGTGTAAAAAAAAAAAGATGCTGGTGTTGGATACGACACTCGTTGAGAAAACCTGAAAACAATTTAACCAGAAGGCTTTACAATGGAAGCCACGGGGTCATAGAAATAAAGGCAGACCAAAAAAACATAGAGGGAAAATAAAAAAAGTAGGGAGTTCATGGGGTAAGCAGCAGGCAACAGAAAATGATAGGACGACTTGGCGTGAGCTGGCTGGGGGTCTGTGCTCCAATGGGAGATAAAGCAAGGGTAGAAGGACGGAGGAAGGAAGGAAGGAAGAGAGAGAGAGAGATAGAGAGAGAGAGAGAGAGAGAGAGAGAGAGAGAGAGAGAGAGAGAAAGAGAGAGAGAGAGAGAGAGAGAGAGAAAGAAAGAAAGAAAGAAAGAAAGAAAGAAAGAAAGAAAGAAAGAAAGAAAGAAAGAAAGAAAGAAAGAAAGAAAGAAAGAAAGAAAGAAAGAAAGAAAGAAAGAAAGAAAGAAAGAAAGAAAGAACTAAATCTAAAATCTAATAGAGAAGTGAAAAAAAAACTCACATCAGACCATTAACACCCACCCCCCCCCCTCCCGCCGCCCCCCCCCCCCCTCCAAAACCCTCACTAACCCCTCGTTTTTGTTTTTAATTTAAATAATTTGTTTTACAGAAATAACTTTCCGTGGCGCACTTGCTCTGTGAATTTTTCTTGCATCCAACAGTGAAAAGCCAGACTCCCAGGACGCGCTCACAACGAACGTACTTACCCACAAGTTTGACCCACCCTACACTATACTACTGCAGGCTACTTCCAACTGTTTTGTGGCGCCCAAAAACGACTGTGCCATATTTCTAAAAGAGAGCCGCCGTGGTGTAGCGGCTAGAGCTGCCTGTGGATCCGAAGCTTTTGGGTTCGGGTCCTGACGGAGGTGGGTGTTTTTTTTCAATGACATTGGTTTCCAGAGTAATGGCGGCCGGCGTGATACTGACCACATCATCCATCGAGTGCCGGCTGGTTTAAAATATATCGGCCTAGCCCTATGTGCCCAATACACCTGAGGGCGTCGAAAAGGGTCCTATTTGGCTACAAAGTTGAACGGAGTGTCCGGGATTGCAGCTGTTTGATTCTCATCCTTGAGATTTTTTCCTATTGACTGCTTGGAGTAAGTAAGTTGTGGATTTTTTCATTTAGTGGGGGAAAGGCTATCAAAATTATTTCAAAGCATCGCTGCACATGAAAACTGTTTTTCAAACACTCTCCGCACGCATGCCAATTACTAAATATTCTAATTTACAGCGGTACAGACAAACAAAGATCAAAGAAATCACCCTCTTTAAGAAAAAGGCAGCACCTGCGCAATTGTAAACTACAAAATCATAAGGACATTGGAAATCTATGGCCACATCCAAACATTCGTGTTGATCCGTAGTTTTAGAGACATTTTAATGATAATGATGATGATGATGATGATGATGATGATGATGATGATGATGATGATGATGATGATGATGATGATGATGATGATGAAGAAGATGACGACGACGATAATTAAAGCATATTCTGCTACTTTCATGAAACTCTTCTAACAACACTAAACATGAAACTCTTTTAACAACAGTAAGCATGAAACTTTTTACCAACAGTAAACATAAAACTAATTCAGCAACAGTAAACATGAAACTTTTTAACAAAAGTAAACATGAAACTTTCAACAACAGTAAACATGAAACTTTTAACAACAGTAAACATTAAACTTTTTTAACAACAGTAAACATGAAACTCTTTAACAGCAGTAAACATGACACTCTCTAACAACAGTAAACATGAAACTCTTTAACAACAGTAAACATGAAACTCTTTAACAACAGTAAACATGAAACTCGAATGATAACAGTAAACATGAAACTCTTTAACAACAGTAAACATGAAACTCTTTTGATAACATTAAACATAAAACTCTTTTGATAACAGTAAAAATGAAACTCTTTGAACAACAATAAACACGAAAGTCTTTTGACAATAGTAAACACGAAAGTCTTTTGACAACAGTAAACAAGAAACTCTTTAGACAACAGTAACATGAAACTCTTGAATAACAGTAAACGTGAAACTCTTTAACAACTGTAAACATGAAACTCTTTAACAACAGTAAACATGAAACTCTCTAACAACAGTAAACAGGAAACTCTTTTTGACAACAGGAAATATGAAACTCTTTAACAACAGTAAACATGAAACTTTTTAACAACAGTAAACATGAAACTCTTTTGATAACAGTAAACGTGACACTCTTTGAACAACAGTAAACGGACGAATAATGCACTGTTACCGACATGTGACAAGATTCACCGGCCTCTGCTAAACGATATTGATGCAGAGGGTAAGAGGAGAAGAGGAGGGCAGACCAAAAAATACCTGGATTTTGGCTGAAGATACAGCCCCCAAACAAGTCCACTGTATCTGACCGACAGAGGTGATGCTGGGGGGGGGGGGGGCGTGTATACTGGGAATCTGATTAGACAGTCAACGGAAACTGGTAGCTGACCTCGACGGATGTTGTTAACAGACCATTATGATGATGATGATGATGATGATGATGATGATGATGATAATGATGATGATGATGATGATGATAATAATGATGATGCTGACTTAAACAAGGCTCAGGTTCTTTCCCTCTCCTTACTCAGAAAATATATAAAGGACCCGTGTCCACGCCTATAGGGCTCACCTATCTTTTACAGACAAATCGGTTCTCAGTGGGTGATGTTATCAAAACCACGCCGGCCGCCTTTACTTAAAAAGACTTTAACTGGTACCAATTTGAGGCTAGGTCGACCTGTGGGCCAAGGTCATTTTTGAAGAAAACAAAAATTTGGTTCCGCCGGGACCTGAACCCACAATCTTCAGATCCGCAGTCGAGAGTCTAGCCGCTACACCACGGAGCCTAAATAAAAAATATGTAAGGGGACTGGTGAGTTTCACGATAATCTCCCCAAACAAACTAGGGCACTTTCGTTCCATAAATTTTTTAGACTCGTGGGCTGTCCGTGGGGGGGGGGGGGGGGGGGGGGGGGGGTAACGAGTTGCCGCTATGTTGTTTCTTTTCTGGCGTGTCTTGCATTTACGTTTTTCTTTCCGAGAAAGAGAATGCATGTGGCGGCATTGCCGAACACCTCCCTAGCAGTGTGAGAAGGTCGAGTGACTGAAGGTCGACCAATCAGAAGTGAGCTAGTGTGTATATAGGCGGTCGGTGGGAAGAATATCATGGAACTGACCAGGGGACTAATTCCACCCCCATCCTTTGACAACCCTAAATCATTCTTTGTTTCGGCGCCTCTAGCTGGAAAAGTTAACAAAAATGAGCGCTTGGGTATGAGGTATGAGATTCAGGGAGCCAGGTCTGCAGCTGCGCGGGCAAACAGGAAATGGCCGTATGGAGCGCGGAATAAGTCGTGTAATATTATCTGGTTTATCTCCTGGCGCAATTAACACACACGCCAGGCAGGGTTTGGGAGGGGAAGAGAGCAGCTGAGGGCGAAGAGGTTGTTTAAGCCAGTTGTTAAACATATTCAAGAAATTTCAGAATGCCAGTAACAGATCAACATAGTAATAATCATCATGTTCCGTAATGTATGTTTGCCTCCACGTCCATTTTTTCTCTAATTATATATATATTCTGTCCGCATTCCATACTTGTGGATTTCAATACATTGTCTGTTCACACACACACACACACACACACACACACACATATATATATATATGTGTGTGTGTGTGTGTGTGTGTGTGTGTGTGTGTGAACAGATAATGTATTGATCGGCTCTCATACAAAAAGTAGAAAGATAGAAAGACACAACAGGCAACAAAAATCGAAAGCAATAGTTGCCGTACCGGGAATAGAACCTGTCATTTCCAAATGGCGTGTGCGCATCGCTATGGAACTAAGTGTACTAAGATACATGACCAACTAGGTACCCCTAAAAGGGTGACGTCATTGGCCATATCTATCGTACAGCTTGAAATCCACAAGTATGGAATGCGGACAGAATTCATCTCCAACCACTGAAATTGCATCAAACTTTACAGAAATTTACATTAACCAAGCATAGGTCAAATAAAAACAAAAACACGGCATCAATTTACAAACACAGCAGACCGAAATGCATTGTCTAGAATACAACGAACATTTAAGAAAGAGATATGACTGGTATGTTCTATAGTGTTCCACGTAATACATATAAATAAACAAGAGTGGTGGGGGGGGGGGGGGGGTGGGGGGGGGGGGTTTACAGGCCACAGCAACATTATATATATATATATATATATATATATATATATATAATATATATATATATATATATATATATATATATATATATATATAAACAATGCAATGATCGGCATTCGTAGAAAGAAGTAGAAAGACAAAAACACCGAACGAAAAGAAAAGTATATCAACGATCTTCACAACACAACAAACACAAACAAAACGAAAACGCTGCGGCTATGGAGCCTTCTTCGGCACATACAAAGAAAAGACAATGCTACATAAATACGCAATATCACTTACACTCGTATCTCGTGGCAGCCAGGTCGATGTCAAGACAATTGTCTGGCGACGCACATGGGTTCGGGAAAATTAATATCCTGGGATGTGCCAGGGGCCGTCACTCGAGGATGAGATGAAACTGTGTAGGCAGTTTAGCTCCTTAGGATTTAGATAAAGCTGTGTTGACAGTTTAGTCCACAAGGTGCCAGAGTTCCCGAGGTGTATATAAAGTTAGTTACAAGAGACTTGCGAATTCTGTTGCTGGAGTGGCTAGATTTAATGGCTGCCACCTCCATGTCGCGGACAAGCAGAAAGACAGACAAGTAGGAAGACATAACGATCTATATTTTCTAATACTAGTATTTCTGGTTCCACATTCACACTGGCTCTTCATATACTTTGTTGTCCGTTAAGTTTTTTTAGTCAGTCTGTGCTGTGGACAGAATTCTCTTGGTAAAGTAGGGTTGTCATATGTCCTCATATTTTTTTGACACATCCACATTTCACGTTTAAATCTTTTTCTTCTTTGCGTTCAATTTCGTATGCTTAGGTCAGATCATCAGATTGGTTGCCTCTATGAACTCGCATGTCAGTAGCAGGACCTTTGTGGTTCCCTACAGCTTGCTCCGCACTTTGCTATTGAGGCCAGTTTTGTGTGTGTTTTTTCGACGTTGTAGGTAAAGTGGGCAGTTCTGGGGATTGTGCTCAGGTATGTGTGTCCCATTTGACATGCAAACTGTGGGGACTGCAGTCTTTATTTTATGCATGTGGCAGTTGAGCCTGCCGTGTCTTATTCTTAGACGGAAAATGGCTGTATGTTGACGAGTAACTGGTGCCTGCGCAGTATAGAAAGAATTCGATGGTGGTGCCGGGTTCGATCCCAGGTGTGGGCCATGTGCCTTCCGTTAGTTTAGACATTGACATCAGGGAGCCGACCGTCCAGGGGCATCGGCAAACTACTGGACGTAAATTTGCCCAGAGAAACCACACAACAGCCAGGGGCTGCTTGGGTTGGTTCTGCAACGTCCTATAAATTATACATTATTTCAGGAGAACGAAATTTAAAATATATATATATATATATATATATATATATATATATATATATATATATATATATATATATATATATATATATATATATATATTCTAGGGCTGTACCGAATAGTGATTTTCACTATTCGGCCGAATACGAATAGTGGGACCAATTATTCGGCCGAATACGAATACAAATAAAAATATCAGGTGAATTGCCGACTGGCGTGTGCGATCATGCCTCTCCACAATCTGCTATATCCTGCAGCATGTATCAGTTCGTGTGCTGACGCACATCCATGCCTTGCAACAATACTGTCAAAAATCTTCTATCGTTGTCTTCATCTATCCCTCCTTCCACAGATCTTTCTAGTGGTCACCAAATGTTCAATTTTTCCTCTTCTCATAACATGGCTGAAAAATGACGACTATCTTCTTCTGATGTCTGTGATTCGGGCTCCCGCCTCTTTCAAAACCATCGTTCGCTCGGCCGTTCGTTCGATGTAATTTAAACGCACCTTCATATTCTCGTTAGCAATATCTTCAATTTTGATTTGGGGCGAAGACACCCTGAAAAAAACAAAAAATGCATGATCTCTCTCTCTCTCTCTCTCTCTCTCTCTCTCTCTCTCTCTCTCTCTCTCTCTCTCTCTCTCTCTCTCTCACACACACACACACACACACACACACACACACACACACACACACTGCGGTTAGCATTTTATGCAGTTTGTACCACGCAACCGGGTCGCAGTTTCCCCCGCTACGACAGACTAGGGCAACAGAAACTATTGTGAGAGTTATTTCAATCCATCACAGTGTATGCAGAAGCGGGAGTAGGGTAACAACTATTCGTATTCGGCCCGACCGCAACTATTCGGCCGAATACCGAATAGTTATTAGGTCCACTATTCGGCCCCGAAGCGAATACGAAGCGAATATTCGGCACAGCCCTAATATATTCACATATGTATTACGTGGCCTTTATCCTCCAACATTGCCAATGTTTTCCCTCTTCCCCACAATTCCCGGTCATCCCCCTATTCTGTTTGTGTTGTGTCTTCGTTAACCTACTGGCCTACCTTTTTCCGTGCCACTCCCGAACTTCCACACACACACAACAAAAACAAAAAACGGCAGACTTTTATTGTCTGTCAGGAATTGTAGGAATGTACCGGGTGAATCAGAAATACGGCTACTTGTTTCAGTACAAAAGTATCAGAAAGCAATGTGTAATTTTTGTATCCCTCAAAGCGTTTCTGATTAGGCTGTGATGTGAACGTTTCTTCTTGTTCTTCGTATTTTTCTTTTTCTTTTTGTTCTTCTTCTTGTTCTTCTTCTTGTTCTTATTCTTCTTATTCTTCTTCTCCTCCTTTCTTTTCTTCACGTTCACCAGCTGTAAACTTTAGAGGAAAGTCATAGTTGTTCGCCCACGATTGGAGTGTGGTCTTGTTCTTTTACCTATCTGGTTTGTTTGTATGAAGACCGTTGTTTTCTTGCCTCTCTAGGCAGATGCACGATGCACTCCGACTTTGAAGGAAGCACCCCTAATTAGTCGCCTTCTAAGAAGTGCTGGTCGGGGGCGGGGTGGTGAGGGGACAT
>CAJHNH020000353.1:111358-286647 GCA_905116865.2 Candidula unifasciata
TTTTTTTTTTTTTTTTTTTGGCCTTTTTTTTTATTCCTATGCCCCTGTGGGTTCCAATGCAAAGACATTTTAAGTTATGCTGTTCTCCTGTTTCCTCAGTGTGTGTCCTATCCAACAACAGCGTCTTTTCCTCACCTCTTGGTCCAATGGAGCCTGTTTAGTTATCTCCCAAAGTTATACATTTAATTCCTTCTATTCTGCGCAGGCACCAGTTAATGAATGTCTGTAATTAATTAGTAATTGTCTTAGTTGTTATCCATGTTTCCGCCCTATACAATAGTACTGATTTGACATGAGAATGAAATTTTTTTAGCTATAATATTCTGGAACAAGGCAAACGTCCAGATATGGAGGAACAATAAGGATTTTCCGCCAGAGTTTAGGGGTGGCAAAACTAGTAATACATGATGTCTGACATAGCTATGAACTTACTGGGTCTCAAATATATTCTGATCAGTATGCTGCCTGTCTACTGGAATTGGGGAAGCCGCGGCAGAGTGGTGGCTAGACATTCATTTGCTGGCCCGAAGGTCTTAGCTTTGAGTCTGCATCGAGGAAGACACTGGCTCCCAGGTCGACCTAGTCCTAATTGTGTACCAGGTAATGTCCTGTGAAGTAAAGGCGGTCGACGTGATGCTGACCGCACAACTCACCCAATGAAGAATGGTCTAAAAATATATGAGACTAGCAAACATATACCCCAGGCACCACAGTAAAACGGATGTACACGCAAAACTCAGGTCAAGGTAAAAGCCAAAAGTCCATTTTGGACGAACAACCACGACTTACCGCCGGAATTCACAGCTGGTGAACAAGAAGAAAAAAAAAAGGATTTAGACGTTTAGGTACACCAAAAACAAGATGTAAAGAAGATATCAGAGAAACTCTACTGAAGCACAACGTGTCAACAAAACTCCTGAGGATGCGGCCGACGCTCAACACTCAGGGGAAAGGATGAGACGGCTATACAATCAGACAGTAAGTGGTGCCATCAGGTAATGAATTGGAACTCTTCGCTTGCTGCTGAAAATAGGGACAGAGCACTTATGTGAGTGTCCCGAGTGCTGTGATGTCGATTCTTAATTCAATATTCATTCCTAGACACCCGAAGCAGTAAGAGAGGAAGTGAAGAAGAAGACTCACCTCTCAGATTCTGAATATGGTATCACTCTCTCTGGGTTGAGTAGGACTGGTGGTCCGGTGTGCAGATAAGAGGGCAATATTCCAGCGAGTCTGCAGTACAAATAATAATACACACAAATAAACAGATGGAGAACCCATGAGGCTGCAGAAACATTGTATATAACAATAAAAAAACAGACAATGTAATCATCAGCCTCTATCTGATTGGGTGCCTAGTTGGTCATGTGTCTTAGTACACTTGCTTCTGCCGCGAGGCGACATCATCATCTGAAGGTGACAGGTTCAATTCACCACATGGTAATAAGTTTTTGATTGTTATGTTGCCTGTTAGGTTCTTCTATTTTTCTACTTCTTTTTGTGAGTGCAAATCAACATATTGTCTGTTCGCTTATTACGTAGACTGTAATTCAGATGCACACTACCATTATTTTTAAATATTTTTTTAGAAGTCTAACATCACCACTACTGCTGCTACTATTACTACCACACTACTGCTATTACTACCACACTACTGCTATTACTACCACACTACTGCTATTACTACCACACTACTGTTATTACTACCACACTACTGCTATTACTACCACTACTACTGCTATTACTACCACACTACTGCTATTACTACCACACTACTGTTATTACTACCACACTACTGCTATTACTACCACACTACTGCTATTACTACCACACTACTGCTATTACTACCACACTACTGCTATTACTACCACACTACTGCTATTACTACCACTACTACTTCTATTACTACCACTACTACTTCTATTGCTACCACGCTACTGCTATTACTACCACTACTACTGCTATTACTACCACTACTATTGCTATTACTACCACACTACTGTTATTACTACCACACTACTGCTATTACTACCACACTACTGCTATTACTACCACACTACTGCTATTACTACCACACTACTGCAATTATTACCACACTACTGCTATTACTACCACACTACTGCTATTACTACCACACTACTGCTATAACTACCACACTACTGCTATTGCTACCACACTACTGCTATTGCTACCACACTATTGCTATTACTACCACACTACTGCTATTACTACCACACTACTGCTATTGCTACCACACTACTGCTATTGCTACCACACTACTGCTATTACTACCACACTACTGCTATTACTACCACACTACTGCTATTACTACCACACTACTGCTATTACTACCACACTACTGCTATTGCTACCACACTACTGCTATTGCTACCACACTACTGCTATTGCTACCACACTACTGCTATTGCTACCACACTACTGCTATTGCTACCACACTACTGCTATTACTACCACGCTACTGCTATTACTACCACGCTACTGCTATTACTACCACACTACTGCTATTGCTACCACACTACTGCTATTGCTACCACACTACTGCTATTGCTACCACACTACTGCTATTGCTACCACACTACTGCTATTGCTACCACACTACTGCTATTGCTACCACACTACTGCTATTGCTACCACACTACTGCTATTGCTACCACACTACTGCTATTGCTACCACACTACTGCTATTGCTACCACACTACTGCTATTGCTACCACACTACTGCTATTGCTACCACACTACTGCTATTGCTACCACACTACTGCTATTGCTACCACACTACTGCTATTGCTACCACACTACTGCTATTGCTACCACACTACTGCTATTGCTACCACACTACTGCTATTACTACCACACTACTGCTATTACTACCACTACTACTGCTATTACTACCACACTACTGCTATTACTACCACACTACTGCTATTACTACCACACTACTGCTATTACAACCAACACTACTGCTATTGCTACCACACTACTGCTATTGCTACCACACTACTGCTATTACTACCACACTACTGCTACCACTACCACACTACTGCTACTACTACCACTACTACTGCTACTACTACCACACTACTGCTATTACTACCACACTACTGCTACTACTACCACTACTATTGCTATTACTACCACACTACTGCTATTACTACCACTACTACTGCTATTACTACCACTACTACTGCTATTACTACCACACTACTGCTATTGCTACCACACTACTGCTATTACTACCACACTACTGCTATTACTACCACACTACTGCTATTACTACCACTACTACTTCTATTACTACCACACTACTGCTATTACTACCACAGTACTGCTATTACTACCACACTACTGCTATTACTACCACACTACTGCTATTACTACCACACTACTGCTATTACTATCACACAACTGCTATTACTACCACACTACTGCTATTACTACCACACTACTGCTATTACTACCACACTACTGCTATTGCTACCACACTACTGCTATTGCTACCACACTACTGCTATTACTACCACACTACTGCTATTGCTACCACACTACTGCTACTGCTACCACTACTACTGCTACTACTACCACACTACTGCTATTGCTACCACACTACTGCTATTACTACCACACTACTGCTATTGCTACCACACTACTGCTACTGCTACCACTACTACTGCTACTACTACCACACTACTGTTATTACTACCACCACTACTGCTATTACTACCACACTACTGCTATTACTACCACACAACTGCTATTGCTACCACACTACTGCTATTACTACCACACTACTGCTATTGCTACCACACTACTGCTATTGCTACCACACTACTGCTATTGCTACCACACTACTGCTATTAATACCACACTACTGCTATTACTACCACACTACTGCTATTGCTACCACACTACTGCTACTACTACCACTACTACTGCTACTACTACCACACTACTGCTATTACTACCACCACTACTGCTACTACTACCACACTACTGCTACTACTACCACACTACTGCTACTACTATTACACTACTGCTATTACTACCACTACTACTGCTATTACTACCACACTACTGCTATTACTACCACACTACTGCTATTACTACCACACTACTGCTATTACTACCACACTACTGCTATTACTACCACACTACTGCTATTACTACCACACTACTGCTATTACTACCACTACTACTGCTATTACTACCACTACTACTGCTATTACTACCACACTACTGCTATTACTACCACACTACTGCTATTACTACCACACTACTGCTATTACTACCACACTACTGCTATTACTACCACACTACTGCTATTACTACCACACTACTGCTATTACTACCACACTACTGCTATTACTACCACACTACTGCTATTACTACCACACTACTGCTATTACTACCACACTACTGCTATTACTACCACACTACTGCTATTACTACCACACTACTGCTATTACTACCACACTACTGCTATTACTACCACACTACTGCTATTACTACCACACTACTGCTATTGCTACCACACTACTGCTATTGCTACCACACTACTGCTATTACTACCACACTACTGCTATTACTACCACACTACTGCTATTGCTACCACTACTACTGCTATTACTACCACACTACTGCTATTACTACCACACTACTGCTATTGCTACCACACTACTGCTATTACTACCACACTACTGCTATTGCTACCACACTACTGCTATTACTACCACACTACTGCTATTGCTACCACACTACTGCTATTGCTACCACACTACTGCTATTGCTACCACACTACTGCTATTAATACCACACTACTGCTATTGCTACCACTACTACTGCTATTGCTACCACACTACTGCTATTACTACCACACTACTTCTATTACTACCACACTAATGCTATTACTACCACACTACTGCTATTACTACCACACTACTGCTATTACTACCACACTACTGCTATTACTACCACACTACTGCTATTACTACCACACTACTGCTATTACTACCACACTACTGCTATTGCTACCACACTACTGCTATTACTACCACACTACTGCTATTACTACCACACTACTGCTATTACTACCACACTACTGCTATTACTACCACACTACTGCTATTACTACCACACTACTGCTATTACTACCACACTACTGCTATTACTACCACTACTACTGCTATTACTACCACACTACTGCTATTACTACCACACTACTGCTATTACTACACACTACTGCTATTACTACCACACTACTGCTATTACTACCACACACTACTGCTATTACTACCACACTACTGCTATTACTACCACACTACTGCTGCTATACCACTACTACTACCACCACTACTGCTATTACTACCCACACTACTGCTATTACTACCACACTACTGCTATTACTACCACACTACTGCTATTACTACCACACTACTGCTATTACTACCACACTACTGCTATTGCTACCACTACTACTGCTACTACTACCACACTACTGCTATTGCTACCACACTACTGCTATACTACTACCACACTACTGCTATTACTACCACTACTACTGCTATTACTACCACACTACTGCTATTACTACCACACTACTGCTATTACTACCACACTACTGCTATTACTACCACACTACTGCTATTACTACCACTACTACTGCTATTACTACCACTACTACTGCTATTACTACCACACTACTGCTATTACTACCACTACTACTGCTATTGCTACCACACTACTTCTATTGCTACCACTACTACTGCTATTACTACCACACTACTGCTATTACTACCACTACTACTGCTATTACTACCACACTACTGCTATTACTACCAACACTAAGCTATTACTACCACACTACTGCTATTGCTACCACACTACTGCTATTACTACCACACTACTGCTATTACTACCAACACTAAGCTATTACTACCACACTACTGCTATTACTACCACACTACTGCTATTACTACCACACTACTGCTATTACTACCACTACTACTGCTATTACTACCACACTACTGCTATTACTACCACACTACTGCTATTACTACCACTACTACTGCTATTACTACCACTACTACTGCTATTACTACCACACTACTGCTATTACTACCACACTACTGCTATTACTACCACACTACTGCTATTACTACCACACTACTGCTATTACTACCACACTACTGCTATTACTACCACACTACTACTGCTATTACTACCACACTACTGCTATTACTACCACACTACTGCTATTACTACCACACTACTGCTATTACTACCACACTACTGCTATTACTACCACACTACTGCTATTACTACCACACACTACTGCTATTACTACCACACTACTGCTATTACTACCACACTACTGCTATTACTACCACACTACTGCTATTACTACCACACTACTGCTATTACTACCACACTACTGCTATTACTACCACACTACTGCTATTACTACCACACTACTATCTATTACTACCACACTACTGCTATTACTACCACACTACTGCTATTACTACCACACTACTTCTATTACTACCACACTACTGCTATTACTACCACACTACTGCTATTACTACCACACTACTGCTATTACTACCACACTACTGCTATTACTACCACACTACTTCTATTACTACCACACTACTGCTATTACTACCACACTACTGCTATTACTACCACACTACTGCTATTACTACCACACTACTGCTATTACTACCACACTACTTCTATTACTACCACACTACTGCTATTACTACCACACTACTTCTATTACTACCACACTACTGCTATTACTACCACACTACTGCTATTACTACCACACTACTGCTATTACTACCACACTACTGCTATTACTACCACACTACTGCTATTACTACCACACTACTGCTATTACTACCACACTACTGCTATTACTACCACACTACTGCTATTACTACCACACTACTGCTATTACTACCACACTACTGCTATTACTACCACACTACTGCTATTACTACCACTACTACTGCTATTACTACCACACTACTGCTATTACTACCACTACTACTGCTATTACTACCACACTACTGCTATTACTACCACACTACTGCTATTACTACCACACTACTGCTATTACTACCACACTACTGCTATTACTACCACACTACTGCTATTACTACCACTACTACTACTATTACTACCACTACTACTGCTATTACTACCACTACTACTGCTATTACTACCACTACTACTGCTACTACTACCACTACTACTGCTACTATTACTACCACACTACACTACTACTGCTATTACTACCACTACTACTGCTACTACTACCACACTACTGCTATTACTACCACACTACTGCTATTACTACCACACTACTGCTATTACTACCACCACTACTACTGCTATTTACCACACTACTGCTATTACTACCACTACTACTGCTATTACTACCACACTACTGCTATTACTACCACTACTACTGCTATTACTACCACACTACTGCTATTACTACCACTACTACTGCTATTACTACCACACTACTGCTATTACTACCACACTACTGCTATTACTACCACACTACTGCTATTACTACCACACTACTGCTATTACTACCACTACTACTGCTATTACTACCACACTACTGCTATTACTACCACACTACTGCTACTACTACCACTACTACTGCTATTACTACCACTACTACTGCTATTACTACCACACTACTGCTATTACTACCACACTACTGCTATTACTACCACTACTACTGCTATTACTACCACTACTACTGCTATTACTACCACACTACTGCTATTACTACCACACTACTGCTACTACTACCACTACTACTGCTATTACTACCACACTACTGCTATTACTACCACACTACTGCCACACTACTGCTACTACTACCACTACTACTGCTATTACTACCACACTACTGCTATTACTACCACTACTACTGCTACTACTACCACACTACTGCTATTACTACCACTACTACTGCTATTACTACCACACTACTGCTATTACTACCACTACTACTGCTATTACTACCACTACTACTGCTATTACTACCACTACTACTGCTATTACTACCACACTACTGCTATTACTACCACACTACTGCTATTACTACCACTACTACTGCTATTACTACCACACTACTGCTATTACTACCACACTACTGCTATTACTACCACACTACTGCTATTACTACCACTACTACTGCTATTACTACCACACTACTGCTATTACTACCACACTACTGCTATTACTACCACACTACTGCTATTACTACCACTACTACTTCTATTACTACCACACTACTGCTATTACTACCACACTACTGCTATTACTACCACACTACTGCTATTACTACCACTACTACTGCTATTACTACCACTACTACTGCTATTACTACCACTACTACTGCTATTACTACCACTACTACTGCTATTACTACCACTACTACTGCTATTACTACCACACTACTGCTATTACTACCACTACTACTGCTATTACTACCACACTACTGCTATTACTACCACTACTACTGCTATTACTACCACACTACTGCTATTACTACCACACTACTGCTATTACTACCACACTACTGCTATTACTACCACACTACTGCAATTACTACCACACTACTGCTACTACCACACTACTGCTATTACTACCACACTACTGCTATTACTACCACACTACTGCTATTACTACCACACTACTGCTATTACTACCACACTACTGCTATTACTACCACTACTACTACTGCTATTACTACCACACTACTGCTATTACTACCACACTACTGCAATTACTACCACACTACTGCTATTACTACACCACTACTGCTATTACTACCACACTACTGCTATTACTACCACTACTACTGCTATTACTACCACACTACTGCTATTACTACCAACACTACTGCTATTACTACCACTACTACTGCTATTACTACCACACTACTGCTATTACTACCACTACTACTGCTATTACTACCACTACTACTGCTATTACTACCACACTACTGCTATTACTACCACACTACTGCTATTACTACCACACTACTGCTATTACTACCACACTACTGCTATTACTACCACTACTACTGCTATTACTACCACTACTACTGCTATTACTACCACACTACTGCTATTACTACCACACTACTGCTATTACTACCACTACTGCATTACTACCACTACTGCTATTACTACCACTACTACTGCTATTACTACCTACTGCTACTACTACCACTACTATTACTACCACCACTACTGCTATTACTACCACTACTACTGCTATTACTACCACACTACTGCTATTACTACCTATTACTACTACTGCTATTACTACCACTACTACTACTGCTATTACTACCACTACTACTGCTATTACTACCACACTACTGCTATTACTACCACTACTGCTATTACACACACTACTGCTATTAATACCACTACTACTGCTATTACTACCACTACTACTGCTATTACTACCACTACTACTGCTATTACTACCACACTACTGCTATTACTACCACACTACTGCTATTACTACCACTACTACTGCTATTACTACCACACTACTGCTATTACTACCACACTACTGCTATTACTACCACACTACTGCTATTACTACCACACTACTGCTATTACTACCACACTACTGCTATTACTACCACACTACTGCTATTACTACCCCACTACTGCTATTACTACCACACTACTGCTATTACTACCACACTACTGCTATTACTACTACTGCTATTTACTACTGCTACTACTACCACACTACTGCTATTACTACCACACTACTGCTATTACTACCACTACTACTGCTATTACTAACACACACTGCTACTGCTATTACTACCACACTACTGCTATTACTACCACACTACTGCTATTACCACACTACTGCTATTACACCACTACTGCTATTACTACCACACTACTGCTATTACTACCACACTACTGCTATTGCTACCACACTACTGCTATTACTACCACACTACTGCTATTGCTACCACACTACTGCTATTGCTACCACACTACTGCTATTACTACCACTACTACTGCTATTACTACCACACTACTGCTATTACTACCACACTACTGCTATTACTACCACACTACTGCTATTACTACCACTACTACTGCTATTACTACCACACTACTGCTATTACTACCACACTACTGCTATTACTACCACACTACTGCTATTACTACCACACTACTGCTATTACTACCACACTACTGCTATTACTACCACACTACTGCTATTACTACCACACTACTGCTATTACTACCACACTACTGCTATTACTACCACACTACTGCTATTGCTACCACACTACTGTTATTACTACCACTACTACTGCTATTGCTACCACACTACTGCTATTACTACCACTACTACTGCTATTACTACCACACTACTGCTATTACTACCACACTACTGCTATTACTACCACACTACTGCTATTACTACCACTACTACTGCTATTACTACCACACTACTGCTATTACTACCACCACTAATTCTATTACTACCACCACTACTTCTATTATTTCACGGTTTGAACTTACTTGTATGCAGACTGTTGGTACCTCACCTCTAAGGCAAATGCACTCTGGCTTCGATGGAAAGATCTCTAATTAGTCACCTTTTACGATATGCTTGTAAGGGAGAGGCAGTGGGTCGATTTTTCCCCCCAAACGGGGTGCCGTTGAGTAAACAGGGACCTGAGGGACCTGAGGTTTAAGGTTCTAGGTACCTGAGGTTTAAGATTCTGAACAACGGACCAACATCATGACACACGGTTAGTAACCCGCAAGTGCTCCGACCTTCTTCTAACTCGTCTGCGTCCGAAGAAGCTCTGCAATGTGCACAGGCGCTGTAGCACCAGCAAAGATCCTGAAATACTTTGGGTAGATTTATAACTCTAAATTTTGCCCGAGCAGTGCCCTTAGGCTGCTCTTTTAGATTACCAACTGCCAAGAGATTTTTTTACCTGCACAACAATGCACAAGGGGTCCGAAGATCTCACTTCCCCAGAAACCAGGGGGAATTACTAGAAGTCCAAGTCCCCGTGAAAAAAATCGCAGCCCTTACTGGGTATTGAACCCGGAACCTCTAACACTCGAGACCACGCAGCCCCCTAAACAGGGACCTGAAGATTCACCAACAACTAGGTCACACTAACAATACCTACCCATCTCGCATGATGGCTGGAGGAGGCAGCAACTTGCCTTCCTTGATGGCGGACAAGAGATATGGAGACCATGGAGCAAAAGGGGAGAGCTGCTGCAAACTCAGGGCATCCCAGGCTGTCACCTGTGATGTGGAAGAGATGACTACTTCTGTGGGGGTATCGGTCACTGCATCTGGCTTCAGACGTTTGGGGATGTTGTCTATTCTAGATGACCACTCGGGGATCTGGCAAACAAAATGTTAGCAGTATTAATTTCAAGAGACGTGAAAAGACAAATCATTCTAATCCTCTTCCTTTTCTTGTCTTCTTCTTCTTCTTCTCCTCCTCGTCTTCACTGTTCTTCGTCTTCTTCATTCAAATATGTCAGCATAAACAGATGCAAACCCTCCTCTTCCTTCTTCTTTTTCTTTTGTTTATTCTTCTCCTTCTTATCGTTTTCTACTGGTGGTGATGGTAGTGGTGGTGATGATAATAACAAGTTTCAAACAAGAGCCCGGTCGTCCTACTGCGATGGAAGAAACGGCAGTGCCCATGACATGAAGCTAATAGACCTGCGTTTATTTTCTAACTTTCATGACCACATATTTTTACTAGGTTAATAATTTTCTGTAGGATCCCATAATGCCCCATTCAATTCCAGAGAGCAGAGAGATTCCCTATCAATGCTGTCAAAAACCTTTTCACAGTTTATGAATTAGGGCTGTACCGAATATTCGCTTCGTATTCGCTTCGGGGCCGAAAAGTGGACCTATTGACTATTCGGTATTCGGCCGAATAGTTGTGGTCGAGCCGAATACGAATAGTAGTTACCTTACACCCGCTTCTGCATACAGGGCCGTAATGCTAACAACATGGAACAATTGGTTTTGTTGAAAGCTAATGCAGCTTTTCTGCATTAACTAAGCCGTCAGTGACAATTTCCAAGTTTAGTTACTTGTTATAATACTTAGGATTCTTTCATTCCTAGTTATTAGTTACCACAGACTGACTGAAGGATGCAAAACATAAAATGTTTTTAAATGTTTACTATTCTGTACGAATACTAACTAGACATGGAAAGAATATAAACTCCGGCCACATCCAAGTCGATAATATCAAAATCAAACGAACGGAAACATAAGTAATTAGGTGCAAACTTCAACTGCTCCAACATGCTGAGAGAAGAAATACAATCTAAAATACAATCTAGAAATAAAGTATACTATGCCCTTCAACATCTGCTAAAGTCAAAGTGTCTGTCTCGCAACACCAAGATCAAAATATATAAAACGTTGATAAGACCAGTCGTTTTATATGGCTCTGAAACTTGAAGCAGAAATGAAAGAGGTAAGAACTTATTACAGGTTTTCGAAAACAGTCTTACGACAAATCTTTGGACCCATCAAAGATGCCAAAGGTGGAAACTGGAGAATGAGAGCAATGTAACTCAATCTGTTTAAATCACCATTGATCACTGGCATCATGAGAGCTAACAGACTAGAATGGTTGGGGCATATTGAAAGAATGTCAGATAACAGAGAAGTAAAAACTGTATACACCTGAGAGAGGAATGGGCGTAGACCACGAGGCAGACAAAAAAGAAGTTCGAGAGATGATGTCCAGCCAGACCAGCAAACAACTGGTGTCACAAATTGTGCAGAGAAGGCCAGCCAGAGAAATGAATGGAGATGAGTGATATCTTCAACAGTAAACCTCAAGGGCTCAGAATGCTAAAGAAAAATATGAATATTCTATGCTACTTTATGTGAAGTAAAAGTTCAGCGTACATTTGACATTATGAATGTTTTTTTTTTTAGATATATTTTATACACTATACACTATTCGTATTAGTATTCGTATTCGGCCGAATAGTTGGTCCCGCTATTCGTATTAGGCCGAATAGTGAAAATCACTATTATGCCCTATTATGAATACAACGTAAAGTGGTGAATTCAATTCAATGCTTTGCTCTATTATTATGTGTAGTGTGGCTATCTGGTCGGTACAGGATCTGTTTATCCGAAAGTCTGCCTGTTCACCACTTAGATTTTTATCCATATTCTTTCCAAAATAATCTTACGCATATTCTTTCAGCAACTGACGGTAACATAACTACATAATTCCTCTATAGTTTTTAAACTCCTGCAGATAATCTTGGAAGGGGGAGGAGGGGGGAGGGTGTCCGTTTCTCAAGATATAATTTTCTCCAGTCTGCGGGTATATCTTAGGTCTCTTCGATTTTGGTGAATAATGTGTTATTCAGCTGATGTAGACCAAGAAATCATGAAAAAAGGCTGGCGTTGGATAGTACACATGTTGAGAAGACATTAGAACAATATAAAATAAATAGAATGTCTTTGTACTGGAACCCACGGGGCACAGAAATAAAGTCAAACCAAAAGACACACGGAGAGGTGGGGGCTAGGGAGTGAAGTTGAAAAGACCTGGTAACACGAGGCTATGCTGCGTGTAATATCAACGGGTAGTACACGACTTGGGGTGAGCTGGTTCGGGGCCTATGCTCCACTGGGGGATAAAAGGCACAAGAAGAAGAAGAAAAGGAGGACAAGGAGGAGGAGCAGCTGCCACAGGAGAAGAAGAAGTGACATGAGGAGAAGGTCGGCAGATTAAACCAAATCAGTGATGACTGACCGTGCATTCTGGAAGGTATACACTAAAAGCAAATATATATTTTATTTAAAATTTGTTATATTTTCCATGTCTTACATGTTTCGTTTCGTAACCACTCTGCCTATTGTTTTTTTTTTTTACTATTCTGTATATGGTTATATGTTTACCTTGTTAGCTGTTTATATGTCTGTTGTTTTGTCCGCTGATAAAGACTGGTTTATTGGTCGATTGTATTTATATCTGTTTTTCTCTCCTTCCCTTACAGTATACCTGTTTATCTGCCTGACTGTCTTTGTATCTTTATTTTATCTACCACTGTCTCTTTAACTCTCTGTCTGTACCTCTCTCTCTCTCTCTCTCTCTCTCTCTCTCTCTCTCTCTCTCTCTCTCTCTCTCTCTCTCTCTCTCTTTGTCTCTTTCTTGTATCTGTTTCTCTCTTCAACCCTTCAACTTTCCTTGTCTATCTGCCTGTTTGTCTTTGTTTCTCTCCCCCTCTCTTTCTCTCTCTCTCTCTCTCTCTCTCTCTCTCTCTGTTATTTCTCACTGTCTCTTTAACTCTCTATTCTTCTCGCAGTCTCTCTCGTCTCTCTCTCTCTCTCTCTCTCTCTCTCTCTCTCTCTCTCTCTCTCATTGCCTCTCGGTCTCTCTTACACTGTTTTATCTCTGACTATCTCTAAATATATGTGTCTATGTCTGTTCCTCTCTCCCTCTCTCACGGTTTCTATAGTTCTCTCTTTCCGTATTTCATTCTCTGTCACTCTGTCTCTCTATCTTTTCCTCTCTTTATCTCCCCCTCGTTCCCTCTCTCTCTCTCTCTCTCTCTCTCTCTCTCTCTTTCTCTCTCTCTCTCTCCTCTATCTTATCCCACTCTCAACTGACACAAACAGCACAGAATATTCGTCAAACAAAACAGCCCACAAATATCCAGAAAGAAAAAATAACAGCACTAGATGCAGACCAGATCACTGCCGTTACCCACATCGTGATAATGAAAAACACGCTAAGGATTACACAAGACGGAATCGACAGTAAAACCACAGACCCACCTCATCAATATATATCCCCCCGGGGTAGGGCTGAAGTGGGTGTTGCATATTTGTTCCCTCTACTCGACCCGCGGACACAATACCCGGCTTAACCCCAAAAAAAAAACAGCAGGAAGCCTGTGTACCACACGGAAGAATTACACCACACAGCACATATGAAAATTACATCGCAACATGACGCTCTCCCAAACGTGTTGCATATGCGCGCGCACATTCACACACTCGCGCGCGCGCATTCAAACACAAACACACTTAATGCTGTTTAAAAAATAAAGATATTGGGACTTGTCAGCACTAATTGACAGACGGACATTATTGATTTGGGAGAACTTCTCCACAGAAGGGAAAGATCAATGCTAGCAAGGGCTGGGGGAGGGGAGGCAGGGAGGGAATGAATGGCTTCGTAATACAAGACGCGAGGATGGACGCAGATAATATAGGTTTTCTTTTGTTGAAGACGAGCTGCGACCAGGAATAGCGCTGGGGGGGAGTACACTGGAAGAGATCTGCTCGCTGCTGCCTCCGACAGAAGGATGGATAGTTTTTCCCGTTTTGTTGGGAGTTTCTAGCCGAGAGAAGAATGGTCAAGCTGTGCACTTGAAGAAAGGGAAAATGACGGGACAATGAGGTGTGGCTGTGACATGAGATCCTGAAGACAGGAAGCAGGAATATGAAAACATAAGCCGGAGAACGTTTTAGGAGTGATGGACGGGGTGATATGGAAAGGAGATGTGGGCAATTGGGATTCAGCCAAATGCTTATTTAAAAACTTTTGTGAAGGAAAGAAATAGGATAAAGCACAAGAACTAGAAGAAACAAAGGAACAGAAAGAAGACCACAACATAACTCGGAAATTCAGATTTAAAGATGAGGAAAAGAATGGTTATGCAAAGAGGTAAAAGTTGAAACAAATACAAAAGTATGAATGGATCAATCAATCAAGAATTGACATTCTTTGCATTCAGTACATTCCCACAAGTGCTCCGTCTCTTTCCTTCGTAGCCAACGAAGAGAAAAGTACCTGTTGCAACCTGATTAAAAGTCCGCCAGTGATTTCCCCATCAGTGTTGAAAATCTTCCAGACCTTCCGCTCCACCCCTCACCCGCCGCTGAATTAGCCTGTCAGTCTATGGATACTCGTTCTGTTCTGGTGTACTGTCAACCACCGCCAACTCTAGATTATTTATAGCTAAAGATGGCCGTGTGTCAACTTAATCCCAGTCAGCCTTCGCCACTTCCGCTTTATCACAACGTACCTCACCGCCAAGAGAAGCGACAGCAACCTATCTAACAACCTACTCGTTACCCCGTACACCCGCCGAATATCATGGTAAGAAATTCATGACATGCTCCTGATCAGAGTCTTATCAAGCGATGCTGGCCACTTTAAGCGTAGTACGCCAGTTTCTATTTCCCAAGTATGCTCTGTGAGTCCGTTTCAATTACCACATGTCGGGTTGTCCTGCTCTCAAGCGACCGGAAAGTTGCCATTACTGCCTCCACCTCCATTCTCATACTGGATGTTGCGACGCTATATGCGAGGCTCTCTGTTTTCAAACAGTGTGCATTAACCTCTGCAATAAAACTCCACCCACAAAAGTAATGAGTTATGAATGATGAAGACGTTGGTTTCGTTCCAGAATTTGAGTTCTGCTTGCAAATCCGTTTTAAACATCTAACATATCTGTATGCAGACTGTTAGTTCCTCAAATCTCGTGCAGATGCACTTTGACTTCGGGGGAGGGGGATGCACCTAATTAGTCGATTCTACGACATGCTTGTTAAGGGGGCAGAGGTTCTAATATTACCCCCCCCCCCCCAACCAATGGGACCAGGAACCCACACCGGCAGCAATCCTTCGATATCACTGATGGACTCCAGCCCAGCATCTTTGGCTGCCTAGTCAAGGTAGGTGTTAGGGTTTCCCTTGGACGTCCTCGCTACCTCAGTCCACCTGTTTCCTTTTTCAGTGCCTGTTTGATGGCTATACTCGCTTCTTATTAGGATATGTCCAGCTGCAATATAGAAGAAGCGAGAAGAGAATAATGGCGGTAGGAAACGTTGAACACTGTTTACAAACAGAGAGTCTGGCATATCACGCCCCAACATCCATGAGCATGGAGGTGGAGGCAGTAACATCAGCTTTCCGATGGCTTGACATCAGCACAGCCCGACGTGTTGTAACTGTAATGGTTTCCCACAGCACGCTTAGTCAATACGTGCGTCGTGTGCGTAGAGTGGCTTGCATCACTTGATTAGACTCAGGTAAGGAGCATGTCGTGGATTTTCTGTTCATGAAATTCAGGTGTGCTGGGTAATGAGTAGGTTGAAATATTGGCTGCTGCTACTCCTCTATGCGGCGAGTTACTTAATGATAAAGACTTGGTGACCTATAAACATCTAGCAAGGTAAACATATAACCATAAACAGAATAAGAAAACAAAAATATGTATAGGCAAAGCGATTACGAAACGAAACATGTAAGACATGGACTTGGTAAAAGCTCTTTTGGCTGAAATGGGCGGTGCAACAGAACAGAGAATCCATACACTGAAAGGTTAATTCGAGGGGTGTAAGCAGAGGTTCTGGAAGATATTCCAGAGGGGGGAAACACTGAGGGGGAGAAAACAGGCAGACTTTTAGTCAGGTTGTAACTGGTACTATAAGCATGTCGACTCTTCGTTGGCAATCGAGAAAGAAGACTAATCACGTGTGAGAATGTCCCGAGTGCAGTGATGTCAATTCTTGATTGATTCATTCATTCACGCGAGATAAGAAACATAGAGGAAGTGATTGACTTATTCTTATGCGTTTGTCCTTAAACGTTCAGGATTTATGTTGCGTCATGGTTAACAGCTAGGCTGCGATATATGCGCCTTTCGGTCTAACACATCCGATAAAAGTAAACCCCTAATTAGTCGCATATTACGACATGCTAGTTTATGGGTCGTAGGTCTATCACCACTCTTCACCCCCCCCCCCCTTTTTTTTTTTTAACGTGCAGAAATTGGGTTACGAATGGTGAAAAGAAGATTTATGGTGGAAAGAAGAATTAAATACGGACAGCGATAGTTAAACAAACGCAAGCGTTGTAAATCAATGATGGTGGAAAGAAAGCTGACCGATATAATAAAAGCTGAATTCATAATAAATTAGGGTGGTATCCATTTACATGTAACAGAAATAGGAGAATATATGAAAGGCAGAATTCAGAATACACTGTGTGGATGTCGCACTCACTCAAGGGTGGTAGACACAAATCAGACTATAGAAAATGCAGAATTAAGAATAAATGGGGAAAAAAAGGGGAGGGGGGGGGGTACAGTGGTTTTACTCATCCAAAGGTAACAAAAACAGGGAGAATATTGAAAAGACAGAATTGATAATAAAATGAGTGGGGGAGGGGGCATCATTCAAAGGTAATAGGAAGTAGGAGAACATAGAAAAGACAGAATTGATAATAAAATGAGTGGGGAAGGGAGGCATTATTCAAAGGTAATAGGAAGTAGGAGAACATAGAAAAGATAGAATAGTTAATAAAATGAGTGAGGAAGGGAGGCATCATTCAAAGGTAATAGGAAGTAGGAGAACATAGAAAAGACAGAATTGATAATAAAATGAGTGGGGAAGGGAGGCATCATTCAAAGGTAATAGGAAGTAGGAGAACATAGAAAAGACAGAATTGATAATAAAATGAGTGGGGGAGGGAGGCATCATTCAAAGATAATAGGAAGTAGGAGAACATAGAAAAGACAGAATTGATAATAAAATGAGTGGGGAAGGGAGGCATCATTCAAAGGTAATAGGAAGTAGGAGAACATAGAAAAGACAGAATTGATAATAAAATGAGTGGGGGAGGGAGGCATCATTCAAAGATAATAGGAAGTAGGAGAACATAGAAAAGACAGAATTGATAATAAAATGAGTGGGGAAGGGAGGCATCATTCAAAGGTAATAGAAAGCCGGAGAACAGAAGGCAGAATTCACGACAAACTGGAAAAGTATCCTTTCAAAGAAAACGCCAAAAAAAAAAAAACCATAAACATAAAGTAGAGGCGGGAATCAGAATACATCAGAGAAGAATCAATTTTGTAAATAATGGACAGAAGAGCTACAAGGGATGTGTAGTAAAGTGAAAGGTTTCATCTGATAAAGTTGGAGCAGCAGAGAAAACGGGAGAAACAAAGAGACTGGAAGGCTTTGGGGGGAAAGGGGTAGGGGTGTGTTAATGGGAATCGATACGACAAAATGAAAGCAAAAACAGATAATAATATAGGTCTTATTATTATTATTATTATTATTATTATTATTATTATTATTACTATTACTATTCGCGTTCGCCGGCTGCAAACTCCAACGGGAAGATCTGTTTATTCGTTCACTTCTGCACCTCTGGACTAAAGTCTTGTCCCAGAACTTAGGTGTTGCTTGCATATCCGTTTTACAGATTTAGCTGTTAGGTTTTTTAAAAAAAAAGGTAACGTCGGGAGATGTGAACCAGCGTCATTGCACACGGTTATAATTCATAAGTGCTCTGCCACCAGTACGGACAGCTGATAAGATTTGTCCGCCTGTGTCGCTGTCCGCACGTAACTCTGTGGCTACAGCGACGTTCCTCCATTTACCCCAGAGTGTCCACTTTGGTACCCATTTCCTAGAGGCTGGGTGAACCCCGGGAGCCGCCCGGTTTCGAACACCGACCGTGAGCTGCAGCGAGTCGCAGCTGGATTTTAAAGCGAGTCTCTTATTGACTGCGCTAACGCGGCCCCCTATCTACTAGGTTATCTGTATGCAAACTATTGGTTCCTTGCCTGTCAAGAAAACATCTAATTAGTCCATTCTTACAGCAGCATGTTTGTTAGGCAGGCAATAGGTCTATTTTCCCCCATAATCAAGACCCCATAACCCAGAGAGGAATAATATAAGTAATAAGGAAGTAACGGATTGATGAAATGGGATTCAAAGATATTTTTAAAATCCATGTCGTGTGGGGTTGGTAGTCATGTATATCCACAGACTTCTGTCTCGTGTACTTTCAATCAACTGGCAAACGATCCTCCGTGCCAGGATGTCAAACTGTCTAGCATCTTTTCTCTGGGTCTCCCTCTTGCCTCTCCTCACATCCAACTTTCCTACTGTCACGATGTACCCCCGTTTTCTCCTTCTCGTGACATGACCACTGAATGTAGACTGTCCCTTTCTAATGTGGGCAATCAGTTCTCTCCGTGAGTCAGTTTCTTTCAAGCCATACAGAGATACCAGGAAAGAAATGAGTGAATGACAGATGTTAAGACAGAGAGGTCGAAAGAGTCCAACCGGACACAGAGAAGATGGTGGAGTTAATGGGAACATACAGAAGGTCGTGGAAGCTCAACGAGGATACAACGATAGCGAAGCTAAACGACGTAGCACCAACGCAGAACCGAGAGACGATAAATGAGCTAAATAGAGTACAAAGATGGTGGTTGCAGCTAAAGAGAAGTCAGGGTTTGTGAAGGGGCTAAGAAGAACATGGGAATGGTGGCGGAGCTAAAGAGAACACGGAGATGGTGACGGAGCTAAAGAAAACACGGAGATGGTGGCGGAGCTTAAGAGATTATAGGGATGGTGGCGGAGCTAAAGAGAACACGGAGATGGTGGCGGAGCTAAAGAGAACACGGAGATGGTGGCAGAGCTGAAGAGAACACGGAGATGGTGGCGGAGCTAAAGAAAACACGGAGATGGTGGCAGAGCTGAAGAGAACATGGAGATGGTGGCGGAGCTGAAGAGAACATGGAGATGGTGGCTGAGCTAAAGAGAACATGGAGATGGTGGCGGAGCTAAAGAGAACACGGAGATGGTGGCGGAGCTGAAGAGAACATGGAGATGGTGGCGGAGCTGAAGAGAACACGGAGATGGTGGCGGAGCTAAAGAGAACATGGAGATGGTGGCGGAGCTAAAGAGAACATGGAGATGGTGGCGGAGCTAAAGAGAACATGGAGATGGTGGCGGAGCTAAAGAGAACACGGAGATGGTGGCGGAGCTAAAGAGAACATGGAGATGGTGGCGGAGCTGAAGAGAACATGGAGATGGTGGCTGAGCTGAAGAGAACATGGAGATGGTGGCGGAGCTAAAGAGAACACGGAGATGGTGGCGGAGCTAAAGAGAACATGGAGATGGTGGCTGAGCTGAAGAGAACATGGAGATGGTGGCGGAGCTAAAGAGAACACGGAGATGGTGGCGGAGCTAAAGAGAACATGGAGATGGTGGCGGAGCTAAAGAGAACATGGAGATGGTGGCGGAGCTGAAGAGAACATGGAGATGGTGGCGGAGCTAAAGAGAACATGGAGATGGTGGCGGAGCTGAAGAGAACACAGAGATAGTGGCGGGGCTAAAGAGAACATGGAGATGGTGGCGGAGCTGAAGAGAACACAGAGATAGTGGCGGGGCTAAAGAGAACATGGAGATGGTGGCGGAGCTGAAGAGAACACAGAGATAGTGGCGGGGCTAAAGAGAACAAGGAGATGGTTGCGGGGCTAAAGATGACATGGAAATGGTGTGCGGGGAAACTGGAGATTGGTTCAAGGGAAATAGATAAAAGACCATAAGTTATAGTAGTGGTTCTTAGCCTTCCTAATGCCGCGACCCTTTAATACAGTTCCTCATGTGGTGACCCTTTAATACAGTTCCTCATGTTGTGGTGACCCTTTAATACAGTTCCTCATGTTGTGGTGACCCTTTAATACAGTTCCTCATGTTGTGGCGACCCTTTAATACAGTTCCTCATGTTGTGGCGACCCTTTAATACAGTTCCTCATGTTGTGGCGACCCTTTAATACAGTTCCTCATGTTGTGGTGACCCTTTAATACAGTTCCTCATGTTGTGGTGACCCTCAAGCATACGATTATTTTCGTCACTACCTCATAACTTCAGTGAACATGTGTTTTATCGATGGTCTCAGGCGACCGCTGTGAAATGTCGTTCGACCCCCAAAAGGTGTCGCGACCCACAGGTTAAGAACCGCTGTGTTACAGAGACCAAAGCTGGCCGGGTGGGGGGGGGGGGGAGACTTTCAATGAGGACTACGTGGGTCATTGGAGATCGTGGAAATAATAAATTAACCGCAACGCTAAGACATTTTAAAGTTGAAAGCAACAAAACAAAACAACAAACTGCACGTAAATCAAATAGCGAGCAGCAAAAACTAAGAGGTCCTTAATTTATTTTAACAATAAATGTTCCTATACCGCTTTCTTCCTATAATAAACAGCGATGGAGACTGACAAAAATTAAAAAGGCGATGGCAATAGCAATGCAAAAATTGAACAGCCTTAAAAGTCTATGGTTAAGCACCAGCAAGGAGATCAGAATAAGAATTTTGAGAGCATGTATCTATCCTGTGGCTACATACGGATGTGAGTCGTGGACTGTCTCTCAGTCCTTAAGAAAGAGAATATGAGCTTTTGAGCTGAAACGCTATAGAAAGATTCTCAGAATATCTTGGACAAAGAAGAGGAGAAATATTGACATCTTGAAAGATCTGAACATTAAGAAAGACTGGCTAATAAACAGCATCCTGTCTCGGAAATTGAAATATTTTGTTCATATCAAGCGCCACGACGGATTGGAACAAACTATAGCAGAAGGCATGGTACCAGGAAGAAGGGGCAGGGGCCGACCGACACGAAGATGGGCACAGGATATAAGTGACTCCTTGAGTACGGGAGAACTGGCGAGAGACCGAGTTTCTTTCAGGCAGACTGTGATGAGAGCGACGTTCTGCAAAGGACCTGCTACATGATGTTGATCCCGTTTTCTAAAAAAAAAAACAATACCGAGAACTGTACGCTACTTCTTTCTGAAGAGTCAGCAAGTCAATGCTCAATTATTTCTGTCATTTATGCTTGGTGTCATTACACTTGATATGCAGTGTACACGAAGACGACTGACATTTAGGGAGACAAGTACTGCTTCCAATCACATATCTACGCTTGAAAGCCAGAACAGGTCGAAAAGCCACGAAGTGGGCGACACTGATAGCAGCATGCAACCGTCATTAACTTTTAAAGTGGCACAACTATCGGCCTTTGTAGCACTGGCCCAGCAGAGAGAGGCCGAGCGATAGAGATGAAGGTTTCAGTGCTGTTGAAAACTGAATGCTAGTAATGGTGAGGGACCCGGACAAAACCGATTGACCGGTTTTGAAACGATGACGTGAAAGCCGCTTATGTAAGCGGACAATCTATCTTAAGACCGGGTGGAGATCTGCAAGTGGGTAGGAAGAGCACGGCAGAGGTCGGCCTGACCTGGGATCTCACCGCTGTGTGACCGGGTCAATAGATTCTTAGCGGACGGCACGCCAGGGACAAGAGGGGCGGCATTTTCTAGTGTTTGTGAAATTCCAATCTTCGCGTTTTTTGTCTACATACATTCAAATACTTGGGAGCCTGATAACAGCAGATGGAAGATGTGTTAAAGAGGTTAGATGTGGAAAATCTCAAGCTGAGAGAGTATTTCAACAGGATGAATAATATTATATGCCCAATATTTCTGTTGGCTGAGAAAAGAAAGAAACTTGAGAATTATACAGGACAATCTTAAAGTAAAGAAGTAGACGCGGAACCCAATTTTTAAAAAGCATTTAAGGCCGGACTTTTTCAAAATGACCTTGGCTCCCAGGTCGACCCAACCTTGGGTAGGTACCAGGTGCAGTCCTGGGAAGTAATGGCGACCGGCGTGATGCTGACCACATCACCTAGCTTGTGCCGTTGGTATATAAAATACAGGTCTAGCCCTATATGCCCAATACGCTAAGAAGTGGAAAAGGGTCATTTACTTTATATATAAGGCATTAACTGAAAGTGGAGAAGCGCCTAGAACAAGAGGTAGACCAACAACATTGGAAAGATAACATCAGAGAAACTCTACAACAGTTCGGTGTGTTTTTGATTTCGGCGGCAAGAAGAGCAAGAGGAAAACTCGTATTTATCCCTCGACACAAGAGGATGTGAAGAAGAAGATAAGAAAAAGGAGAAAGAAGAGGAGAAGAAAAATTAGAGGAGGACAATTGAAGAAGAAGAAGAAGATGATGATGCCGAGGAGGAGACGAAAAAAGAGGAGAAGAAATGGGGAGGACAGGAGAAGAACGTGAGGAGGGGAAGAGGAGAAAAAAAATAAGATGATTTTTAAAACTAGGAGGAGGGGAGGAAGAAGAAGAAGAAGAAGAAGAAGCAGAAGCAGAAGCAGCAGCAGCAACAGCAGAAGAAGAAGAAGAAGAAGAAGAAGAAGAAGAAGAAGAAGAAAGAAGAAGAAGAAGAAGAAGAGAAGAAGAAGAAGAAGAAGAAGAAGAAGAAGAAGAAGAAGAAGAAGAAGAAGAAGAACAAGAAGAACAAGAAGAAGAAGAAGAAGAAGAAGAAGAAGAAGAAGAAGAAGAAGAAGAAGAAGAAGAAGAAGAAGAAGAAGAAGAAGAAGAAGAAGAAGAAGAAGAAGAAGAAGAAAAAGAAGAAGAAGAAGAAGAGGAAGAAGAAGGGAGAAGGAAGAGGAGGTGGAGGATTTGTGTTTAAGTAGAGGCAGCAGAGATCTGATATTACAGAAGAATGACGAGACCATCATGAACATTTTTTGTTTCAACGAAACAGACACCCCTTTAACCCGTCGTGGCGTATCATATGACCGAAACATTTCAGTTTCCGAGTCAAAGTTTGAAGGTTTGAACAACGGATCAACATTATGGCACACGGGTAGTAACCCATAAGTGATCCGTTCTTCCTCCAACTCAAGTCTGAGTCCGAAGAAGCTCAGCACAGTGCACAGGCTCTGTAGCACCGGCGAGGATCCTGAAATACTTTGGGTAGATTTTTCACTCCAAATTTTCCCCGGGCCGTTTCCGAGACAAGATGCTGTTTACTAGTCAACCTTCCTTGACGCTCTTTTAGGACATCTTTTCTTCCTTTGATAATGGTTTTCTGAGAATCTTTTTTTAATAACATTTCAGCTCGAAATAGAACTCTTTTTTTAAGGACTGCGAGATAGTCCACAATCTCTCTCTCTCTCTCTCTCTCTCTCTCTCTCTCTCTCTCTCTCTCTCTCTCTCTCTCTCTCTCCCTCTATCATTCGCTGTCTAACCGCTTCTCTCAATCGCTTTCTTTAAATATAAAAAGTAAATAAAAGTAAAGGACCCTTTTCCACGCCCTTAGGCGTATAGGGCATATAGGACTAGACCTAAATTTTTATAGACCAATCGGCACAAGATGGGGGATGTGGTCAGCATCACGCCAGCCGCCTTTACTTTCCCGGGACTGCACCTGGTACCCACTCAAAGCTGGGTCGACCTGGGAGCCATTCTTTAAATGCACTATATTAAAATAACATCCCGGACTAAAGACAGCTGTAAAAGGATCCTTTCCTCCGCCTTCAGTCGTATCGGGCTTACAGGGTTAGACCTATATTTTATAGACTAATCGGCACTTGGTGGGTGATGTGGTCACACTAGCCGCCTTTACGTCCCAGATCTATATCTAAAACCCAGTTAACGCTGGGTCGACCTGGGAGCCAGGGTCATTTTGGAAAAAGCCCGGGACCGTCAGGACCCGAACCTACGACCTTCCAATCCGCAGGCGAGTGTCCAGCCGCTTCACCACGGGGGCTACTAGACTAAAAAGACTCGTCATCATCATCAAGTTCCGTGCCGACTGGCGTAAGCGATCATGCCTCCCCCACAATCTGCGATCTGCAACTTCTTCTTCTTCTCTTCCACCTTGTACCTCATCGAAGTGTCGGGGGGAGATGTAATGTACGTTGATGAGCTCTGTCAAGAGCACTATTAAGACTGATGTTCATTTCTGTAAGGCTGTTCTTAATGCCCTTACTCCATCTTTTCCGAGGTCTTCCACTCGCTCTATACCCGTTGTGACGTTTTAGTGTGGCTCGCTGTGGCAGATAGTACCAGGGCATTCTTGTAAGGTGTCCAAACCACTTCATTTGTTGTTCTTTGATGACCTGTAAGACTGGCTTTATTCCTAGCATTCGTCTGATTTCCTGATTTCGTATTCTGTCTTAACTGCGTGTATCAAAATGTTCGTTTGCTGACATCCTTCCATTTTACAACTAAAGGCTGTCAAGAATCTTCTCGCGATGTTTTCCTCAGTCTCTCTTTCCACAGATCTTTCCAGTTGTCACAACATGTTCTAGTATCCTTCTTTTCATAACATGACCCCAAAAATGACGACTATCTCATTCTGATGTTTGTGATAAGTTGTCTCCTAGCACTGGCCTCTTTCAAAACATCTTGGTTGCTCTTTTTGACTGTCCAGGGAATTTTAAGGATTCTTCTGTAAAACCGTCGGTTCCGTGGCTAAGTCGATGCGAACTGCAACTGCAAACTATAATGCCGGGGTGGCGGGTACGATCCCAGCTGCGGGCCATGCGCCTTGCGTTGGTTTCGACAGTGGTATCAGGGGGCTGACCGTCCAGCAAGCAATGATAAACTACTGGACGTAAATTTGCCAAGAGAAACCACACAACAGCCAGAGGCTGCTGGGGTTGGTTCTGCAACGTCCTGTAAAGGATACGCAACTAACCTTCAGTAAAACCACATCTCTGAGGCCTCAAGATATCGTTCGGCTTGTTCATTAACTGTCTAGGCTTCAAAGTCGGTGTCTGTGGCTAAGGCGTTGCGCACGCGTTTCGTAATGCCGGGGTACCGGGTTCGATCCCAGCTGCGGGCCTTGCGCCTTGCGTTGGTTTCAACAGTTGTATCGAGAAGCCGACCGTCCAGCAAGCAATGGCAAATTTTTGGACGTAAATTTGCCTAGAGAAACCACAACAGCCAATGCTGGTGTTGGTTCTGCAACGTCCTGAAAAAAGGATACGCAACTAACAGCAGGCTTGACAGCCGTATGTTAAAAATGGCTCTATATAGCTTGCGAGAATTCTTTTTCTAACCTCCAAAAACATGGATTTAGTGCACAAAATGTTCATTTTATCAAAGGCAGTTTTAGCCTGTCCTATTAAATCCTTTATCTCTGTGATACATCTTCCATCGGATGTTATCCATGTACCTATCATCATCATCCCGTGACACTACGTGTCGTTGGGTCACCGGTTTCTGTTGACTGATCAGCTCTCTCCACCTTTGGCGGTCAGTTGCGATGGACTTCATGGTTGCATGCCTGAGGCCTGTCCAGACAGTCTGGTTCTGTATTTCTTGGTCTGCCTCTTCTTCTCTGTCCTTTTACTGAGCCCTGCAGTATTGTTTTTGAGAGGCCGTTAGATCTTATTACATGTCCATAACAATGCATTTTTCCTCTTTTTACTGTAGTTAAAAGAGGTTCATATATTCATGTGCCTAGATACTTGCATTTCTGTACTTGTCCTAAAAAAAAGCCTTAAATCAACCTTCCCAATGCCACGGCCATTTAATACAATTCCCTCATGTTGTGGCGACCCCCAGACAATTTTTTTCCTTCAGAACTTCAATGAATATGTGTTTGCCGATAGTCTTGTGAAAGGGTCGTTTTAACCACACACAAAAAAGGGTCGCGACCGGCAGGCTAAGAACCGCTGACCTGGAGAAATACGTGTTTTGTTTGGTCATATTCACAGATGCGCTATCGATGCTCCAAGCCATCAAGAGTGGCAGGCAAACTCCCTCACTTGGGATCTGAACTTGGCAAGGTGGCTGCCCAAAAGTGTACTGTACTCCGGTGGGTGCCATCCCTGTGTGGTATACCAGGAAACGAAACCGTCGATAAACTTGCTAAGAAAGGGGCAGTATGTGACCAGGAATATAATGCAGTAACCTAATATGAGAAGAAATGGACTATACAGTCTTTTATAAATAAAAAGTCTGGCCAGGGATGGCTAACACTTACTTGACCTGCATGGACAGGTCATTATCCTACGGACAGGACATAACAAACTTAACCAGCATATGCACAGGCTTCGTCTAAGTAGTTCATCTGTGTGCCCTTGTGGGCTGTGTGTGCAGACTACAGAACATGTCCTGCAAGACTGTCCCTTGTTCAGCTCATTAGGAAAAGAATACTGGCCCAGTGAGTCATCACTGCACGCAAAGTTGTATGGGACTAAAATGAACTCATAAAAAGAGTCAAGTTTATCACAAGAACCTGCTTGTCGGTGTCAATCAGAAAGCGAACACAAGAAGAAGAAGAAGACAAATCAAGTGCTAAAGCTCAGAGTAGAAGAAATATGTTCGGGCATGAACCGACACAGCACTCGGAATATTCCCATATGCGCTGCGTGTTCATCGGTAGCAGCCAGTAGAAGAAATAAGAATCTGTATACATTTACACCAACCACGTATCATAATCGAAAACAACGAAATAAAAAATGTAACAGATTTCGAATACTTAAGCTCTTTAGTAAATAACAGTGGCGACTGCTCAAAAGAAGTCAGAAGAAGACTTGCATTAGCAATGCAGAGATTAAATAGCACTAGTAAACTGGTTGGAGTAAAAATCTTGAGATCATGCATTTTTCCTGTGGCAACTTACAGTTGTGAGTCTTGGACTCTCACTCAGTCACTGAGGAAAAAGATTAGAGCTTTTGAATTGAAATGTTATAGAAACATTCTTAGAATACCAAGGATCAGAAAGAGGGAAAACATCGACATTCTGAACGAGTTGAACATCCAGGAGAACTGGCTCGTCAACAGCATCCTGTTTCGAAAGTTGAAGTATTCTGGCCACATCAAGCGTCATGGTGGCTTGGACAAGACGGTGATGGAAGGTGGTTTTTGGTAGGCGAGGTATGGGTCGACCACCGCGAAGATGGATACAAGACATTGAGGATGCATTGGCATTGAAAGCACATGGAAAGCTGGCTAGGAAAAAGGATACTTTCAGGCGTGCCGTGAAAAGAGCGACGTTCTGTAAAGGACTTGCTGATCGATGGTGATAAATTTACTTATCGGGGTGAACTGTAATTAATGGCGCTCTGTGCGCAATGTACAATTTCAGTGACATAACAAAAAAGCGACAATTATGATTTCTATACTTTCTTCTCTATCTTTATCTCTCTCTCTCTCTCTCTCTCTCTCTCTCTCTCTCTCTCTCTCTCTCTCTCTCTCTCTCTCTCTCTCTCTCTCTCTCTCCCCCCCTCTCTTTCATTCTCATGTCTATCTCGCTCTCTCATTTACTCTCTTCTCTATTTATCTCTCCGTCATTCTCTTCTCTCTATCTCTCTCTCACATTCTCTTTGTCACTCGCGCTCGCTCTTTATGAAATTTTTTTCTCTCATTCGTTTTATCACCATTTCATTTTCTCTCCCCCCCCCCCCCTTTCTCTCTCTTTTCCCCTTTCTCTCTCTCTCTCTCTCTCTCTCTCTCTCTCTCTCTCTCTCTCTCTCTCTCTCTCTATCGCTGACGTCTATCTATCTGTCACTCTCCGCCCCTTCCCCCACCCTACATACAATTTAAATAACGAGTAAACGAAAACTTGTCATCTTCTGAAAAGCAGCATTTTGCAACATCGCACGCACACAACTAACAGTTAACGGCCAATAAATATGAGACAAATGCCAATTAAGAGGCTGCAAACAATTCATAAATAACTTGTCAAAAACAAAATAAATACTGTATTTTTTTTTTTTTTTTTTCTGTAGCCTGCAACTCACAGACGGACCCAGGCACAAACAAAATAACAATATACATAAAGACAAAGAAAACAGTACCAAATGTGCGTTGGATTAACATATACACAATTTTTTCTCTGATGACTTAACAGCCCCTGGAGTCAGCTAAAAGCTTTATAAGTGACAATATGTGAGCTGACAATATTAGTGTCGGCCGTCTACTTGATATCAAGAAGTAAATAAATACTCAACAGACAACTGCTATAGTCTGTTTCAGAAGTCACGACCAATTTAAAAATCTTCTTCTTTTACTTCTTCTCTTTCTTCTTCTTCTCTTTTTTTCTTCTTCTTCTCTTTCGTCTTCTTTTTCTCTTTCTTCTTCTTCTTTCTTCTTCTTCTCTTTCTTCTTCTTCTTCTCTTTCTTCTTCTATTTCTCTTTCTTATTCTTCTTCTCCTCCTCCTCCTTCTTCTTCTTCTCCTTCTTCTTCTTCTTCTTCTCCTCCTCCTCTTTCGCGTTTACCTCCGTAACCTCCGAAGAAAAGTTCTGGTTGTTCGTCCACCTCTGGACCCTAGTCCTGTTCCAGAACCTGAGTGTTGCGTGCCCATCCGCTTTACAGATCTGACTCAGTTGTAGGCAGACAGCCGGTTCCTTGTTTCTCAGGCAGATGCACACCGACTGCCGAGAAAGCCATCAATTAGTCGACTCTTACAACATGCTTTTTGGGTACGCAGTCGGTCAATTCTTGTTTTCCCCACCAGGGGGCCGAAACCCACACAGTTAAACTCTGTAACTGAGTAACCGTTCTGTGTAAGTTTTTCTGAAATTTCAGATGCAGACTGTCAATAATCGTGTCCTTGTGAGAACTTTGTTTATAATGTAAACTAACGCCTATTTTTAGTTGTGCTTATTGGCAGTGTGTCGACTCTGTGGCTAAGTCGATGCGAACGTTTTGTAATGCCGGGGTGCCGGGTTCGATCCCAGCTGCGGGCAATGCGCCTTGCGTTGGTTTCGACAGAGGTATCAAGCAATGGCAAACTACAAGACGTAAATTTGCATAGAGAAAGCACACAACAGCCAGGGGCTGTAGGGGATGGTTCTGCAACGTCATGTAAAGGATACGCAACTAACCTACTCGCAGTGTATGAGGGGAAACAAAACAGACACTGATTTGAAGGAAATAATCAGCATGCCTGTCGGCGTCTGTGGCTTAGGTGTTGAGAACGAGCTTCGTAATTTCCGGGATGACGGGTTCGATCCCAGCTGCAGACGGTTTGTCTTGCATTGGTTTCGACAGTGGTACCGAGAGCTGACCGTTCAGTAGGCAATGGTGAGCTTTTGATGTAAAATTTGCTTAGAAAAGCCACCAGAGAGTTGACCAATCAGAAAACAATGGCAAACTACTGAACGTAAAATTTGCATAGAAAAGCCACCCGAGAGCTGACCAATCAGAAAGCTATATTAAACTAATGAACCTAAAATGTGCATTGAAAAGCCACGTGAGAGCTGACCAATCAGAAAGCTATGGTAAACTAATGAACGTAAAATGTGTATTGAAAAGCCACCGAGAGCTGACCAATCAGAAAGCAATGGTAAACTACTGAACGTAAAATGTGCACAGAAAAGCCACACCAGCCAAAATATGCTGGGGTTGGTTCTGCAACGCCCTATAAAAGAAACACAACACACTTCTTCAATATGCATGCTTGTAGTGAGCTGAATCACAGGAACATTAAACTGCACGCGTGTCATAGACGTTTCACTTTCAGGTAGTCATCTAAAGAATTAGCCGTCTCACTGAGTTACGGTAGATAAACAACAATTTTTCGTTGTATGTGGGATAGGTTATTAAAATAATCACTAGGCATCGCTGCATATGTGAACTGGTTTCCAAACAATCTTCTCCACGCGTGTACCAAACTACTGTATATTCTATTATTTAGGGGTACACAAATTATTAGTTAAACGAAGATCACAGAAATTCGCCGCTTTGAGAAAACAACAGTACCTGCGTAAAACAAAATGGTTAGTTGCGTATCCTTTACAGGACGTTGCAGAACCAGTCCCAGCAGCCCTTGGCTGTTGTGTGCTTTCTCTAGGCAAATTTACGTCCAGTAGTTTACCATTGCTTCCTGGACGGTCGGCTTTCCTGATACCACTGTCGAAACCAACGCAAGGCGCATGGCCAGCAGCTGGGATCGAACCCGGCATTACTGCATTACGAAGCGTTCGCTTCGACTTAGACACAGAGCCGACGCAAAACCATAAGGACATGTGAAATCTAAGGCCGTGCAAAAAATGTGTGTTGATCCGCACAGGAATTTTGGAGATATTTATTTAAAGAATAAAGCCACGAGTGTTGAAACGGAATATTACGCATTCATTAGTGGAAGACACAGGAAATTAGATCTGTTCTAAAGACCACAAGTATATCTTGCAGAGACCACAGCACAAATCAACGGACATGCGTGTGTGTTATCACTGCCTACACTCTGCACTGCAAAAGACAAATGCCTTTTTTCAACTATCTATTATTATCCTTTACTATTTATTTAACAGGGGGCCGGACATCATCATCATTATCATTAACCACTTCTACCTTTAAGAGGCGTGGGGAGAAATAATTTGCGATCCAGTACACATTGGCTGCCACTGGCTATTGTCATGCCGTAAAGGCGTAGAGTGTCTCTAATGTTGTCGATCCATTTTTCCCGCGGCCGTCCTCTTGCTCTTGTAGCTGATCTTCTGAGATGTAGTGCTTGTGGTGGTATTTGATCTTGCTGTATTCTAACGAGATGGTCAAACCTCTTGATCTGCCGTTATGACGGTGGCCATGCATTTTTGCTCCATTTGTAGACTGGATACAGTTTCATCGCCCAGCTTCTGAGTTGAATGCATGGCGTAACCCTGTGAGCTGCGGATTGCATTTGGAATGTTTTTTCGACTGTGACCAACGTGTTGTTTACCCTAGAGTACCAACTATGGTACCCATTTCCTAGAGGCTGAATTAACCGCAGGAACCGCCCGGTTTCGAACACCGATCGTGGGCTGCAGCGAGTCTCAGCTGAATTTGAAAGCGAGCCTCTTATCGAGCTGCACACACATTCTCATAACAGTGAAGTGACAAGAAGGAAAATATCACATGATATCCTCTCCAGTCTAATCGCTACTTGCTAATGCTTTAATTTGCGAAATTATTATGCCTTGCCACTGTCACAAATCACCAAGTTCACCGTATCATCAAGCAACACACTGATAACTACACACCTCTTCTAACAATCTAGTAGTCTGGTAGTCTTAGTTTCAGCTTCATAGCAAAAGGGTCACCCCATCTTTGCTCCGCTCCTGTGCCAACGAAAAACACACAGAATGTTTATCACAGTATTAGAATTGCAGTTCATCATTGATGGTAGCAGAAGTCGCCAACAGATCAGCAGCTGCCCACGCGATCAATTTTAATCACATACGGGCACCACAACACTGCACGACAGGCATTGCGCCATTTTCTGAATCTACAATTCACACCAACACGTTCGTCACAGTCGAAAAAAATTCCAAATGCAATCCGCAGCTCACAGGGTCACGCCATGCATTCAACTCGGAAGCTGGGCGACGAAACTATATCCAGTCTACAAATGAAGCAAAAATGCATCGGCCACCGTCCGGCAGATGCAAAAAATTTGCCTCTGTTTCGAACAGTGCCGCTGCCTAACGTCCATTTTGACCGGAAGTCATCTCTTTTCTAACAATAACGAAAGGGACAGAAAATGTAATGGTGCGGACATGCAAAAAGGATCTATCGGTCCCTCCAGAACAATGCTGCAGGTTTCGATGGAAAGGAAAAGACGAAGAAGGAAACCAAGATAGACCTGGATACACAATGTGGCTGAATGGACAGGCCGCGGACAGGCAATATATTAAGTCCACTGCATCTGACAGACAGAGGTGGAGGGAGCTGATCAGACAATCAACAGCAACTGGTGACCCAACGACAGGGTGTATTTTGGGAGTATGAAGATGACACTGAATTTTTTTTTTTTTTTCGATCACCGGCTGTGAATTCCAGTGGAAGGTCCCGGTTAATCGTCCGCTTGGACTTTTGGCTTTCACCTGGACCTGATTTTTGCGTGTACAACCGTTTTTCATTTCCCTGCCTCATGGGCAGCTGTACTCCGACTTCGAAGGAAGACGTCATGCCTATTTCTAGGTTGACTGTGGCCATTGTTTTGTGTGGGTCGTGACGTTGCCTGATTTGTGTGGTGTCCACTTGTCCCCTTCGCCGCAGGTATTGCCCTCAGAGTAAAACCCCTTTGGGGGCAGCCCCCTGTGGAAACAGTTAGCCCTCAAGGGAAGGCAGGGGCAGATCATGGGCATTCCCCGCCATCCAAGGAGGCTTCCTTGCATGCAGAGAGCGGCACATGGCGCTCTGGTTCTGGGGCTCACCCAAGGAATCGTCACGTCCTGCACATGCCTGCCTTAACCTCACAACCGTATCAGGCCTCCCGCTCGACAGGGGCTGCGCCCCTCTGGAAGTCAGCGGGGAGCAGCCCGTGGGGTTTTGGACTTTTGTGACCACACAGATAGGTACATTCTTTTTTCCTCGCACATTAGATTTCTTTGACGAGCCGTTAGCCCGACAGAATTTTACATCCTGCATCAGGTATATCGTTATCAGTTTTTGTCCCAACACTCGGGCGAGTGGGGTCTTTGGGTGTGGGACATTCGGTCTTTTTCAGTTCAATACAAATTTGGATGGTCAGATTTTGATCCGTATGATCTAGTTTTGTCGGACACTTAGGCTTGGCCATCCGATGGTTGGTTGCTGTTGTGGTGTACCTCAGCGCGGTGACGACGACACTGAGGGTTAACCGAGGATGTACATGGAATGGTCAGCTATGGATGGTTGCTGTTGTGGTGTACCTCAGCGCGGTGACGACGACACTGAGGGTTAACCGGGGATGTACAAGGATGGCCAGCCTATGGATGGTTGCTGTTGTGGTGTACCTCAGCGCGGTGACGACGACACTGAGGGTTAACAGAGGATGTGCAGTGAACAATGTTTCTCTTTACTCCGCAGTCTTTAACCAAGGGTTGTAATTTTTGCTGTACGTTTGGCAGACCTACTCATGTTCCTAATGAGTTTTGGGTAACATTTTTCACCCAAGCGTTTGGGGGCGGGCTGATGAGAGCCACAAGGACACATCACCTCTGGGGGCCGCCGAACTCCGAGATTCCCTGACAGCTCTGTTAATGCTCATTTGAGACATTATCCGTGGCGCACGACGAGGACGTGCTGTAGGGGTCTTGCCTGAGCTTCCGTACAACCAGGATAGTAAAGGACTGGCGCCCGAGTGACGTACGGAGTATCTCCTTATACACATCAAGTTGGACTTAACTTCCCCTCACGCCTGTGACATAAATCACCGCGCCACACAGTGAATTAGGTCACCAGTGGCATCAATGATTCTGATTATGGACAGGTGAAAAGAATGATCAATTAAATGTTAAACTATTCGCTTGCTGCCAAAGATGAGGGGACGCAGCGCTTATGGGAGTGCCCCGAGTGCTATGATGTCGACAGATGGGACATTGCACACATCACCAACACAGCACACCAAAATCACCACATCACCAAAACCTTCATCACACCACAAAAAATATTATAACCACCAACATCACACACAATTATCACTACTACCATCTCGCCCCAAAATCACACACCAACATCATAAAACCATCATCACGCACCACCAACACCAACGTCACACACTATCAACAACAACAACACATCACACATCCCCAGCATCTCAATACTGACATCACACACCACCAACATCAAACACTGCTAACATCACATGCTGACAACATCACACGCCATTAACATGGCATGCCATCAACATCACACGCCACCAACATCACAAACCACCAACACCAATGTCGCACACCATCAACAACCACACATCCTCAGCATCACAATACTGACATTACACACCGTTAACATCAAACACTGCCAACATCACACGCCACCATCACACACCACCAACATCACACACCATCAACAACACACGTAAACCATCACACACCACCAACATCACACACCATCAACATCACACGTCATCATCACACACCACTAACATCAAACACCATCAACATCACACACCACCATCACACACCATCAACATCACATGCCACCAACATCACACACCACCACCATCACACACCATCAACATCACACATGCCACCAACATCACACGCGACCATCATCACACACAATCAACAACACACATACACCATCACACACCACCAACATCACACAACATCAACATCACACGCCACCATCACACACCATCAACATCACATGCCACCAACATCACACGACACCAACATCACAACCACACACAATTACAAACATACCACTACAATCACCACTAGCAAACAGACTGCTGTTATCTGACACCCAACACTTGACACTGTTTGCACAAAATCAAAGACAGTGACAGGACCAGAATTTATGGCCCAACAACTATATAACATTACACAACATCCCCTCTGTCTAACCCTTGCCATTGAAAATCTGAACCCATATGAGTCCCATCATCACACTTTGGTCGCATTCTTCTTCTTCTTCTTCTTCTTTTTCTTCTTCTTCTCCTTCTATTTCTTCTTCTTCTTCTATTTCTTCTTCTTCTTCTTTTATTTCTTCTTCTTCTTCTTATATTTCTTCTCCTTCTATTTCTTCTTCTCCTTCTATTTCTTCTTCTTCTTCTTCTTCTTATATTTCTTCTTCTTCTCCTTCTATTTCTTCTTCTCCTTCTATTTCTTCTTCTTCTTCTTATATTTCTTCTTCTTCTTCTTATATTTCTTCTTCTTCTCCTTCTATTTTTTCTTCTTCTTCTATTTCTTCTTCTTCTTCTTCTTCTTATATTTCATCTTCTTCTCCTTCTATTTCTTCTTCTTCTTCTATTTCTTCTTCTTATATTTCTTCTTCTTCTTCTATTTCTTCTTCTTCTTCTATTTCTTCTTCTTCTTCTTCTCGTTCATCTGCTGTAAACTCAGAAAGTTCTGGTTGTTCATCCCCCTCTGGACTTAAAACTTGGTCCAGAACCTGAGTGATTTTACAGATCTGACTTTTTTTGTATGCAGACTGTTGGTACCTTGCCTCTCAGGCAGATGCACTCCAACCTTCGAAGGAACTCCTAACTAGTCAACTCTTATGACATGTTTGTTGAGGAGGCAGTAGGTCTATTCTTGTTTACCCCCACAATAGGGCCCCAGAACCCACACATTCATTCCTATTCTTCTTCTAATTCAGGCTTGAGTTGAAAGAAGAACGGAGCACTTATGGGTTATACCCATGTGCCATGATGTTAATCCGTTGAATAAACATAAATATAAAATAAAGAGGCGATGGCTCTAAGACAACTTATCATAAATCTCATCAGAAAGAAACAGTCATCATTTTTTGTTTGGTAGGGTAACCATAATATTTTGAGATGAAAACGGAACATCTCAATAAGATTCTGGGCTGAAAATAGGACATCCCAAGCAATTCAGTTTAAAGTCACTCCCTTTTTTCTAGGTCACCAGGAGGAAAGAGTTTATTACTGGCTCAACAATGGTATTGAAACCCTTACCATTGTTGCTGCGAAATAAACAAAACTATATGCTCTTTAACTGCACTGAATACTCCCCAGAGTGCCAGCTATGTAACTACCCCTATGATACTGTTGAAAACCATCTCTTTGAGTGCCCAAAACTCAACAAGACTAGAAGAATGCTACTCCCTCCGAGACCAGACAAGTGGAACACCTTGTACGGAGGAAAAGAACAGCTTGTGAAAACATGCAAATTCCACTACATGACATTAGGCCAAAGGGCAAAAGCTCATGGGCTGCTGGATGGATAACAACAACAAAATAACTGCACTGACAAAAACATGCTTCAATTAAAATGTCCATCAACATATTTTTGGCATCGATTGAAACCCACTGCTGGCTGCTTGAATTTTTGTCATGATATTGGGCCTCGCAGGTTGACCCAGCCTAAAAATGCGTACCAGGATGTATGTCCTGGGGAAGTAAAGACGGCTGGCGTAATGCTGACCACATTACCCACTTAGTGCCGATCTGTCTGTAAAGAATATGGGTCCTCTTCCCATATGCCAGATGCGCTTTAAGGCGTGAAAAGAGATCTTTGCTTGTATGAGAGGAAGGGAGCTGGTACATTGTTGTGACCACTGGACAGAACTGTGGGGGAGGGGGGGGGGGGGGAGAAAGATATTGCGGGACGATTCTTGACAGTCTATTGTCATGCCATGGAGGGGTGTCAGCACAGGAACTGATACATACTGTTGAAGATTGCAGATACTGGAGAGGCATGACTGCCTACACCAGTGGGGAAGGTATTTGATGACCATGGTTGAAGAACTTATCATAATCTACAAATAGGAGGACAACTTTACCCCTAAAATAGAAGAAACAGCAGAGTGGCTAGCCACTGGAAAGGTCACGGGTGGTGAGCCTACTTTGGATCTTTTCTCAAGGCCATGCAGGCGTGGTAGGTAATGAACAGGCAGACAGATTGGCTGGATCCGCACCACTAGGTGGTGAATTGATACATGACAAGGCAGATGTGGTCAAGGCCCATTGGGAACAAGCAACGGAATCAGTAGAGAAAGAAGATTATTACGGCATGGAGAGAATGAGGCACCTGGGTGTAACCAATAAAGAGACAGCAGGTTACAGGCTAAAAGTTCTTGATGATGTGTGTAAGGAGGACATGAAGGATACAGGTACTGCCATGGATTTTGTTGCAAAGAGAAAGATAAGAGAGGGAATAAGGAAAAAAGAGGATTCTTCTTCTTTGAACTCGTATGTCAGCAGCAGGTCTTTCATGGTTCCCCATTGCTTGCTTTGCACACTTTGCTCTTGAGGCCAAGTGTCTTTTTGAAGTTGTAGGTAGAATGTGCTCAAGTGTTTGTGGTTTTGTTTGACAAGCACTGTAGGGACTGTACAATCTTTATTTTATGCATGTGGTAGTTCAGCCTGCAGTGTCCTGCTCACAGACAGAAAATTGTTGTATATTGCTTTCTCCTGAGTCTGCTCATGGGGTCTTCTGGATGTTTACTATTAGTTTCTTCTCTCCACAATTCTTTGGATTTTCCCATGATAAGTGTTATGATTTCTGGTAATGACAATGATTGGGTGTTTTGTTTCTCCTTTGTTTCGTTTTTTTTGCAAGTCTGTCAGCTAACTCATTTCCTGGTATGCCACAGTGAACTGGGATTCACTGGAGAATGATTTGATTGTTTTCTGCTAGTCTGTTTAGCTGGCAGGTCAGTTCTCTCTTCATGTTGTCACGTGGATCCCTCTGAGTGACCTTGAGGACTGACATGCAGTCACAAACGAAAACAATTAAGCAGGTTTTAATTTTTTTGGTCTCAAGCACTATAGCTGAATCAATTATTGCTTGCTGCTGTGAGGTTTGTTGAGTCTTCCTGAGGCGCATGACGTTTCTACTATGATCCCATCTTGCAGCATGACATCCAATACAGCTCCTCCGTTTATTTTTCCCGCTCCCTGCAATGATCCATCGGTGTATACACGTGTCAATTCAGGTTTTGGATAACAGTTGCAGACATGTTCAAGGGTCTTCACATGCAGTACTTGGTCACATTCTTCAGATTTTCTGTCTATGCCTGGAATTTTTTTGTGTTTGACTGTATAGTTAGGCTATAGGTCTTTGCTGTATGCCTGGATCATTTCCCATTTTGAAGGATTTTCAGAAAGGACGTCACTGTTTTTTGCATGGTACAATTCTGATAGATGGTGAAAGTTTTGTCTTTTCAGTCGATTTTTAGTAAAGTTGTTTGCTATTCTGCGCATGGAGTTGTTGTTCATGTGTTTACATTTTTCCGTTAGGGTATGCACCTTTTCTTCCCTTCGAAGGCTCAAGCTCTGGAAGCCAGAACTTGCCTCCAGCTCACTGACTGGTGTGCTTCTAGCAGTAAGAGGTTTCTTAGTTCTCTATTGGGTAAAATGGATTTACCTACGGTTTAACTTAAAGCTTTGGATAATGAAATTAATTCTGAAGCTAAAAAATAGCACACATAGTACAAGCACCAATTCGCACAGACATATCCTTGTACTTTAACCTATGAGCATAATTAGAGATTTACAATCAGTGACTTAAATGTTTAGTATTTTGCTTTGCAAAATAAACATAATTTATATCACATTTTTAAGATATTAATTAATATTTTACAATTATATTGTAATATTAATACAAGAAAACAAATGGACAGAGGATAGACAAACAAACAATAGCAGAGGCCAAAAGTGCTGGAATGGATTTTTTCTATACGTGAAGAAATTGCACAGGATAGAAGAGAATGGAGGGAGAGACTGAGAGCCCTATGTGACGTATAAAGAGAAAAAAAGTGATAATGATCGTGAGGGATGGTGAGGTCTATCATCCCACTGTGGTATACCAGGAAACGAAACCGCGGATAAACTTGCTAAGACAGGGGCAGAATGTGAACAAGAAGAGAATGCAGTAACATACTGTTGAGAAGAACAAGTTCCATGCAGTCTAACAGAAGTAAACAGAATTTGGTCAAAGATGACTACCACTTACTTGACTGGCAAGGGCAAGTCATCAATTTACACTTCAGTATAGGATATAGTATAGGACAGGCAAAAACTGCATTTTATAAAATGAAGAACATCTTGCGCAATATATCCTTGTCATTGAGAGTTAGAAAAAGAATTCTTGCTTGCTACATACATCTAGTTTTAACATATGGCTGTGAATCCTGGACAATCGGTAGGCAGGCCAATTTCTTGAGGCCTCAGAGATGTGGTTTTACAGAAGAATGCTTAGAATACCTTGGACAGCCAAAAAGAGCAACCAAGAGGTTTTGAAAGAGGTGGGAGCCCAAAGACAACTTATCACAGACATCAGAAGGAGACAGTCATCTTTTTTCGGCCATGTTATGAGAAGAGGGGAAATAGAACATGTTGTGACCACTGGAAAGATCTGTGGAAGGAGGGATAGAGGAAGACAACGAGAGAAGATTCTTGACAGTCTTGTTGCATGGCATGGAGGGGTGTCAGCACATGAACTGATACATACTGTTGAAGATTGCAGATACTGGAGAGGCATGACTGCCTACACCAGTGGGGAAGGTATTTGATGACCATGATTGAAGAACCTGATGATGATGATAGAATATAACAAACATAACAAGCATATGCACAGGCTTTGTCTAAGTAGTTCACCATTGTGCCAGTGTGGGCTATGTGTGCAGACAACAGAACATGTCCTGCAAGAATGATCCTTGTATAGCCCATTCAGAGGGGAATATTGGCCCAATGAAACAGCACTGGACTCAAAGCAGTATGGAACTAAAAGGGAACTCCTAAAAACAGTCAATCACAAGAAAATGTATGGCGGTGTAAATAAGAAAGTGTACACAAGACAAAGAAGTGAGGTTTATGCTTATGAGCACAGCACATGATGATAATGTGACAATGGAGTTACATTCATGTGTAGCTAAACATGATGTGCTTCAAAAGAAAGAGGAAAACAAAATAAGAAGCTGACAAAATGAAAATAAATTACCTGTCTTCTTTTCTGCTTGCGAGTAGGATCAAACCTGGATTTCACCTCTTCTATCACATCCTGCAGCTTCACACTTCCTTCGAAGCTCTGGTCTTTGGCAAGCAGAAGGTAGGATCTCCAGTTGGCCGTATCAAACCCCCAATGACAGATCTGATTTTCCAATGACCTATGAGAATGGCAAACAAACTGAGGGGGACTAAACATCCCGAAGCAGTCAACACAGCGTACGCATTTAGCATCTGGACTTGTGTAGGCGTCTGAATTAAACGTGCCTTTACATTTTCCGAAACACTCATGATAGACTTTAAAACTGTTGCGAGATGGAGGCTCCATACTTCTCTCGGGATTTGCATGCAACAAGGCATTGCAAAGTCGCTGAGCATCTGTCCTGGTGATGAGACCACAACTTGGAGCACTGGAAGGTAAAATATTCAACATTTTCAGCGTCTCCAGCTGAACCTGGTTACATCTCGAACAAAAAATATGCAGCTCATCACAGATGGAATTAATCTGCTGTAGGGTGAACGCTCTCAAAACTGTGTTCAGAATCTGCGGCAAACACAGGCGTTTTTCTCCGCCAACAGAAAAACAAGCGATTAATTCTCCTTCTAAAACTGTATCACTTCGTTCGCTTTTAGTCGTATCTAATGGTGTGAACACAGGAATTTGCTGTCGCGGGAAAAGCCTAGGTGCCAAAAACGTGTTGTCGTATTCAGCTAATTTTTCTTCTGCTCGCTTCTTGCTTATACTTAAAGCTTTATGATATTCCACGGCGTCTACTGCACTCATCTTAAACTGATGTCCAAGAATACCTCCAGTTCTGAACGGTAGCCCGTTAGGACCGCTTAAACTCCGAACGGCTGCATTTTGGAAACTTTGAATCACCCTCTTAACTTGAGGGTTGATCTGTGTGTTGATTACGTACTCCTCCATGATAGTGTCATTTGTTAACTAACAACACATTATTTATTTCAGTATTTTCAACATACCACAAATAGTTACTTCAAACAGAACCACGCCGTATCAATCCATTTCTAGTCGTCCGGTTTAAATGTACCGATGAAGCAATCTTGCAGACAGAAAACATTCATTTCGCTGGCGAAAGTGAGAGGGAATGGGGAGAAAATCAACAACCATGGCCTCAAACTGACTGCTAGGATCCAAGTCGTTTACAGCCACTTTTTGGCGTTAATAAACAGCTTACCTTGCACTTAGAGGTACAAGTTTGTGGATTACAACCTTTTATGATGATACACATGTCAAATAATGTATAAATGTTACAAATATTTGGAAGAAAACCGGTAGAAATACAGACACAAACTCCCGGTATAAGGACTGACAACAAACAGGTGCCAGACGCGGTTAGCTCTCCTTGGCTGCCGTCTGCCGCTGTGTCCGTGCCACCCGCAGCCTGCACACAGCCGCTCCCGTTAGTTTTTTTTTTTTTTTCCTCATTAGTTTCTTATTATTATTCTTATTATTAATATTATTTTTCCTTTCCTTCTTATCATTCGCTCAACTCCGCCTGATTCACTTGATCTATTCCCCCCCCCCCCTTTGTTCCCATTTCGTCTTCTCATTTACATGTTTCCTCTTCTTCCTTCTTGTCACCACCCTCGCCCCTCATATCTGACTTCTCCTCTACCTTCTTCTTCAGTTTCTTCTTTATCTTTTTCTGCCTTGTCTCCCCAATGACACCTCCTTCATTCTCTTCCTTCTTCTTTTTCTTCTTCTTTTTCTTCTTCTTCTCCTCCTCCTCCTCCTTTTCTTCTTCTTCTTCTTCCTTATCTCAACCCTCGCCCTACCTCATTCTCTTCCTTCTCCTCCTTATTTCTCTTCTTCTTCTTCGTCTTTTTCTTCTTGTCTCCACTCTTGTTCCTCATTCTCTTTCCCCTCCTCCTTCTTTTTCTCTCCCCCATCACCTGCGTCTGTTCCTGATTTTCTCTTCATCACTTCAGCTTCTCCTTCTCTTCCTCTTCTCCTTTTCTCCTTCATCGTCTTCTTTCTTTCTTACTGGGTGCTTGTTTCTCCTGTTCTTCTTCTTCTTCTTTATCGTCTTACTATTATTATTATTATTATCTCACCTTCATCATCAGCATCCCTTTTCTTCTCCGCTTTTCCCCCTTAACCGCCTCATCGCTTTCTACCTTTTTCAGCTTTTTCTTCATCGTCCGTCTCTCCTCCTCTTCCTCCTCTCTTTTTCTCCTCATTGTATTATTAATACTGCCTCCTTATCCTTTTCCTCCATTTACGACTTCTCCTCCTCCTCCTTCTTCTTCTTCTTCTTCTTCTTCTTATTATTATTATTATTATTATTATTATTATTATTATTATTGTACGTCTTCTTCTTCACATAGGAACCTGTCTCAGATACTCCGTCCCACCCCTCCACTTTTTTAATTTTGTAAGAAGACTGAGAGACCTTCTGTAACTATGCATAGAAATAATAATGTGCTGAATGGCATCATCATCATCATCATCATCATCATCAATTTCCACTTCTGATGTTAAGCGTTGTGGGGAGGAGCAGTTTCCGATCCATGGCTTGATAGGCCACTATGGCTATTGTCATTTCGCGTCGATATAAAAGTTCTGTAATATCATCAATCCATATTCTCCTAGGGTTTCTCTCTTGGTTTCACTTTAGCTCTTTTCGTGTTTAGCACCTGTTATAGTTAGTTCTTTAATTACCTATAACTATTAATTGAACGCACCACTTTACATTGGATTTATAGACTATGAAAAAGCATTTGAAAGCATTGATAGGGAATCTCTCTGGAAATTGATGGGGCACTATGGAATCCCACAGAAAATTATCAACTTAGTAAAGGCAACATATAGGCCTAAAGACATGCAATGTCGAGTTCTTCATGAGAGAAAGCTAACAGATGCATTTGAAATAAAAACAGGTGTGCGACAGGGATGTCTTCTGTCGCCTCTCTTATTTTTACTGGCTGTAGACTGGATTATGAAGACAGTAACTGCTGCTAACACCAAGAATGGAATTCAGTGGACCCCTACAAAACAGCTTGATGATCTGGACTTCGCTGATGATATTTCTCTTCTGTCCCATTCACGGAATCAGTTGCAAGATAAATTAAATATACTTAATGCGAGATCACAGCAGCTTGGTCTAAAAATCCATAAAGGAAAGACAAAGATAATGAGAAAAAATCAGGCAAATAGTAATGTGGTTTCTCTTAATGGTAACCCACTCAAAGACTTGGAGTCGTACACTTATTTGGGCAGTAACGTAGATAAAGATGGAGGAACTGATAGAGATATTAAAATAAGAATACAAAAGGCAAGAGGAGCTTTCATAGCACTAGGGAATTTGTGGAGGTCAAAAAAAAATAAAATAAATACTAAATTAAAAAATTTTAATTTTAATGTCAAATCAGTATTTTTGTATGTGGCGGAAACATGGAGAACAGCTAAGGCAATTACTAATAAATTACAGGCATTCATTAACTGGTGCCTGTGCAGATTAGAGGGAATTAAATGATATGATAGAATAACTAATGTAGAGCTTTGGGGGAGAACTAAACAGGCTCCAGTGGACCAAGAGGTGAGGAAAAGACGCTGGCGTTGGATAGAACACACACTGAGAAAAAAGGAGAACAGCATAACTAGAATGTCTTTGCATTGGAACCCACAGGTGCATAGGAATATAGGAAGGCCAAAAAAACGCATGGAGAAGAGAGCTGGAGAATGAAGTTAGAAAGATGGGGAGGACATGGGGAGAGCTCCATGCAATGGCGAAGGATAGATCGACTTGGCGTGAGTTGGTTGAGGGCCAATGCTCCATTTGGGGATAGAAATGCAGAAGAAGAAGAAGAAGAAGAAGAAGAAGAAGAAGAAGAAGAAGAAGAAGAAGAAGAAGAAGAAGAAGAAGAAGAAGAAGAAGAAGAAGAAGAAGAAGAAGAAGAAGAAGAAGAAGAAGAAGAAGAAGAAGAAGAAGAAGAAGAAGAAGAAGAAGAAGAAGAAGAAGAAGAATTAATTGTTCTGGCTGCATTCTTGCTAAATTACCAGATCATTTTACCTTCTGTTTCTCAATGAATTAGCTGCTTGGTGTTGTTAAATTGCGTTCTTGCTGAATGGAAAATATATGTGATAATATACTTGAAACAAAATGGTTTGGTTTTTTGGGGGGAGTGTGGGGGGGGGGGGGTTAGGGTAGGGGGAGAAATAAATGAACTTTTTACGTTTTTCGCCCCAAACAAACCATAAGTAACCTTTCATGCGTGGCTGCTAACCTGTCACACACGGTAGTCTCTGTTACAAGCTTATTAGATTCTGTTGGAGCTTTGTAGGCTGTTTTACTCGTTGTTGTGAACGGCTAGCGATATTGCGTATAATAAAGCTTTCTCGGACTTCAACTACGACATGATTTTACTTCAGCTGTCAGCGTTGATGAGCGACAATGAAACCATGGGTCGTAGGCTGCACTTTCTCGTAGCACTGAGGCTGTGGGGTGAAAAGGGAGGGGGGGGGGTAGTTCTAGATGTTGTGGGGTCGTTAAAAGCTTTGACGTCGTGTAATATAGAACACACGACATCGCCGGTGATAGCATCAGAGACAACACAACGTGACATCCCTCTAACATACACTAACCCGTGTGACAGGTCAGCAAGCATAAATGAAACGTCAACCACGCTGTGTTTAGGGCGGAAAACGTAATAAGCACCGACAAATTGGCGAAGACAAATTCTTTACGTGTATCTTAGCCCTCTTACTAAATGTGTGGGTGGTAAGGAGCGCTCAGCCCCCCCCCCCCCCACCCCCCCACCCTCCCACATAAGTATATATCTAACACAATTTGTAAGATTGTGAAGAACCGGGGATCCCCCGAGGTTTTCTTACTTAATTTATGGGAACCTCAAACAGAGCTCCCACCCAATTTTGTGAGCAGGGAAAAGGACGTGGTTGAGGGTTGGGGCTGGCGCCCACCACCTCCTCTCCCCCTTACTAACTTGGGGGAGGGGGGCCTTGAGCGCTCTCACAACTTTCCCTTTTAATATATGTAAGGCACCTGCTCGGAAGAAAATGAAGTACTAGGCTTATTACAGCTATGTCTAAATAGGGCTTTAAAAAGACGAAACACTGAGTCCCATGTTTGGGCGGGAATAATTGTTTTTCCCACTCCATTAGAACCTGAACCCACGACCTTCCAATCCGCAGACGAGCGTCTAGCCGCTACACCACGGCGGCTCCCCGGTTGAAGATGTAGCAATACAAAAAGAGCAGAAAGCGTTCGGGGAGGGAAGATTTTCTTAATCTGAAGCTTTTCCTAAAGGCAGCCTAGCCTGCCCACAAGCCTGAATGTCGCTGGCAGGCTTCTTTAGCCGGCGTGTGCTGTGACCTGACCAGACACTGGCGCGGAGGGGGGGGGGGAGGGGGCCATTGCGGGGGCTGGTCCACAACCCAACCCCACCCCTCTTTGGATATCGGGATTGCGTCAGCAAGCCAATGGATTTGCACGTAGAAATTCGACTTCGTACAAGGAACGATCGAGGGCAAAATTTCCATGCGTGCTAAATGTAACATATCAGTTCGCTTGTATATTTTTTTCTTAATTCTTTTGTTTCTGTGCTCACGAACGCACCCACCTTCCCACCCCCACACACATACGCGCGCATGCAGATATTATTTTGTTTTGGGTATGCCTGTTATTTACGTAAGTGCGTGTTTCTGTACATGCGTGTGCTTATGAGTGATTGTATATTGATGAAAGTGTGTGAACACATGCGGGGACTTTGTAGTGCCTTAATGTCTAGGTGTCCGTGCCCATGCACCTTTCATCTTACTTTTTTTTTCTTTTTTATTATAATTGATTGACATGGTCAAGCATATTTTATTTTATTGTAAAGTCATATTTTTGTACCATATTTCTTCTTCTTCTTCTTCTCTTTAGTGGATACCAGGTACAGTCCTGTGAAGTAAAGGTTGCCGGTGTGATGCTGACCACATCACCCACCGAGTGCCGTTTCGTCTATAAAATATAGGTCTAGCCTCATATACCTCATATACCTAATACGCCTGAAAGGCGTGGGGAAGAGTACTTTACTTGTTACTTACTTCTTCTTCGAAACAACGTAGGGGACATGCCTCCGTAAGCTGGTCCGGGAGTATAGTGGAAAAGAATTTCTCATCCCGTAAAGTCCATCGTGTCCGAATTGTCTGCCAGTGTCCCTCTGCCACCTGCTAACAAAGTCCAACATGTGTCTGGTAAACCAATCGTAAGCTTGCCGCTCGGTCGTCGAGGTATGCAGACTGTTTTAATTATGCTACAGCGACGACTTCTTATCTCACAGTACCTTCTGCGACATTACCAATTCGTCTTGTCCCTGTCCGAATAACATCCGGTAATTCGTGCAGCAGGGGAAACCAACCCTGAGTTTCATGAACTCAGGTGGGCCCACTCTCTGAAAATTTCTAGGAGCTCGTGGGCCGAAACATTTGTCGACGAGAGGTTACTTCTACTGACGATTGGTAGACTTCTGCTGTACATGCTCCCCTGTGGCGTTTCTTCTTATTGTACGTGGCTAGCCCACGAGACAACCAGGAAAGGCTGGTGACTATCGGAAAAGACCTTTTGACACCTATGGAAAGACCTCCCCCCCCCCCCCCCCCCCAATCGGTGTCGCCAGGGGGATAAACTGACATCTGGAGACAGATGTCGACTGTAGACCGGGTTGATCACCCCTAACACAGTATAATACCACTGATTTCGCGAATTAATAAAGAAATATGCCCCCAGGGTCCATCGAAAGAGGGGGAGAATGATGGACCCAATCAATTTGATACAAACGTTTACGACCTTGCTAGCCCCCGGACTCCGATTCTTGCCCAACGTCCGGACTGGCTCTGTACATGTGGAAAGAGCTTCACGGGGTTACATGGTCTGAGAACTCATGCCGGAAGGGTGAAATGCGAGGGTGCTCCACGCAGTAAACGCCGTCGCAAAACTACTACTCCTGTGGTGGTTTCTGAGTCGTTAGGGAACGACGGGCAGGGTGTACCCCACTCGCCCGGAGAGGCCCATGACGTTGACTGCGAAGGCGCACAAAACACCAAGGTCGAGGGCGGAAATCCAGTAGAGGCATTGGGTACTTCTCGGTAGGCGAATAGTGTTGCAGACGGATACTCGTCACACCTCTCTGGCTTTTCCTGGGTTAATCTTCTCAGGAGCGATACCAACGTTCCTTGAATCGCTCATTCTGGCCATTCGCTTGGAGTCGGTATGGACTGGTGCAAATGTGTTGAGATTTGATTATCTGAAAAACTTGCTCCATCGATTTCCCTAGGAACTGAGACCCATTGTCCGACAGTATCTGCGAAGGGAATCCCACTCTTGTGAAGATGCTCATCAATGCCTTTGCCACAGTCTTACTGTCGATCTTCAGAAGAGCAATCGCTTCCGGCCAAGCAACAGTCTACCAAGGTCAAGATGTAAGCATTCTTCTTCTTTGTGAGAGGAAGTAGTCCCACCAGATCGACCGCCACCCTCTCAAAAGGTGTGGAGGTTACAGGAGTTTCCCCCAATCCGACTGGTGCATTCCTGCTTTTAGGTGCCACCCTCTGACACTCCGGACAGGAATTGACATAACGCATGATATCTGCTGTCATACCTGGCCAAAAGTAATGACAAACAATGCGTTGTGTCGTTGCATGAATTCCCATGTAGGCACTGTAGGCTATAGTGTGTCCCATCTGGAGAATCTGCTGTCGATATGTTTTAGGTACAACTAGCTGACTGTGTTCTGTAAACTTATCGTGGATCGTGACTTGCAGTTAACTTTTTAAAACATGCCTTAAGAGTCGGGTCACTACTTTGGGCCACCTTGATTTCCCCAATTAGAGGATTTACATGAGGAGAATCTTCTGAGGCACTCTTATGCTGTGCTCGGGTGGTCATCGCAGCAATATGCTCTGAGGGTTTCTTCGGCTCTGCTAAAAATACATAAGTAGCGCCTAGAATTAAATCAAAGGTACAGTGTTCAAGCACTGCTGCCTCAATTATCCCCGAAACATATTTAGACTTGACTTAGCAATCGGCAAGTTTGAAGGTTTAGCATACAATGTAGCACATTGGAGCTCTATGAATCTGCCTGTATACTGGTCAGGTTTTACAAACTCTGGCCTCACCACAGCCCCATAGGAAAGTCCTCTATCGTACAAACAACTTAAAAAATATCTGTTAGTCCAGACCCTCTCTACCACAGGTGGCCTATTGGTACCATTGTACAACTTTTCCTGGGTAGAAGGTACTACAGTAGACAACAAAGCTGAGACTTGTAAACCCCCTGACTGTTTAGATTTACACTCACTAGCCCAGTGGTTATTGTTTTTACAAAACTTGCAGTATGGCTTTTTAGGCCCATTAAAGGGTTGTCTCTGTTGTGTTCCCTGAAATTTTGAGGGGTTCTGGGGTTGTGCTTGGGATGAATTCTTTTTAGGAGGTTCATTTGGATGGGTTTTATTACCATTACCACCAATCTTCCCTTGGCCCTGGGCCTTGGGTTTCCCTGTGCACACATCATTATGTGCCATTTCATACCTCTCAGCATACATCAAAATCTCACTCAGTCAGTCAGCACCATTCTCCGTCAAGAACGTTTGCATAGGGCGAGGTAATGTCTCTCGGAGTTGTTCCGTTAGGAACATCTACTGTAAATCTTCAAAAGAAGAAGAGTGTCCAGACATTTCCCTCCACCTAGTCAAATATCCCTGAAGGCGACTGGCGAACTGGGGATAGTTCTCCCCTGTCAGATTTCTCTCATTCTGAACTTCTGTCTGTATGTTGTAGCATTTAGTTCGAAACGCTTCAGCAAAGCCTGACACAGCGCATCATAATCAGTCTCTGTACCAGTGGGCATCCGCTGATAAATCTCGTATGCCTCACCACGCAAACCTTGAGCCAACTTCAACGTGTACATATTCCTCTCTAAACTGTACAAAGACGCCAATTTGCCAAATCGGTCTAGGTACTGTTCAATGTTCTCAGCCTTCGGATCAAAGACTGGCATAGGGAAGTTCATCGCCTGAGCTGAGTTACTGTGCGATGATGCACCATCAATCTCTGGCGTGGGAGATCTGGGTCTATTCCCTTCTCTCTGTGCCTGAATCTCTAATTCCCTTAATCTTATTTCCTGTTCCAACTTTATTCTTTCTGACTCATATCGGAGTCTCTCAGATTCCTGTTCCATTCTCATTCTTTCTGCCTCCTTAATCCTCTCAGATTTAATCCGAGTCGTTCGGTTTCTTGAATCCTCTCAGATTCAATTCGGAGTCATTCGGTTTCCTTCTCTGTCTCCATTTTGAGTCTTTCTGCCTCATGGGCTTCCATCCTCATCTCACGTTCCGTGGTTTTGATCCACTCGGTCATTTCCTTACCCTCCATTCCCATCTGAACAGCCATGTCCTTCAATTCTTGTATTGAAATTTTTGACTGCAACATGCTGTCTTGTCAATCTAACAGTCCACAAATAAAATACTTTGTCACCAACAATTTAATTGTAATCAAAAATTGATTAACTTGTTACCACCCACCAAGGTTGTACCTAACCCAATGTTTTAAAATTAAATTATAAGGAGTATTAAGGGTTACACACTCCCTTTAGTTTCCCAATACTTCTTACACATTGTATTGGAAACACCACAAAACACCACAAACTGGATCACAAATCACTCCAAGAGAACATTGTAAGAACTGACCCAGAATGGTCACAACTGTGTTAACAACAAAATACAAGCACTGAACAACCTCCTGGCCAAGATTACCAGCAACTTAAAAGATTGCACAGAGTATACAAACAATCCCACGACGAGACCACAGATTTTATGCTGGATGTATGTTCTGTCACATACCGCTCGTGTCGCGTGCCTGATTTAAGGATTTCTCCTTTAGAACCAACAGCACTCTGACATAAAATAATGTTGCTAGCTGAAACACATCAGAAGGAAACTGAGGTTCATATTCCCATGCAAAGAATAAAAGAAGTACGAAACCAGACCAAGACTCTTCTAGTAGACTCTGGCACAAAAACAACCGAGACCTGCATGTCAGAAAAGTTTACCATGCAAGAGCTGGAAGTTGGAATTGGAGAGTTGAAAATGAAGAAAGCCCCAGGGGCTGACGGCATTACAAACGAATTTCTCTCTCATCTTGGACCTGCTGCCAAGAAGTTTCTTCTCTGCATTTAGAACCAGAGCTGGCAAAAAGGTGTGGTACCGTCAGCCTGGAAGGAATCTCTCATCCAGCCTATCTTTAAAAAGGGTGGAGACAGAAGACACCCAAAAGCTACAGGCCCATCAGCCTTCTTAGTTGTGTAGGAAAACTGAAAAAGACTAATATGGTTCTTGGAGATGAACTCGTTAATCACCACCACACAGACAGGATACAGACAGCACAGAAACACAGAGGACCAGTTGACATATCTGGCACAGGAAATAGAGAATGCCTTCCAGGAAAAAAAGAAAGTTTTTGCTGTCTTCTTTGACCTCTCTCGTGCTTTCGATACAGTTTGGAAAGAGGGCCTACAACTAAAACTGCTACAGGCAGGCGTTGTGCATAACATTTACAAATGGATCAAAGACTTTCTTTTCCAACGCAGAGCCAGATTCAGAATTGATGGACACGTCGGCAAACTGGCAAAACTAAAAGAAGGAGTTCCCCAGGGCACCAACTCTGTTCCTGGTTTACATTAATGATATCACAGCAACCTGCCACCAGCACGTTTATAATACCCTACATGCTGATGACTTTGCAGTTTGGACAGCCTCCGAATACACTACCACAGCCTCATATCTGTTACAGAAAACTGTGGAAAATGTAGAAGCCTGGGCCGAAAAGTGGGACTAAAGCTAAATAATTCAAAAAGCACAGCATCACTTTTCTCTCCCCCCCCCCCCCCCCCCCCCCAAATATCGAAATTCGGACCCCCCAAATCGAAAAAACCAGCTCATTCCACAGACTGACACTCCTACCTTTCTTGGCGTTACACTTGATTCGCGACTAACTTGGAAGTCACACGTAGAAGCAGTACAGGGGAAAGCATTCAAGAAGCTAGCAGTGATGAAAAAATTAGCGGGTACCACATGGGGAGCTAACTCCAGAATCCTAAAACAAGTATATACTAGAGCAGTCAGGCCAGTCATGGAATATGTCTCCACTGCATGGGCTGCAGCAGCCAAGACAACAGTGGGAAAACTGGAAAAGGTTCAGAATATGGGATTAAGGATTGTTCTCGGAGCCATGAATTCCACCCCCATCAGAGAGATAGAGAGGATAGCAGATACTCGACCACTCGAACTCAGAAGACAGTACAAAACTCTTTTACAGTATGAGAAATTAAAAAGACTTCAAAGTCACCCACTGCATTTTAAATTTCAAGAGAGAACAAAAAACAGACTGAGGCGTCAGAGCCCCAACCACATTGCTAGAGAACTGTACAGACAGCACCAAGATCTGCTTGAAAGAGATGTAGCTCTGTGCGAAAAACTTAGGCCAGAACCATGGACAAGGAAGCCAGAGAAGGCAAATGTAGTTCTAAGGGTACCAGGGATCACTTCAAAAGATGCCAAGACGGAGACACAACAGAGAACCATGGCTCTTGCTATGCTTGATGAGAAGTATCCAAACACCACTTAGACTTAGGTTTTTACCGACGGCTCTGCTATAGATGCAGTCAGAAAGGGGGGTTGTGGAATATACATTAAACCCCCTAGCAGTAGAGCAGAAACTCTCTCTCTACCAGCAGGTGACATCTGCACTAACTTCAGAGCTGAGGCAACTGCCCTCCTTCCCGCAGTCCAACATCTCATCACTCAAGAACACAGAGGGCACACAATTGTTATACTTAGCGACTCATTGTCTGTTCTTCAAGCACTATCAAGCAAAAAACAAGACAAACTAATTGCAGATCTAAGGACCAACATTGGCTTACTCTCCAAGGAAGCAGAACTGGTCTTGCAGTGGATACCAGCCCACTGTGGTATTCAAGGAAATGAGAGAGCAGATGATTTGGCAAAAGCTGGGAGTAATCTTCCACAACCTCATCCACCACACAGCTACAAGGAAACCAAAACAGCACTAAAGCAGTCTTTCAAGCGGGAGTGGAGAAAGCAGAATATAGATTACAGACCAGAGAGTGACAGCATAAACAAACTCAACAGGAAAGAACAAACATCAATTTTTAGACTTCGGACTGGACACTGTGGTCTTCGAGCACACCTGTACAGGATAGGCATAAAAGAATCTGCTGCCTGTGATTGTGGAGCAGAAAGACAGACCCCTGAGCACATACTGCAGTACTGCCCTTACCTCTCCCATGACTCAAATTGGGGAATATAACCATGAATCCAATGGAGCGGTATGCAATTCAAACTGCAGAATTAGAAAAGAATAAAATCCCCACGGTTCTAGAGGAACCGGTGAAGAGCCTTGGTCGCGTTTACGATTCGAGGTTATCTGATAGAGTGGAGGTCCTGCGAATACACGAGTCACTGGCTACAGGCCTGCTCGCGATCGAGTGAATCAGGCTGATCGGGAAGTTCAAGGTCTAGTGTCTCCAATTCATGTTGATTCCGAAGCTTCTCTGGCCGCTGTTAGTCTACGAGGTGACAATGACTGCAGTGGAGACGATGGAGAAAAAAATCAACACAGCCATAAGAAAGTGGATTGGTGCACCGCCTTGTCTGACTGACGTGGCTCTGTATTGTAAGCAGGCTAAGCTGGTACTCCCGTTCAAATCAATAACCGAAGAGTTTAAAGTCGGCAAAGTAAGGCTCGCCATGCTCTTGCGCGAGTCTTAAGACCCAAATTTCACCGCTGTCCAGCCCGCTCTAAGGACTGGCGTCAAATGGAGGGTCCTCGATGCGATCAAATCTGCTCAGAATGCACTAAAATTGAAGGAAATTATGGGTTACACTCAAACCGACCGTTGAGGCCTAGGTCACGGGAAAGTCATTTGGTGGTCCAAAGCCACCGCCAAAGAGCGCCGAGACATGGTGATACAGCAAGTAAGGGACAACGAAAACGAGGTTAGGGTCCAGAAAGCAGCCCAACAGCCGCAGCAGGGCCATTAGGTCAGTCTGGAGAGCGCATTGCCAAGAGTGCTCACATGGAGTGAGATCTAGCGAATGACCCCGCTGCGACTGAGCTCTATCGTTCGTTCTGCGTACGATGTATTACCGTCCGGTGTCAACATGGTCAAGTGGAGTGCGGCTTACGACCTGACATGGCCGCTGTGCAGAGCGAAACAGACGTTAGAATACGTACTGTCCGCATGCTGAAAAGCCCTATGCCAAGGCAAATACACCTGGCGCCACAACAAGGTACTAAAAGAGCTGGAAGCCGTTGTGGACCAGGCTAGGATGAGGGCCAATGCGAGGGCCAGTCCTACCATCGTCCCCATACGCTTCCTCAAGGCTGGGCAGATTTACAAGCGTAGAATCAACAAAGACGCACACGCTCCATCTATGCTAGACTCTGCGAGGGACTGGTTACTAACGGTTGACCTGCCTGGCCATGAAAAGTACCCAGAGTTAATCCGGAAGACAGGCCTGCAACCTGACATAGTTCTCCACTCTGCGGAGAAACGTCAGCTCATCCTGATTGAGCTGACCGTGCCGTATGAGTCGCGAATGGACGAAAGCCATATGTACAAGCTCGAGAAGTACTGTGACTTAGCAGCCGGTCTGAAGAGGGACGAAGCGTACACATTAAGAGTCTTCGCCGTCGAAGTAGGCGCAAGAGGTCTCGTTTCCACTTCACTCTACAATGTGGTTAAGCAACTAGGCTAACGAGGTAATGAACGCAAACGGACACTTAAACAGCTGGGCGAGGTTGCTGTGAGGGCTTCGAGCTGGCTCTGGACACAACGAAACAACGTAGGGGACGGGCCTCTGTGAGCTGGTCCGGGTGTCTAGTGGAAAAGAATGTCTCATTCCGTAAAGTCCATCGTGTCAGAATTGTCTGCCAGTGTCCCTCTGCCACCTGCTAACAAAGTCCAACATGTCTCTGGTAAACCAATCGTAAGCTTGCCGCTCGTCGTCCAGGTATGCAGACTGCTTTAATTATGCTACTTCTTATCTCACAGTACCTTCTGCAAAATCACCAATTCGTCTTGTCCCTGTCCGAATAACATCCGGTAATTCGTGCAGCAGGGGAAACCAACCCTGAGCTTCATGAACTCAGGTGGGCCCACTCTCTGAAAATGTCTAGGAGCTCTTGGGCCGAAACATTTGTCGACGAGAGGTTACTTCTGCTGACGATTGGTAGACCCCTGCTGTACATGCTCCCCTGTGTAGTTTCTTCTTATCTTCTTCTTCTTCTTTTTCTGTTTCTTTTGCTTTTTCTTGTTCGCCAGCTGTAAGCTCCAGCGGAAAGTCCTGATTATTTGTCCACTTGGACTTTAGCTTTGTGTCAGGGCCCGAGCTTTGCGTGTACATCTGTTATACTGGCTTATTTGTGTGTAGTTGGTTGATCCTTGCCGCTCGGGCAGATGCACTCCGAATTCGAAGGAAGCAGCCAGTTAGACAACTCCTACGATATGCTTGTTGGGGAAGCAGTGGGTCTATTCTTGTTTTGCCCACAATGTGGCCACGGAACCCACACAGGGCTGGTCTTTTATCGTGATGAGAGAGTGTGGAATCTAGACGAAAGTCGGAGTAGGTCAGCACTATATTGCATTAGAAAACATCAAGTGAACTGGTTCGTCCATACAACTCGGCTCCCAACAGACAGTTCTTGTTAGCTAGCGTCTTTTCTCCACATAATTAAGCTGTACTGAAAAATGAACAGGCTGATAGACTGGCTGGTTGAGCATCATTTGCTGGTGAATTGATGCATAAACGATGCTGTTAGTGTCTTTTATGAGCGCAAATAGATCATTACAGGGAGGAGAAGAATGGTGAGGCGAGGTGTGACGAGTGGATCTAGCCGATGCTCAACACTCAAGGGGATGGCGAGACGGATATACAGTACAATCATACTGTTACTGGTTCCATTAGAATCTGAACTTTGCACTTGCTGCTGGCTGTTGAAAATAAAGATTGAGCGCTTATGAGAATATGGCGAGTGATGTGATCATCATCTTCATCATCAGGTGCCTTGCGGACTGGCGTGGGCGATCATGCCTCTCCATAATCCACGATCTCCTGCAGCATGTATCAGTTCGTGTGCCGAAACCTCCATGCCAACAAGACTGTCAAGAATCGTCTCTCGTTGTCTTCCTCTATCCCTCCTTCCACAGATCTTTCCAGTGGTCACAACATGTTCTATCTTCCCTCTTCTCATAACAAGGCCTAAAAAATGATGACTGTCTCCTTCTGATGTGCTATGATATCAATTCTTAATTTGACATTCAACAACATTCAATCCCAACAACAACAAAGTGGAAATCAAATATAGGATCGGCGACCGGGTCCACCCATTGGATGGCGGGTAGACGACTTCGTCGCCGGTTGGGACAGTTTTGGGGTCCGTCTCCTTTGCACAGCACGATTATCACAGCGTTTTATAAAGTACGCATAAATGAACTAAACACCTCTACAATATTTGTCTCTCGTGTATGCAAACTGTTGCTCCATGGTCGCGCAGGCAGATGAGCTTCTACTTCGGAATGAAAATTTCTAATCAGTCACCTTTTACGACATGCGTGTTAGGTAGGCAGTGGATCTATTCTGTCCCTACCCAGCACCCCCCCCCCCTCCCCAACTCCGGACCCCACCTAAAAGGAGGCCCCTAAAGCCAAACAGAGATAATAAAATTTAAAGCATAACCTCTATGTCAATAATTTAAACGTTAATACAGTATTACTGATAATATATCATTATTTACCACCTTTACCTCTGAACCCCTCCCCCCCCCCCATATCTCTCTCTCTCTCTCTCTCTCTCTCTCTCTCTCTCTCTCTCTCTCTCTCTCTCTCTCTCTCTCTCTCTCTCTCTCCCTTCCTTCTTTTTTCTCTTAAAGGGGGAGAACTCAAACTATTCTTACAATATCAATGTAGTCTACTTAACTATCTTTGCCAGCCCGGCTCTCTAGCAAAGTTGGCTAAACCGGATTGAGCGGTGACCGGGTGAAGAACTCCTTGTGGTCCTGGTTCACTCCCGGGGGTAGGCAGGAAAGCCACATTTTCTCCCAGATTTACGGTATTTACAATGGAATCAAGGCCGAAAGGTTGCGATATCCATAATACCGAGCCAAAGGGTTAACAACTCATGGCTTCTGGATACTAAAACAAACAAACAAACATCTATCTTTGCCCAATGATTTCTCTGCATCCGCTCTTCTGGTATCTAAAAGTAAGGAGAAAAAAAAATACAAAGAACACTTTTCCCTTCAGGCGTATTGAAAATACAGGACTAGAACTATTTTTGTAAAGACCAAACAATCTCTTATATTTGTGAGAGATTAGTGCTTTTTAGTGGAGGGATAAAAAAAAAAAAAAAAAAACAACAACAAGAAGAAGAACAACAACAACAATAATGGTAGTAATCCATAAGTGCTTTATTCTACTTCTAACTCAAGCCTGAGTTCGAAGAATGTTAGCGCAGTGCACGAACTCCGTAGTACCGACGAGGATCCTGAAATACTTTGGGTAGATTTGTAACTGCAAATTTTGCCCGGGCAGCGTCGTTAGGCCACTCCTTTCGATTTCCAACTGCCAATAGATTTTTTACATGCGCAACAATACACACGGGTGTCCGATCTTACCACCCAGAGACCAGGGGAAATTACTATTATAGAAGTCCACTTGAAAAAATCCCAGCCTTGCCTCGAGACCACTGCCAACCCACCCAACCCCCCCCCCCCCCTTTTTCCGAAGAAGAATAAGAAGAACTATTTTAATAAGTTTATTTAACTAAGGACAGACAGGCACTTTTAATATAATGTGGAACCTCGCTTAACGAGCATAATTCGTTCTAGAACCGTACTCGTTAAGCAAAACACTTGTTATGCGAAACAATTTTTCTCATATAAATAAATGTAAAATTCGATAATGCGTTCCATGTCGAAAAAATACTCACAAAATGCTATGTACATGTACAACGTTTATTCAAAAAAAAATTATATACATATTGGGTTCTCCTTTAAATAACGGTCGCTAGTTGGACGTCGACGGCCGCTTAGTCGGAGTTCACTCCCCTGTCTGCAGTGCAATTACGGAGTGGACAATTCACGAAACAAAAAACAAAGTGAGGTCGACATGGCTCCTAGAGCTAGACCACGCGCTGCGACTGACATTAGCGACCGCGTTCTTTCGACGCAAGACTTAGTGACCATAGATGTAAGACCTGCGGATCTGTATGTCGTAATAATCGATAAGCTTGCGTGGTTTCCGTGATGTGTTACCCTAACCCTACCGCAAACCCTAACCCAACCCCTAACCCTAACCCTAACCCTACCCCAAACCCTAACCCTACCCCAAATTCTAACCCTAAACCTATCCCCAGGATGACAGGTAACTATATCATTTGTTTCGTTCCCTCTTTTTCACTCCGTAATTGCACTGCAGCCAGGGGACTGAACTCTGACTAAGCGGCCGTCGACGTCCAGCTAGCGACCGATTTTTAAAATATTGTTTTGGAGAGGGAATCATCTTTATATTTTCTTCAAACGCGGAACGAACCCACCTGGAATGCGAATTCGATTTTCAGAAGAAAAAAATTCGAAATATTAATACATAGCTAATTATTATTATTTTTATTTTTTTTTTTACTAGAAAGATGTCCAGACACATTTGCTTCTGCCGACTCTTCAAAATTTGGCTACAATGCAACACAGCATTATCATTAAATAAATCTGCAGCGCGCATAACCACTTCCTTATTAAGGTTATGCTTTTCAGTGTAAGATGCAACAGTTTCCCATGCTTTCGGAATTTCTCTTATTTCGCCAGAAGATTGTTGTTTTCTGTTACCTCCTCCTCGGACAAACTTTCCTCCAAAACTTCTTGCTGTGAAACACATTGCAACTCTATAAGCTCTTCGGTGGTCAGCTCTTGGCTGTGCTTTTCCACAAGCTTTTCGATATAACTGTTGTCCCCCTACAATCCCACGATAGTGCCAAAAGACACAATCTCGTTGACTATAGGTTCCACAGGCACTGTCTCGAACCCCTTAAAGTCACAAATCGACAACGCTCTTCGGCCAAAGCTTTATCCAAACAGAAGTTGGGGTTCTCTTGATAACCCCTTTTCCCGACTTGTCGATCATCTTGAGGCAGGCAACAATGTGGAAGTGATTTTTTCAAAACTCTTTGAGAGTGAGGTTGGTCCCTTCAGTCACCTGAAAACAATGCTCGAAGAGGGCTTTAGTGTAGAGCTTCTTAAAGTTAGAAATATCTTGCTGTTCCATGGGCTGGAGTAACGGAGTGGTGTTGGGAGGCAGTAAAAAGATCTCGATGAACTTAAATTCATCAGGGAGGTCATCTTATAGGCCTGGAGGATTCATGCACAAATATCACAAAAAATACAAGTTTGAGAAAATATGTGGTCACAAGCGACACTACGATGCTATGGAAGAAGTGCTAAACACAGACTGATATAACATGCGCACAATCAGGGACTTCCCCTCTCCTCGCCACTCGTTATGCGAATCGTCGCTCGTTAAGCGAGTCATTCTTTTACAATTTGTTTTGCTCGTTATACGAATTACTCGTTATGAAAGGTGCTCGTTAAGCGAGGTTCTACTGTATTACATGATCAGAAACTTTTAAAAGTTCATTTATAGCAACAAGATTATCTAATTCATTACAGAACGGGAAGACTGACTGACTGACTTTTTACCCTACCAGGACATCACACAAGCGATAAACACCCGATGACACAACGTGCCACCATGTGGGTGAGGATCACCGTGGAGAGGTCCCAAAAACGCGTCTATGGCCAGGCTATATTGCGGCCCCTGGCAAGAGACAGAGTAGGGCTTCAATTGATGAAAAATATTGTCCTTAAAAGGACAAAAGGATTGATAACTGGAAGAGTACATGGGGGTTTGGTTTTGTGTGGCTCACTGGTACATCCTTGTTAACACAAATTATTATATTTAAAACAAACAAACAACAATGCATTATGGGCACTCATAGAAAGAAGTAGAAAGATATACACAAACACTCATACACACGGAGTGTTTAAGGGTGAGTACATGGACGCTTTCCAATATATACTCAGGGTGACGGGGCACCCCCGGAGTGCATTATCAGCAGCTTCATGAACAAGAAAGCAAACTAGTGTATATATTTATAATTCGCTTTACATTTTCAGCCATGTTTATTTCCACTTATTTACGGAAATAAATTATGATAATAAGTTGTTGCTAACGACAACGCATGCGCATCAAGCTTTTCCAGGCCGTTCCGATTTTACCCGAAGAAAATACTTTCTATTAAAAGCATATTTACTTGAAATTAGACTAAAATGTAAAACTCTAATTTTATAAAATTAGGGCTGTTTACTTTATATACGTTTAAGTTATTTAGATAGCTATTTGAAGTTTTCATTTGTTTTCCCATGAGCCTTTGCTGAGAGCTACAGGCAGCCATTTTCTTACGCTAGACCCGGGGAGCTCGGCGGGCAGTTTATTTCCTCAAGCAGGGACTTTTCCTGGAGGAACTGGCGTTCTTGCTTACCAAGAACAATGAACCAGTATATTCATGTATCGGAGAATGAAGGCGACGAGCCGATGGAGCTGCCCAGTGAAGACGATGGAACGCTTCTGTTGACAACGTTGTCGGCTCAGTTCCCCGGGGCTTGTGGTTTGAAGTACCGAAACCATGAAACGGGCACTCTTCGAGGAATTAGATTGTCCGATGGACGTTTGTATCCACCTGATACCGATTGGGGAGACTTGGTTTATATCGTCGTCTTTCCAAAAGGCAGGTATCTTTATGATTGAGATTGCAAGTTGTGGTTGAACTCGTTTAGGGACACCCACACACAATCAACTGTCATGGCCACATCAAAATGCTGATTCCGTTGACGGAAGGAACCCACTTGTTAGCTTTATCCTGGCTCTTTGATAGGAAAGAAGACTCACTCAGCTGTATTGTTTGTATAGGACATCATTGATTCTGGCAAATGAGGAACCGATGAAACACATTTTATATTTTAAACGGTCTTTTTTGCTGAGGGGTTTGAGTGTTGACAATTTAATGTCATATAATAACTGGCACTACATGATATTGATCATAATCCCTTCTAACCTATGTGTGTGTTATAACCGAATCGATCTCTTTACATCCAGTATCCAGCTACACTTGCCAACAAGGGTGAAGTTCCAATGCAATCCTGGTCTTCTTCTATACTACACCACTTTTCTACCTTTACCTATGAAAGGATGGTGGAGTTGGCATGTTGTGTAGTATTGTAATTTACATCTAGGCTGCTGCCATTTGTGCCCTTCAGCCCAGGCCAACACCACCCTTCTTCTGCCTTTTATACCTAAGTGCAAGTGGAGCATGCTAAGTCATCCTATCCCTTATTGTATGCAGTTGACCCCATGTCTTTTACACTTTTTAAAGTCACTTATTTTACAAACCCTTAAATTAGCCTCCTTTTATTACATGTTGAAGGGCATTCAGTGTATTATTAATTGCTCCACCAATTCCCACACAGTGGCATTCCAGAACCCATATGGCTAGATGATGTGGAGACCACCCCACTGATTTGGTTACATGATAAACCTTTCCACAGATGTGAAACTCCATTGCTGGTCCTCACATTTCTGAATTTTGAAATGAAGAGGAGAACTCTGAAATTTTGTTTGTGGGGATGATACTTAACATTTATACTAAGTGAAGAGGAAAATGTCTGCACAGATATTAACCTTCTTTATATGTCGGCCTCTTTTTTATGGCTTACACTTACACTTGAGTAGCCAATACACTGGGCATGCAGTTCAGGATTTCAAATAATAATCATGCTGGAAACTAAATTCAGAAATATCTCATATGTTTTAGTATTCATAAGGTAACCATCATTCTTGTTTAGTCTCCCTAATTTGTGTTCATATTCTGAAGTCCCGTTTCTTGTTATTATGATGTCTCCCATATTTCTTGTTATTCAGAAGACAAACATATTTCTTGTTATTATGAAGTCTCCCATAATTCTTTTTATTCAAGTTCAATGTATTTCTTATTCTGAAGTCTCCGATATTTCTTCTTATTCAAAAGACTTGCATCCTATCCTCCGAATAACGGTCCCAAATTATCAAGGCCGAAAATATACCCTAACAGGGCCTCAGTCACATGTGAATTGCGGACTCTTTCCGGCGACTACACAGCATACTGCCTAGAGTAACTCCCATGCCGCTATGAGGGTTCAGACAGGGGCTAAACTAGATGGCTGGGACTTAACAAGCAAATAAAATGCAAGAGATGCTGTAGCAGCTGCTTGTAAGTCCAAGCCATCTTGTTTATCCCCGCTCCACGCATAGCGGCACGGGAGCTACTCTCGGCAGTGACTTTAACTTGGCGGAAGCTTTTCCGCTGTATGCTGTGTAGTCGCCGGAAAGAGCCAGCAATTTACATGTGACTGAGGCCCTGTTAAGGTATATTTTCAGCCTCGATAATTTGGGACTGTTATTCGGAGGATAGCCAGACTTGCATATTTCTTGTTATTAAGCAGTGGCAATTTGCTTATCACATTTTCAATGTGTCACTGTTGCCATACATTCTATTACTAAATCATTAACCAGTAAGAGTATTATAACATGTCGCCTGTTATTTGACCATCCACAACAACAAATATCTGTTCTGTGCAGTCACCCATCAGTATGCACTGTGTTATGTTGCTCAGTCATCCACCAGTGTGTGTATTATGTTTCTCAGTCATCCACAAGTGCATGTATTATGTTGCTTAATTGTCAATCAGTGTATGCATTATGTTGCTCAATCATTTACCTGTGTATGTATTATGTTGCTCAGTCATCCACCAATGTATTATGTTGCTTAATCATCCACCAGTGTAGTATGTTGCCCAATCATTCACCAGTTTATTGTGTTGCTCAACCATCCACCAGTGTATTATGTTGCTCAACCATTCACCAGTGTATTATGTTGCTCAGTCATCCACCAATGTATTATGTTGCTCAACCATTCACCAATGTATTATGTTGCTCAGTCATCCACCAATGTATTAAGATGCTCAATCATTCAACAGTGTATTATGTTGCTCAGTCATCCACCAATGTATTAAGATGCTCAATCATTCAACAGTGTATTATGTTGCTCAGTCATTCGCCAGTCTATTATGTTGTCATCCACCGGTGTCAATATGTATTCTGTTAATCATCCACAGGTGTAGGTATTATGTTACTCAGTCATCCACGAATTAAAAATCCTACAATGACACAGATTTATTGCATTAGCTGTTTTTCATTTTATGAATATGCTTGTTTGTGTCCACTTCAAGTCATTGACACATAAGGCATTCACCAGTAATCTCTATTGCTACTTGTCTGCTCCTTTTCTGCCCACAGTATTCCATCTCATATTACATTCTTTCTCTCTGGGTTCTGGGGCCTCATTGTGGGGAAAACAAGAGTTGATCCACTGCCTAACCAATAAGCATGTCCTAAGATTTGACTAATTGTATGCTTCTTTCAGAGTCAGTATGCATCTGCCCAAGAGGCAAGGAACCAGCAGTCTGCATACATATAAGTTAGATCTGTTTAACGGATATTCACGCAACACTTACATTCTGGAACAAGCTAAATTGACCAGAACTTTCTACAGGAGTTTGCAGCCAGTGAATGCGATGAAGACGAAATTACATTCCTCACTTGCCTTTCTGGTGTCCTTTTGCAGGTTTCCTTAGGTTTTCTGCCTCTCCTTTTCCCATCTGCTATCGACTGAATTGCCCTTGCCAAAGTGTCGCGTGGCATTCTGCAAATGTATGGTGAACAATTTATATTCCTCCTCTTCTTCATTTGTGATCTTATTAGGCCAAAATTCTTTGCAGAATTCTCACGTTTTGAAAAGTCAAGTTTATGTGTAATTCCTGCTGTCATTTTGCATCACTCACTGTTGTATAATATTTCTAATATTGTTACTGTTCTATAGTCTGAGTTTTGTCTTCAAACTAATTTTTATTGACAATTTGTTGCAGGCGAGAAACCAAAGGAAAATTCAACTAATGCCTCTGGGTCATCACACGCTCTGAGACCACAGAAACGACAGAAGTGTAGTGACCTGATTGTGCTTGGTCTTCCTTGGAAAAGCAGCGAGGATGATCTGAAGAAGTACTTCCAGCAGTTTGGAGAGTTGCTAATGGTTCAGGTATGTAACTTAATGAGGACATTTGTCAACCTGTCAACTCGAGGGAGAATGGAACATGTGGTGACCACTGGAAAGATATGTGGAAGGAGGGATAGAGGAAGACAACGAGAGAAGATTCTTGACAAGACAGTCTTGTTGCATGGCATGAAGGTGTGTCAGCACACGAACTAATACATGCTGCAGGAGATCGCAGATTGTGGCGAGGCATAATCGCCCATGCCAGTCTGCAAAGCACCTAATGGTGATGATTCACTATTTGTATTCGGCCGAATAGTTGGTCCAGCTATTCGTATTCGGCCGAATAGTGAAAATCACTACAGCCCTAGTTTTGACCCAAATGACTTGGTCTCTCTGTGTAGAATGTTTTGCCACCGACAAAGAATATTAGCACAAAGCATCAACCCATAGCTGCAGCAGAGATCTCTGTTAAAATTGCACTCGTGAACCGAATGATGCAGCCATGAAATGATCCATGATGGCCTTAAAAAGTAAAAGACTCTTCTGATACTATGGGCAAGACAAGGATAGGTGGACCTATATTTTTAAAGTCTAAATGGCTACAGCATGGTTTGCAATCCTGAAAGACCCGGTTTGATTTCACTGCAGGTGATTTGGCGCTGATTTTGACAGTGGTATGGAGAGCCGACTGTTCAGATATGGCAAACTACTGAATTTAAAATTTCCTGGTAATACCAGTCTGCCTGTAAATGCTTAGGTCCCCTGCTTTCTCTTATTTAGCAAAAATCCAGTCATTCAACGAAGAACTAAGAGAAGAAGTAAGAACAATGGTAGGCACAGTACTGGTTAATGATTTCATATAACATCAAAGAATCAAATGGTTTGGTCGTTAGAACAGATTCAGCCAGCAGCCAAAGCAGTGGTTCTCAAGCTTCCTAATGCCACGATCCTTTAAAACAGTTCCTCATGTTGTGGTAACCCACAGGCATAAAATTATTTTTGTTTTTACTTCATAGCTTCAGTGAAAATGTGTTTTTGATGGACTTAGATGAGCACTGTGTAAGGGTCAATAGGCCCCCCCCCCTCCCCCAAGGGGTTCTAACCACTGAGCTAGAGCATACTACATGAGAACAGTTGACCAAGAAAAAAATTGAGTAAAAGAGACCCTAGAAAAGCGTAATAAGACATTACCACAAGCTACACAGCTAGCAGAAGAAGGAGAGTACATGTCTCTTCTCTGCAGCTCTTTACGGCTTAAGCTGCAGGACAGAAGAAGAAGCAGCAATCAGCACCATGAGATTTGCAGAGTCTCCTCTTCCTGAGATGAACACCATAACCTCTGATCTAACCTCTACATATTAGTGTTTAATTTCCTTTCAAGCAGGCAGAGGGAGGGATCATACTGCATGGGCAACACATGATCTTTCTGCTATGGAAGGACATAATTCAAGCTAGGCTTGCTAGTCACCCACAGCCGTCACCTTGGGCTTTGATCCCCATGCCTCCCTAGAGTACAGTTGAACTGTCTGGAAAGATGTGCCAACAACCAGCAGCACCATGCGTGGATATTTCAGTTTTTTGATGCTTGTTGTTACCTTCTTTTTTTTTTAACAGGTGAAGAAAGACCCTAAATCAGGACAGTCGAAGGGTTTTGGATTTGTCCGTTTTGCTGAATATGAAGCTCAGGTGAAATGTATGGCACAGAGGCATATGATTGATGGACGGTGGTGTGATGTGCGGATACCAAACTCAAAGGTAAATTCTTGGCAGCCGATGCCCTTTCATAATTTGCTAATACTGACATGTCTTGTTTTTTGGTTTGATTCCTTGTGTAAGCCCAGTACCGGAGCACCATGTATCTGCTGTGCATTTAACGAAACCTCGAGAGAGGGAATATCCATGCTCTGCCCCGGCCTTCCCTTGAGAGTTAACCAGTCTGCTCTCTGTGTTGGTTCTGAGGCTTCATTTTGTAGGACTTTCTGCCAATGTTTACAGCTGGTGAATGCTGAAAAGAAATAGAAGCAGGCCGAGAGAGGGATTTGTCACAGAAGCAGTAATTCATGCAAAACTGCTCAGGTTTTGTGCTATGGAGAGGTGGATCTAATGTTTCTCAATGCCAACAGGTCTTGCTGTTCACATTTGCTGTCACCATGGGTTGTTATTCTCATTGCTTCCTTTTTAGCACACTAAAACACTGTCATCTAGAAGGATGAAAAAGTGCCATTAAAGGAAGAGACAGCCCTTGGACATTATGATGCTAGGTCATCCTGTTCCTTGCCATTGCATGCTTTTTCTGTCTTCCTAACGCCTAATGAAGCATAGGCCCTCAACTAGCTCACGCCAAGTTGTTGTATCCTTTGCTGTGGCGTGCAGCTTTCCCCCCTGTCCTCTCCACTTTTTTTAACTTCTCTCTAGTTCTTTCTCTATGTGTTTTTTCCTTTGTTCCTGGGCCCCTGTGGGTTCCAGTGCAAAGACATTCTAGTTAAATTGTTCTCAGGTTTTCCCAACATGTGTCCTATATAACGCCAGCGCCTTTTCTTCACCTCTTGGTCCACTGGAACTTGCTTAGTTCTCTCCCAAAGCTCTACATTAGTGATCTATCATAGAATTCAGTTCCGTCTCTTCTGCACTTGCACCAGTTAACCAATTTTTGTAGTTTATTAGAAATTGGCTTAGTAGTTCTCCATGTTTTTGCTCCATACAATAGTGTTGATTTGACATTAGAATTACACATTTCAAGTTTTAATGTTTTAAAAAAAACTTTTGTCCTCCCACATACTCCATAGTGCTATGAAAGCTCTACTGACCTTTTGTATTCGTATTTTAATATCTCTTTGTTCCCCCATCTTTATCTACACTACTGCCCACATAAGTGTACGACTCTACATTTTGGATTGGGGTACCAGAGAAACCACAAAACTGTTTGCTTGATTTATTCTCATTATTTTTTTCTTTCCCTTATGAATTTTCAGACCTAGCTGTTCTGATCTCACATCAGGTATATTCAGTTTATCTTGCATCTGATTCTGTGAATGGGACAGAAGAGAAAAATCAGTGAAGTCCAAATCATCAAGCTGTTTTGTAGGGGTTCACTGAATTCCATTCCTGCCATCGCATGCAGCTCAGCCCATGTCCTCCTGAGATATTTTAAAATTTTAACTTCACTCTCTGATTCCTTTGTTGTGTTTTTGTTATGCTTGTATTTTTTTTCACCCTGTGGGGGTCCAGTGCCATAACATTCTAATTATGTTATTAGATTTTCTGTGTGGGTGTCCTAGTCAGTGCCACATCATTTCCTTGCCTCATGATTCACTTGAATTTTTAGTTCTGTTCCATAGCTCTACGTGTAGTGATTCTGTCATACCATTTAATGCTTTAGTTTTGCTCAGGCATTGGTTAGTCAGTGTAGTTTAATTAGTAATTGTTTTAGTTGTTCTCCATGTTTCAGCTCCATATGTCGGTCGTGGTTTAACTGCAATGTACATCTGTTCTGTCATCGCCAGGAAGGTGTGCAGAATATGATGAACCGCAAGGTGTTTGTGGGCCGATGCACTGAGGAAATGACTGCAGACGACCTCAGAAATTATTTCAACAAGTTTGGGGAGGTGGTGGACGTGTTTATACCTAAGCCTTTCCGCGCCTTTGCCTTCGTTAGCTTTGCAGATTCGGAGACCGCCCAATCTCTGTGTGGAGAGGACCACATTATCAAGGGGGCTAGTGTTCATATAAGCAGTGCTGCCCCAAAAGCAAATGACAAGTGAGTGGCTTACTGTTTGTCATGTTCCATTAAAGTTGGGAGGACTGGCCTCAGGAACCCCTGTCTTTGTGCAGGGAGGGGGGATGTTGGAGAATAAACCAACCCACCGCCTGTTGGCAAGCATGTCGTAAAAGCCGGCTTCCTTAGGATTTGCTGAAATCTGATGTGTTGGGGCGAAAGAGGCACTCATGAACCCATTGGCATCAACTTATGGGTTCCGGGGCTCCATATTGGAGAACAAAGAATAGATTCGACTCCCTCCTCACTCCCACTTCTCTTCTTCTACACTTCCTCTTTTACCGCTGTGGGTGTCGAGGGAGATATAAGGTTCTGTCTCTAGCTCTTCTGGCCGCCTCCACCATAGGCATATTGAGTTGTTGTAGAGTTTCTCTGATGTTATCCTTCCATCTTGTTCTTTGTCTACCTCGTACTCTATGCCCTTCTTCTCTTTCCATGTATGCTTTGTATGGTATGGTGTCACAAGGCATTCTCTCTAAGTGGGCAAACTATTTCACCTGCTGTCTTCGAATGTAATTTAGAATTGGTTCTGTGCCGACTTTTTCTCTTATGATCTCATTCCTGATCTTATCTCTTATGGTCACTCCTACAGCCCTTCTCAGACATCTCATCTCCATGGTTACTAATTTTCTTTTATGGTTTGTTGTGAGTGACCATGTCTGGCACTGGTAGCACAGAGTTGGAATAAATATGCTTTGAATGTCTCTTTATGCTGTAAGAGGGGGGCCAGCTGTCCCAATACTTGGTTTGCTTTACTGCATCTAATGTTAATTTATTTATCCAATTTCCCATCTTTGGTAAATGTAGTTCCTAGGTATTTAAACTCAGATGCCTGTTTAATGCCTTTGCACTATATTGCTATGTTTAGATCTGTCTTCTTTTTTCCTATTGACATTACTTCTGTCTTTTCAGTGTTGATTCTCATATTATTTGTTTTACATTCTTCATTCATGGATGTTAGATGTTGTTGTAATTTTATGGCTGTATCTGCTATCAAGGCCTGGTCATCTGCAAAGAGTAATTCGTTGATCTTACTAACATTTTCATTCATGGGCTTGGCATTCTTGCATATACTGTCGGTGTAGGTGATAAACAGCAGTGGTGATAAGACACACCCCTGTCTTACTCCAGATGTTACTGTGTATGGATGAGATGTTCCCTGATTTATTCTAACTACACTTCTACAATCCCTGTATAAACTTTTGCACACTTTGATGAGGTGTTCGCTTACTCCATATCTTGCCATTACTTTCCATAATAATTGTCTGTCGACTCTGCCAAATGCCTTCTCCTGGTCTACGAATGCCACAAATAAGTTCTTATTGTATTCAATGTTCTTTTCTATTAACTGTTTAAGTGTGAAGATTGCATCTGTGCAGCTTCTATTTCTCCTAAATCACATCTGTTCTTCTGCCAGCTGTGGTTCTATCACTGGTCTCAGTCTTGTTTCTATTATCTTGGCATACATTTTGCCAACATGGCTTAAAAGAGAGATGCCTCAGTATTGACCGCATTCTCGTTTGCTTCCTTTGTTCTTCCACAATGGTATAACTATTGCATGTTGCCAATCAATAGGGGCAGTTTGTTGTACCCATGCTGCATTAAATATTCTGTGAAACCATCTGATGCTGCTTTCACCTGCTGTTTGAATTATTTCTGTTGGTAATCTATCAGCTCCTGGTGCTTTATATTTGGGAGACTGCTTAATGACTTTTTCTATTTCATCCATTAGTATGTGTGGTTCTAACACTGTTGCTCTTCAGTTGTTCTTTCCTGATGATCTCCTAGAGGATTAAAGAGCTCATTGAAGTATTCCCTCCATCTTTCTGCTATCTCGGGTGGATCTATCAATGGCCTTCCTGTCTTATCATTAATTATTTCAGTTAGGTTGTAGCTGTCATCTCTTTTCCGCATATTTTTAACTACTTTGAAAAATTTTCTGCTGGCTGTTTTCTCATTTTCTGCTAGTGACTCACCGAAACATTCCCAGGATGCTTGTTTTGCTTTCTAGACACTCCTGTTGGTTTCTCTCCTTTGCAGTGTATAGTTTATATAATCTTCTTCTTTCTTTGATTTTATCCATAGTTTATATGTCCTTTTTCTTTTTAATTGCGTCTTTCACTCCCACCCCACCCCAATATCATATGAGGCTTATTTGTATGCAGGCTGTTGGTTCCTTGCCTCTCGGGCAGATGCACTCCGACTTCGAAGGAAGCCAACAGTGGGTGCAGTGAATACATTGTTGAATTCCCTAGGGGCCCCAGAACCCACACAGGAAATAGAGCTGTTTGATAAGTCAAACTTAGATTTGGCGGCAGATCACTTTGAGTTTATTTTGACAGTGTTAACCGATCAGCAAAGGAATGGCAAACTACTGAATGTAATATTGCTTAGTCTCTTTTTCGTCTTAACGTTCACCGGCTGTGAACTCTGGCAAAAAGCTAGGGTTGTTAGACCCACTGATGCGTAAAAGTCGACTAATTAGGGGTGTTTTTTTTCAAAGTCAGAATACATCTGCCAGAGGTGAAAAGCCAACAGTCTGTTTTGGAACAAGATTAAAGTCCAGAACTGCAAAAACAACCAAAGCTTTCTGCTGGAATTTAGTCTGTGAACGTAAAGAAGAAAACAGAGATAGGTGTCTTGGAAGAACTGCTGAAGTGACAGGACAAGATAAAAATGAAAACTGTGAAAGTGGAGAAAAGTGCAGTTCATTAAAGAGCAACAGATACAGATGGTTTCACCATCTGACGAGAATGCTCTGGTACCAACTGTCGGGGAGAGAGCCAAGCTGATGAAGTATAATGAACAGATAGATATGGAGAAGACCATGCAAAATATGAAGTGATGGCATCAAGAGCAGACTTTAAGAAATAATGTGCTAAAAACTACATAAATAAGCCCAGAGGAGGGAGTGGGAAAGGCACACAACACAAATACAGCTGAACATTTGGACCAGTCTTTATCAGCACAAACTGTGACTGGAAAACTCAACAGAGAAGATAGCAACAGAGCTTCTAATTCTAAACAACCAGGATCAGCATGAAACCAAGAAGCTGGTAATGGGGGGAAAGATGAAAACTTTGGTTGAAACTATTGGTTGTATTTGTGCGCAGCTTTTCCATTCCCTCCATTGAGCTTCCTGGCCGCATTTTATGTTGTATAGCACTTCTTGTCATCAGCTTGACTGCAGTTACTCCCTGTTTATCTCATCACTGTAAGAAAGGAAGACCAACTTACCAACAAAAAGAGCACACACAAGACCATATTTCTAACACCCTCCCCTTCTCACCCTCCTCCAGCAATTCGATGGGGTTACTGAATCTTTGTTCATTTATTTTATGTGTGTGAGCTTCCGGTCAAAATGGACGTTAGGTATGGTCACAGTTTTTAGTTGTGACATTGTTTGCTTCTGACAGATGGTGGCTGTTGGCATTTTCCTCCATTTGTGGACTGAAAGAATATAGTTTTCTCTCCTAGCTGCTGAATTATGTGCATGGTGTGACACTGTGAGCTGCAGATTTCATTTGGAATGTTTTTCAACTATGACCAACGTGGTGTTGTGAACTGTAGATTCAGAAAATAGCACACAGTCTGTTGCCACAGAATTGGTGGTGCCTTGTGTGGTTAAATTTGATCGCCTGTGCAGCTGCTTATCTGTTTGTAACTGCTGATTCCATCGATGATGAATTGCATTTCTAATGTTGGGCGAATTAGTGGGTCTAATGTTGGGCTGTTTGTGTTAGCACTTATGATAGCTGCTTTATGCTTTTTCCACAAGAGACATTAATGGACATTCTGTTTGTATTTCATTGTCACAGGAGCAGAGCAACTGTGGGGTGACCCGTTTGCTATGAACTGAAACTATGAACTGAAACTAACATTCTGTATTTGTGTACAACATTGGCCTAACTTGCTCTTTTTCCCCCCCCCCCCCCCCCCCTTCCACCCCTTTTCTCCTTCCCTCTCCTGTATGTATGCATGCTGTTTTCATGTCCAAATGGTCTCTCTTTCTGGAGACTCCGGCACATTCTCTATATGCACTGGGCACACATGCGCATTATTTCTTGTGTCTATAGACACATGCAGTTTTCCCACTCATACATCCCATTTGTTGTCTTCTAGATTTGACCGGCGGATGGTACCAAACCATGGCCATATACCATACCAGGGATCCTGGGGTCCAGGAAGGGGTGCGAACCCAGGCCACACCAGCAACAATATGACTGTGGCGCCAGCACTGGGCAACATTGGCATTGGAAACCTGGGACTTGGTGCTCTACAGGTAACTCATCTGCTTGGGTTTTGAGCTGCTGATTCTTAACTGCAGTACATAATCTTTTCTCTGACGAGATACTTCCCACAGTACAACATACGCCCTCGACTGACTCATGCCAACTGTGTTTTTTGCCATCTGTTGCAGCTTTCTTCCGTAACTACTACTACGTCTTTGTATGGCTTTAAAAGGACAGGTGGCACATTGTAATTCGTTTACATCTACGATGCCCTGCTTTTCAACCCAGCATATCCAATTTCAGCAAACCCTTAATTGGTCATCTTTTACCTTATGCTTGTTAAAAGACAGTGGATTTATCCTTTCCTTCTCTTCTCCCCCCCCCCCTCTTTCCCCTCTTTCCCCTTTCCCCCACCTGGGGTCTCATTCTCTGCTGCATGAGATTTTACATTTCACTTCATTTTCTTTCTGTATAGGTTCCTGAGAAAGAACTTTCTAGATATTATCATCATCTTTAAGTGCTTTGCCAACTGGTGTGGGTGACCATGCTTCTCTACAATCTAGCACTTTCTTTCTCTTTCTCTCTTTCCAGTGGTCACAATATGTTCAGTTTCTTTCTTCTTATAACATGACTCAAAAAAAGATGACTTTCTTCCTGATGTTTGTGATAGGTTGTCTTCGAGCATTTGCCTCTTTCAAAACATATGGGTTGCCTTTTTTTTTTTTTTTTTTTTTTTTTTTTTTTGAGCTGTTCAAGGAATTCTAAGGATTCTTCTGTAAAACCACATTTCTGAGGCGTAAAGAAATTGTTTGGCTTGTTTATTAATTGTCCAGAATTCACAGATGTATGTTAAAACTGATTTTATAGCATGCGAGAATTCTTTCTAGAGCTACCCGAGCTTATTTTTTTCTGTCATTATCATCATGTACTGCACCTTTGAGCAAAAGTTGTCATGTGTCACCATTTCACACCATCTGCAGAATCATGCCGAGCTGTAAACCTCAAGTCCATTGTGTTGGCTTGCATGAGCACCTTGGCCATTGCATGTATTTAATGTGCTTCTCAGACTGCTCTTAACCAGTCTGCAGTCATTTTCTCCCCTGTCCCTCTTCCTTTCCCGATAGAGAGAGAGAGAGAGGCACACTCGCACACCCCACCACTTTTTTTTTCATGCAACATGGTCCAAGGTACCTTGTTTCACAAATTCAGCTCTATACTTTTGTGTGCCCTTTGCCAAAAACTGCCCTTTAATGCCTATATTATACCACCTTTTTTTTTCATGCAACATGGTCCAAGGTACCTTGTTTCACAAATTCAGCTCTATACCTTTGTCAGTTGTGTGCCCTTTGCCAAAAACTGCCCTTCAATGCCTATATTATACCACTTTTTTTTTCATGCAACATGGTCCAAGGTACCTTGTTTCACAAATTCAGCTCTATACCTTTGTCAGTTGTGTGCCCTTTGCCAAAAACTGCCCTTTAATGCCTATATTATACCACTTTTTTTTCATGCAACATGGTCCAAGGTACCTTGTTTCACAAATTCAGCTCTATACCTTTGTCAGTTGTGTGCCCTTTGCCAAAAACTGCCCTTTAATGCCTATATTATACCACCTTTTTTTTTCATGCAACATGGTCCAAGGTACCTTGTTTCACAAATTCAGCTCTATACCTTTGTGTGCCCTTTGCCAAAAACTGCCCTTTAATGCCTATATTATACCACTTTTTTTTTCATGCAACATGGTCCAAGGTACCTTGTTTCACAAATTCAGCTCTATACCTTTGTCAGTTGTGTGCCCTTTGCCAAAAACTGCCCTTTAATGCCTATATTATACCACTTTTTTTTTTCATGCAACATGGTCCAAGGTACCTTGTTTCACAAATTCAGCTCTATACCTTTGTGTGCCCTTTGCCAAAAACTGCCCTTTAATGCCTATATTATACCACTTTTTTTTCATGCAACATGGTCCAAGGTACCTTGTTTCACAAATTCAGCTCTATACCTTTGTCAGTTGTGTGCCCTTTGCCAAAAACTGCCCTTTAATGCCTATATTATACCATTTTTTTTTTTCATGCAACATGGTCCAAGGTACCTTGTTTCACAAATTCAGCTCTATACCTTTGTGTGCCCTTTGCCAAAAACTGCCCTTTAATGCCTATATATATTATACCACTTTTGCAGGGAGTGGGGGTGAGGGTCTTTGAGCCTAAGGATTTACCACCTCATGGCTAGAGCTGTCGCCACGACTGTGCAAGTGAGGATTATATTTTGCCCCTGACAGAAAAAATCCCTAACCTTACCAAGGATCCGAACCCAGGTCTCCTGTGCCCTTTGCACAGTCTTTTATTTATTATATAGTAGAGGCTGACCTCAACACCTTCTATAAGGCAGTAGTGGTTCCCGACATTGTTTAGTTGTTAAGTTACCACCTAATTTTATAGAGCAAAGTGGCTGTGACGGTGTGCACTGTTAGTAGGTTTTTAAATAAGTTAAATGAAAACATACTGGAAATAAATCCCCCCCCCCCCTTCCCTTTTTTTTAAAAAAAATGTTCATGGATCACTACTATCTGGTGGAGACCCGCCATGTGGGAACTTATTCTGTAAGGGCTCTTGCATCCTTAAAGAGTGAAATATCCAGGATTAATTAAATTTTTTGAAAAACTGCATAGGTTTTTCACACTAGCTTTTATAGTCCCGTGATTTGAGCAGCTAACAAATCACGCTTAAAGCTCAGTGAGGAGAATACCTATGTAGTTGGTGCGTCAGGAGAGTTTGTAGCATGTGGCAGGTTGCCTGTTGTCTCTAGCCCTTTGTGTTTTCCTACTCCACAGCTCAATCATGCCATGCTGGCTGCGGCACAGGCAGTTCTCAGCAGTCAGACTGGATGGGGGCCGCTTGGACTGACCCATCAGACTGGGGCTGCCACTACCAATGGAGACCCCATGGCGGTGGCCACCACTACCGCTGCGCCACATAGCATCAGTACCTCATACGCCCCGGCGCCCATGGGCACCTCCAACGGGGCGGTGGTGGCCGCCGGCAGCGGGGCTAACAGCAATTTCCTGGGCTGGGGCAGCCAGACAGCAGAGATGCCCCCTGTCCCCCACACGGTGGCCACAAGTCAGGTGCCCAGCTGGAGTTCGATGCCTGCCAAGGCTGGGTCAGGGTGGAACTAGCACATTAGAGGTGATATGTATGGGAAAAACTCGAGATTGGGTAGTTGGTCATTAGTTGTGTTGCGTAGTCGCATGCTGTGCAAGAATCATTTGGCGCATTTGTTGTGTTGGTGTAACTGAACTCATGTTTTGAGGATTTGTTCCCATGTCCTTTGATTTAAGCAGTTTGTTTTTTTAATTTATTATTTTACGTTGAATATTTTTTACATCTTTTCTAATAGGAAAGTATTAAAATTCAAAGAAATTTGTGTGTTTGTGTGATCTTAGGTGGGGTGATTTTTTTTTTTTTTTTTTTTTTTTGCTTGCATTATTTATAGTTAACACAAAGTACAGCGCTGTGACTTGGGGGTTAGTGGACGAATTTCACAATCTTTGAGTATCAGGGTTTCTTCATTTCGCGTTCACTCACTGTAAATTCCAGCCGAAAGTTATGGTTTTTCATCCACCTCTGGCCTTTAGACTTGTGCAAGAACCTGAGTGTTGCATGCACATCTGTTTTACAATCTTACTTATTTTTATGCAGACTGTAAGTTCCTTGCCTCTTAGGCAGATGCACTCCGGCTTCAAAGGAAGCCCCAAGTAGTTCTCTTACGACATGCTTGTTGGGGGAATTAGTGGGTCTATTCTTGTTCTCCTCTCTCTCTCTCCCCCCCCCCCCCCCCCCCCCCCCCCCCCCCCAGTGGGGGCTTCACCACATAATATATCTATTGTGGCCAGCCTCCAGTGTTGAGACAGGACAGGTTTTGAAAAAAAAAATATGTCAGTGTTTTAGTTATTTTTGGGCTGTTAGTTACCAGGCTTTAAACAGAATTTATGAAGCACATTTTGTTTTTTCGTGATCTTGCCGCATTAACAGTTTGTATTGTTTGCCTGCCTCGTTGAAGGCAGTTTATTTGACTAATTTATTTTTTTAGCTGCGACTTTTGATAGATTTGAAGTTGATTGTGAACAGTTTTGACAAATCTGAAATGAATTGTGGAATTTTATTAAGTTCTTTCTTTGTGTTTAAAGACTTGGAGAGTTGATTGTTTTTGTGTGTGATGATGTTAGCCTGGGTGTTTTATATCTGTAAACTTGTTCATATGATGTGTTATCCATTTTTTGTTTCAAATCTGTATGTTTAATTGAAGGCAGATTAATAGAAAATTATATAAAAATGTAAAGTCGAGGGGGGATGTGAACCAGCGTCATTGCTTCGGTTATAAACCACAAGTGATCTGCCACCAGTACTGACAGCTGGTAAGAAACTGTCCACCTGTGTCGCCTTCTGCACACAACTTTGAGCTACAGTGACATTCCTCCATTTACCCCAGAGTTTCAACTCTGGTACCCATTACCTGGAGGCTGGGTCAACCCTGGGAACCGCCCTGTTTCGAACACCGGCCTTGGGCTGCAGCGAGTCACAGCTGGATTTGAAAGCAAGTCTCCTATCAACTGCACTAACGCAGCCCCTATAGAAAATTGTATGTTGAAGAAGCAGCAGCTGGCCCAGTGGGTAAGAATGTGGGTTCTCATTCATGACACTCAGATTTGAAATCCCTGGTAAGGAGATCAGTTTTTTTTTTTTTTTTTTTTTTTTTGTATCCAGAGCAAAAATAAAATTCTGAACTGCAGTCTGAGGCTGCTGTACTAACCATTCAGCCCTAAATCCTCAGTCTCAAGACATACCCGCCTCCCATCCTACGCTGCTGTATGAATTAAGTTAGTTGCATTTCCTTTATAGGACATTGCAGAACTAACCCCAGCATTTTGTGGTTGTTGTGGTTTTTCTAGGCAAACCAGCGCAAGGCCCGCAGCTGGGATCGAATCCAGCACCACAGACGCCAACACTGTATTGATATAGGCAGTAAAAGCAGTTTTATTTTTAAAGTTATTTGTTGAAGTGTTGTTCCTTGCCATATTTAAAGTTGGGTTGCATTCTAGTTTTACAGTTGCATCCATTTTACTTCTTCTGCGCGCTGACTGGCTGCAGCCTCTGTCAGAAAGTTCTCATTGTTTGTCCGCCCCTGGATGTTAGTTTGCTCCAGAACCTGAGTGTTGGCTGCACATCTGTTTTACAGACCTGGCTTATGTGTGTGCAGACTGTTGGTTTCTTGCTTCTCAAGGAGACACATTCTGACTTTGAAGAAAGGCCCCATATTCGTCGACTGTTACAACATGCATGGGTCTTTTGTTACTCTCCCCAGAATGGGACTGTGGAACAAAGACTAACAAGGACGTTACTAGTGATCCAAGAGTCATACAGCAGTATCGATAGAAACCTATTTGAATTTTTGCAACTTTTTTTTTTTTTTTTTGACTTCCATATTTTCTTACGGGGGAAATAAGGCAAATTAACAGAGTAATTGTGCGTATATTGTTTTACATTGCTGTATTGGTTCTGCGATATCCAGTTATATTTCTTCATTATCTTGTGTTATGTATTTTTTGGGAGGCAGTTGCCGAGTTGAGAAATACGTGGGATGTTTTAAAGTGACCAGTGCTGTTGATTATACAATAGTTCATGCATCACTTTTTAGTAATAAAATGCTACAGTGATTATGAGGGTTGTAAGATTTTGATTTTTTTTTTAATAGACAGGCGTTCAGTAATTCAAACGGCAGTCATTATGGTTGAGCCAAAATATTGTTGTTGAAATCATTTTGCAGGTAATTTCTACAGAAACCAAAGGGTAATAGGGAACCATTTGTGGTGTGTTAGATAAATGAACCATTTGTGGGGTTATAACAACTGTTACCTTTGTTGGTGACAATATATATTTTTTGGTCACGTCATGTAAGGATAAAACTAGTACATCTTGAGTGCGAAAGAGTTGGAGGAGGAAAGAAGCAGAGAGAGAGAGAGATAAGATGCGTGAGCAGTTTTGATGTCATGGTGTGTTAAATCATCTATATCAGAATTGATTGACAGTACATGAGACGGAAGTTTGTGGATGACTACCAACGCCACAAGGCACGGACTAAAAGAAGATGTGTTGACATTTACAGGTATATGCCAGAGTCTCCATGGCTGAGTGGTTGTTTGGCTTTGTGGGTTGGATGTATTGCTCTGTCCTTCAGTTCCTGAGAACAGGTGTTCAAGATATCTTTAGAGGGTTGTTGCAGAAGGTGCAGAGATTGTTCTTTATACAACACTCTTTAGCAGACAGTGGCTGTGTGGAAAGGAGCTGGACCATGTGGGATATAATCCAGCACAATGAAATTGATCTTCTTACACATGTATGTAGTAAGGATGACACATGCAAGCATGGTTGGAAAGGGCAGCTTGTGTAGGCAGTTGCACATGTAAGCATGGTTGGAAAGGGCAACTCGTGTAGGCATTTTACATGTAAACATGGTGGGAAGGGCAGTGTGTGCAACTGTGTAGGCAGCTGCAATTGTAAGCAAGGTTGGAAAGGGCAGCTTGTGTATGCAGTTGCACTTGTAAGCATGGTTGGAGAGGACAACTTGTGAAGGCATTTACACGTGTAAGCATGGCTGGAAAGGGCAGCTTGTGTAGGCATTTGTACATGTAAGCATGGTTGGAAAGGGCAGCTTGTGTAGTCATTTGTACTTGTATGCATGGTTGGAGAGGACACCTTGTGAAGGCATTTTCACATGTAAGCATGGTTGGAAAGGGCAACTTGTTTAGTCAGTTGCACATGTAATCATTGTTGGAAAGGGCAATTTGTTAAGTCAGTTGCACTTGAAAGCATGGCTGGAAAGGGCAGCTTGTTTAGTCAGTTGCACTTGAAAGCATGGCTGGAAAGGGCAGCTTGTGAAAGCATGTAAGCATGGTTAGTAAAGCCACCTTTTATTTTTTAAACAGTTCACATGTAAGCATAGCTGGGAGAGGCAGCATTACATATTTACAACCAGATGTTGTGGTTTGGTGGCTGTGTGTCTAGGGAAAGAGTTGGATTGAATTATTTATTCAGTAGTATTGCCAGTGGTGAGGGAGTGAGGATTCAGGTATGGGCAGTGTTAGTGCATGCAGCAGCCATCTATGGACCTGAATGGAGACAATTGCATGTGCAATGGCGCCTGTGGTCAACTTGCCAGGCAGACTCATGGTTGGTGTAGGGGAGGAAAAGTCCAAATAACAAGAACCAAGCGAGGTAGGGGATGTTTTGTGTGGTGGTAACGTGTAGGGCTGGAATAGTCAATGAGGAAAATGTATTGTGACTGTACCTGGGTCCAAGGATTGGTCAGGTGTCTTTGATTTATTGACTATGTGGGGGTCTCCATGACGATGTTATTACGCTGTATGCTTTGTGGGTGTGGTTCCAGATTGCTTCTTTTGTATTAAGGCTGCAGGTGTATTGGAGACACTTAAAGTTTGTTCCTAGAGCCCCAGAGTTTGTGTTTTTTGCATGGCTGTCGTGGGTAACCATCTTCAAAGGGGAGCTGGGATTTGTTGGATTAAAACCGGGCAGAATTAAACTTATGCTCTTGTCATTTAAACATTCTTTAAACTGCATATATGAGGTGATGAAAGCTGTGCACTTCTATCAGGTAGTACGAAAATTAAATTGTCTTTTCTCTGCTCCTGGAATGCCTCTCAGCATTGGGCTAGGAAGAGATTTCTGGAATGGGCCCTTCTGTTCACTTCGTATGTAGTACTTTTCAGTATCTCCAATATTTCTGGGGTCCATCTTCCGCTAGGTCGACCTCTGGCTCTGTTTCCACTAGATAACATTGCTGTCAATGGTGCTGTGACTATTCATTATCTTGTTACATGGCCAAACTATTTGATCTGTTGCCTACTGATAAAGTTCAGTATTGATTCTGTGCGGACTCCTGATATCGTTGTTCCTAGGTCGATCTTTCCATGTTACACCTGGCATAATATATAAACATTTAATTTCTGTCCTGACTATTATTCTTCTGACTTAAGATAGTGTAGCATTGGTAAGAATATTTTGAAGAACTGCTCTTTTAGTGTTCATATTCACATGCTTGCATTTCACTATATTAGGGCCATTTGTCCTATAGCTTAACTCTTTGAGTCCCAAGGAACGCATCAAACGTTTATAGATTCCTATCTAGAGGCCCAATGAACGCATGATGCGCCGATTTTACGTCTCTCTTGACTACGCCTTGGGCCTGTGATGCCAAACCCCCTGGGACTCAAAAGAGTTAAATGACTTTATTGCATCTTTGTTGAAAATAATTGGTTGGGGATAATATGGAGTTTGAATGTTTTGGTGAAACAAACATACTGATGTTTGCTGTTGGAGTGACCTGGTTCATGGTTGTAGAGTCTGACCCATTGGCGATCCAGTGGATACAAAGCTGTGTGAATCAGGGGAGGACATGTGGCATCACAGCCTTTATAGAGGCCTGTGGCCCTCTTGTCTGAAAACCAGTGGCAGGGAGAACGAAAAGGAGAAGAGTACATGAAAGCTGTTGTTGTGTCACATACATTGTACAGATCATTGGTATCATCTTCGGACAGTGACCATGTCATCATCTATCAGCGGTCACTGTGCTGTCGCAGAAATGCTTGTTAGTGGATTGAAGTGAATGTGATTGATAATCAGTCGGGCCAGAATTAGTAGGTCTGCTGTGGCTAAATATCTTGAATGGGCGAATATCTGAGATATTCTGATGAGTTCAGCATTGTTTGGTATGCTGCAGCGAGTATCGTGATTCTTTTTCTGTTGGTGAGTTTATCGTTGTGAGATGTGCTCCATCAAGATTGGGGGGGGGGGGGGGGATTTTGAATTATTGGTTCAACAAAAACGTGACTGGGGGATCTTTGAGTTATTACTGAGGGTTCAGCATTGTTGGTGTGCTTCTTTGAACATGTCTTTATTGGCGGAGTGAGTTATTCCAGTGAGTTCTTCATTGCTGGGTGTGGTCCAGCAAAAATGTTGTGACTGGGACGAATCTTTGAGTCATTCCTGTGAATTCATGGAACATTTCTTGATCCAAGGTATCTCTAAGTTAGTCTTATTTCAAGAGCGTTAAATGTCGCACCTAGCAAGTTAACTTTGCCAGAAATGTTATGAATTAATCCAGTAACAGAGAGTGTTAACAGAAATGTTATGGATGGAGTCATGAGTTTGGCAAATTTACTTTGCCAGAAATGTTATGAGTTAATCCAGTAACAGAGAGTGTTAACAGAAATGTTATGGATGGAGTCATGAGTTTGGCAAGTTTACTTTGCCAGAAATGTTATGGATGCAGTCAAGAGTTTGGCAAGTTAACTTTGTCAGAAATGTTATGGATGCAGTCAAGAGTTTGGCAAGTTAACTTTGTCAGAAATGTTAACTTTGTCAGAAATGTTATGGATGCAGATGTGAGTTTGGCAAGTTAACTTTGCCATAAATGTTATGGATGCAGTCAAGAGTTTGGCAAGTTAACTTTGCCAGAAATGTTATGGATGCAGTCAAGAGTTTGGCAAGTTAACTTTGCCAGAAATGTTATGGATGCAGTCAAGAGTTTGGCAAGTTAACTTTGTCAGAAATGTTATGGATGCAGATGTGAGTTTGGCAAGTTAAGTTTGCCAGAAATGTTTTGGATGCAGTCATGAGTTTGGCAAGTTTACTTTGCCAGAAATGTGTTGGATGCTGTCATGAGTTTGGCGAATTTAGCATAGCCAGCATGTGTTAAATGAAAAAAAAAATGTTTTCAGCTCTTTTCTGTTATTTTGCATTGTTGGCTGTTTTTTTTTAAGCAGAAATGTTATGGATGGAGCCATAAGTCTGGCTAATTCACCATTGTCAGAATTTCTGCAGTGGAATGAAGACTTCTTTGGAGCTCTTCTGATGTATTTAGCATTGTTTGGTGTTCTTTAGCGGAAATTGTTAACTCAGTGCAGTCTTGATTTGTACTGATGATTCAGCAGTGGGTGTTACCCTATATTTCTTGTCTTTGCATAAAAGACTTGGTGTGTCTCATGTTTTAGAAAACATGGCGTGTCTTATATCTTAGAAGATGTTGTTGTTGTATTTGCATACACTTGTATTGTTTATTATTATTTATCTGGGGGAAAACATGTTATCTGGGAGACATTTTGGATTTAGTCCAACTTGTGTAACTGTTTAGTGGCAAAAGAACTTTGGGACATGTTCAGTCCAGAGTATTAATTTGTATATAGGGCAGGTATGAAATGGAAAAACTTACTGCACTAAGAGACCTAATGAAAGAAAGTGCAACTGTGCCGTTACGATTGTGGCCAGCCTGTTTATATTAGTTGTGTGGTGTTTCTGAAATTTTGAATAAAAACAGTATAAAATTGAAGTGATCGTATTTTGGTTGTTTATTATCATCATCATCATGAAGTGCCTTGCAGACTGGTGTGGGCGATCTTGCTCTCTACAACCTTCAGTGGCATGTATCAATTAATGTGTTGTCACCACTCTCCATGCCATAACAAAAATATGTCAAGAACCTTTTTCACATTGTCTTCATCTATCACTTTTTCCACGGATCTTTCCGGTGTTCACATTTGTTTCCATTTTCTCATAACTTCATTTCTTCAGCATTCCTAGCCCTTAAGGTTTATTGCTGCAGATTTCACCCGCCTCCATTCATCTCTCTGGTTGGCCTTCTCTTTCCAGATGGTGACACCAAGTGTTTGCAGGTCTGTCTGGAGATTATCTCTTCATTGTCTTCTTGGTCTGCCTCATGGTCTACGACCATTCTTCTCCCTTGTGTGTATAGTTTTTACTTCTCTGTCATCTGACATTCTTTCAATATGTCCCAATCTTTTTAGTCTATTCGCTCTCATGATGCAACAAACCTATTGCCTCCCTAACAAACGGGTAATATGGGTGTTTGTTTCAAAGTCGTGAGTGCATCTGCATAAGAAATAAGGAACCAACAGTCTGCTTACAAATAAGCCAGATCTGTGAAACAGACATACACACAAAACTCAAGTTCTGAAACAAGACTAAAATCCAGAAGTGGATGAAAAACCATAACCTTTATCTGGAGTTTACAGCCGGTGAACGCTAAGAAAAAATGAAAGAAGTGTGTAGTCAGCCACCTGCCATTTTAGTGCAGTCAACAACATGCCGCAGACACAATAGAAAGGATCATTCCAAGTTAAGTCCGGATCTCAGAAAATCGCAAAAAAGGCACTGAACTCCGTATATGGCCGATTAAACCCCCGGACTCCCGGTCCAGAAATGGAGAACTTGCATCAGCAAAACCTATTTGGAAACAAATACTTTTTTTCAGATCGTCAGAGGGGATTTAGGAAAACAACAGGGAGAAAACGAAATTGTCTTGGAACTTTTGTGGTCATTGAAACTGCATAAAAATGAAACTGACATGTATTGATAGGCACTCATAGATGCAGAAGAAGGTGGTGGTGGGGACATGAAATATGGAAAAACATCAGGCAACAACAAAAAATTTGAAATCTATATTTTAATTTACTATTACATCTTTGAATAAACGCAGAAGTAGAAGATTTACCATACAGGGCCTAGAATCACCAAATGACAACAACGTCGGTGAAGGAACTATGTACCACACGACTGCTATGCGCGCTCAACTAGAAACATTTGAATGCTGTTAAAGATCGCAGGACGCGAAGATCATGATACCAACACCTGTCCGCAAATCACTAGATACTGGATGTAATTTCGATATCAAAACAGCATTTTATTTAGCCGGTGTTTTCCCGATATGTTACTACAAAGAATGGATTCGGGAACTTGGTTATAGTTAGTTGCGTATCCTTTACACGACGTTGCAGAACCAACCCCAGCATTTTTTTGGCTGTTGTGGTTTTACTAGGCATATTTACGGCCAGTAGTTTGCCATTGCTTATTGGACGGTCGGCTTCTTGATTGATACCACTGTCTAAACCAACGCAAGGCGTAAGGCCCGCAGCTGGGATCGAAACAGGCACCCCGGCATTACCGCGAAGCGTGTTCGTAACGCCTAAGCCACAGACGCCGACTTGGTGATGACTGACAAGATTGGTGGGGGGGGGGGGGATAAGTCCCTGAATTGGTTGACCACATAGATAGGGCGAGACTAGATCACTGACCCTATGGGTGATTCGCGTGAAATGGCGAAATCCAACACTCGCTTTATCGGCACGGCACATATTGGTTATTATTAATATTTCGTTTAGAACGTTAAAGTTTTCAAGTTACCAAGATGGCAGCCCCCGTCTGATTTGTTTCAGTCGTTGAAGTCTTCAGTCTACTGTATACATCATGACCGAAATCAAAGTTACTCCTTTGGGTATGTCAATATCTATGTTATTTTACTCTGTAGTATAACCGTGTAGAAGCTCTAGATGAAAGTTTATGCGTCTCCCTCCCCCCGCCTTCGGGCTGCTACAGTGTACAGTCTGAAGGTTTGAATAGTTTGCTTTGATCACCCCGAGATTCTTTAGTCAAATTTTTAAAATGCCCTTTACACCAATAAAACCAGCACAGTTAGATAGCTGTAAACAATCTCTTTCCAGCGGTACCCCATTTAGGCTTGTATGTCATTTCTGAGCTGAGATATGTAGGTTTTTGTGGAGATGAGATGTAAAAAAACAGCTGCTAAAACTTGTGTCTGAGAAACAAGAAGTTTTCTCTGCGCAACCAAACTGCGCAACTTTCGTTTTGGCTTTGTTTTCATTGGACAAGATGGCAGACAATTTTTCTCAAACACAGCCACATAATAGCGATTGCATGAAGAATGTCACTGTAAATCGAAACAGCCACAGATAAGACAGAAATTTTATACACAAATGTAAAATTGGACGGAAAATTCAATTATAACTAGCATTACCATGTCTGGTAATGTTTAAGGCCTAAAGCCAACCTTGAATACTTACCGCTATGTTCAATCAAAGTGATGTAACAGAAAAACAGAGGACGTCCGGCTGTCGTAGACATGCGCTGTTAATCGGGTTCGTTCCCGCCGTTTCCCGACATTTCCTAAATAAGTTTCAAACGGTTTCCATGGTAACGGAAATTACCAAAAAGACCGCAAATTGTCGAAACTGTAGTCGCTAGATTCTGATTGGGCTCTCCTCCGAACTTCAACCTGATATAATGGCGGCCATAAAATATCCTTACGGGGCACAGGCATATGTAAAATGAAAACTTTCTGCCAAGGAACAAATCGCGGCAAAACTAGGATTACTTGACAATTTCAAGAGACGCAGCATTGCAGACGATAATAGCGACCGTTGACAATTTCGAGCGTTTCTGCAGACGATAATAGCATGCGCAAAACGCGATTAAACTCACCGCTAAACTAGACGCCTGGGACTCAGGAGCAAATTAATTGGAGGAACTTGCAGGAGATGCAGTAGCTGCTGCTCATGAGTCCCAGCCATCTAGTTTAGCCCCGCTCCACGCTGTGCGTAGCGGCGTGTGAGATACTCTCCGCAATGGCGGTAGTCATCCGAAATCTGCAACTTAAGTTGCTGGAAGTCCGCAGTTTACGTGTGACTGAGGCCCTGTTAAGGTATATTTTCGGCCTCGATAATTTGGAACTGTTATTCGGAGGATAGCCAGTGTTAATATTCATCTGTGGCTTTGGCGTTGTGAACAGGCTTCGTAATGCCGGGGTGCTGGGTTCGATCCCAGCTGCTTTTTGTCTTCTGTTGGTTTGACAGTAGTACCGAGAGCTGACCGTTGAGGAGCAGTGGCAAACTACTAAACTTAAAATGTGGCTCGGAAAAATCCACAACAGCCAAAATAAAAATGCTGGGCTGGTTCTGCAGCATCATGTAAAAGATACATGACTAAGTTTATAATATAAGTGTTTATAGTGTTACTCATACAATGTTACAGTGTATTTACAATGAAATAAATTCCATATCAAAGTTACCTCCTCCTTTAGGTATGTTACTATTAATTTGATGTTAGTATTACATTTTAGTCTTAAATTACCATAATTTCATTACAATGAAACAAAAAAGATCAAAGTTACAATTACTCCCTTGAGGTATGTCAGTCTTTATGTGATGTTATTGTGTTGTTAGTTATAGCGTTACATATAGTTACAATGGAAGAAAATCCGGTTGTCCTCCGAAAAATGGTCTCAAATTATTGAGGCTAAAAAAATACCCTAACAGGGCCTCAGTCATTAGTCTTTCCTCTTGTGTCGAGTGCGGCACATAGGGCAGAGGTCGCGACTCTCCATGCACGGCGGTCCGTTGCAATCCGTTGTAGGTCTTGGATGTTTGAGTGGCCCATGAGCGAGCCTTCCCTGATGATAGTTCTACGTAGGGTTTCCCTTGGTCTTCCACGAGATCTTTTCCCCTGTGGTGTCCAAATGAGGGCTTGGTAAGGAAGTCTTGATTTATCCATTCTAAGGGCGAGGCCGACATAGTTCCAGCGGCGTTTTTGTATAAAATTAGACACATACTCTTGCCTGGATTCTTGCCTTATTTGTGTATTGGTTCGGAAATCTGACCATTTGAAATTTAGTATTCTTCTAAGGCATTTATTTTCAAAACTGTCTAATTTTGTGTCTAGAGTTTTCGTTGATTTCCAGCTCTCGCATCCATAGGTTAGTACTGGAATCACACAAGAATTGAAGATCTTGAGTTTTGTGTGTTTGCTAAGTGTCTTTGATTTCCAGATGTTAGACAGTTTATTGAAGGCACTAGATGCCAGTGCTATTCTAAATGATATTTCTGGTGCGGTATCTCCTGTAGATGACATCTTGCTCCCTAGATAAGTGAAACTGTTGACTTTTTCAAGGCTGTTGTTGTTCAGCGTGATATCAACTGAACTGTTGGTAAGGTCTAGAATTTTTGTTTTTGCTGTGTTAATTTGGAGTCCAATTTGTTCTGAGAAATTCTGGAGTTGATTGATTTTTTTCTTGGGCGTCTGTGTGTTCTGAACTCAGGAGTGCTATGTCGTCGGCGAAGTCTAGGTCTTCCAGAATTTTGTCAACCCATGTAATGCCTAAATTTGCGTTATTTATGCACTTGCGCATCAGTCATATCAGTCATATCATATGTAAATTGAAGACTTATTTCCGGCGAATATACTGCATACTGCGGTAAAAACACTCCTCCGAATAACGATCCCAAATCATCGCACTGAGTGCTAGGTTTAACTTCTCCGCTGGATCTTAGCTTCTCCCCTGGGTCCTAGGTTTAGCTTCTCCCCTGGGTCCTAGGTTTAGCTTCTCCCCTGGGTCCCAGGTTTAGCATCTTCCCAGAATCCTAGGTTTAGGATTAGGGCAAGGAGTATTGCAATTATGACACCACCACCAGAATCTGTCACAACAGTGGAACCGTGACACTATCGATTGAAGGGTTATGAATGAAACCTATTCTAATGTGACGTTACCACAGCGACTCACGGCGACCTAGTCGCGCATTGTTAAATGAACATTTTGTGCAGTTTCCTAGCGGCACAGCCACAAACAATGAGGCCCTGTTAGGGTATTTTTTTAAGCCTTGATAATGTGGGACTGTTATTCGGAGGATAGCCGAAAATCCTGATCAGAGTAACTCCCTTAGATATGTCAGTTTATGTGATCTTACTGTGTAGTTAGTTACATATAGTTACAGTAAATGAAAATCCTGCTCAGAGTATCTCCCTTAAGGTATGTCAGTCTATATGTGATGTTACTGTAGTCAGTTGCATATAGTTACAATGGAAGAAAAAATTTATAAAAGTTACTCACTTAGGTATATCAGTCTAGTGATGTTTTACTGTGTAGTTAGTTTAGCGTTTGCCATATGTCTGCTATTTTGCGGACGCTCAGATATACTCATGAATGAGGAATTGTCCACAAAATAGCAGACATATGGTAACCCCAAGTTAGTTACAATTTAAAAAAAAAATAATCAAAGTTACTTTCTTGTGTCACTTGCCAGCAGGCAAGTCAAGGCATATAAAGAAAAGATCATTAATGCAGGATTTAATCATAATACCTTCACTTTCAGAGAGGCAGTATCCAGTCGTCTATACCTCTCATTCTTTCCCCTATCTCTTTTTCTCACACATTTTGGAAGACATTCACACAGCCATACAAATTTACGTGAAAGTCAACACAGTAGCTTTAATATATGCCTTGTCTGCCTAGCCAACTACCCACCTATCCCTCTGTTTGCCCCTCTGTCTGCCTGCTTTTCAATATGTTTCTCTCACACACACAGATTAATGTTCACATTTCACAAGTGTATACAGACACACAGCATTTGCTATGTATACTGATGTAAAAAATCCTCTTTTTGTTGTTGTTTTTTTTTCCTTCTTCTTCTCTAAATATTTGCATGGTGAGGTAAGTAACACTGATTTCTAAATAAGTAAAAAAAAAAAAATATCTATATTTAATTTTTTTCTGTTTTTTTTTTTCTTTCTGAAAACAGGTGCAGGGCAAGGTAAGTAACGCTGATTTCTCTCTCTCTCTCTCTCTCTATATATATATATATATATATATATATATATATATATATATATATATATATATATATATATATATATATATATATATACGTTTTTGTAACTCTTTCAGTCCTAGGGGGTTTGGCATCAGAGGTCCAAGGATCTCTCTCTTTCTCTGTCCTAACCTGCACAGCTTGTGGCAGTACTGTTTTTGTTCCAATGGAAAACAACTTATTCTTCTTTTATCCCCATCTCTAGAGACTGCTAAACTCAGCTCAGTATATTATCCCTCTGCTTCAGTGGTTCACAACAAAAAGTTTAAGGTCAGCCGTTTTTTATAGAGGCCAAGTGACCCAGGAGTTCAAACATTGAAAATATGCTTTTTTAAATATGTAAATGAGAACACTTCAATTTTTTTTGTACAGGAAGGAAAAACATGATTTTGTATTTTTTAAATTTTATTCTATCCGTTGTCTTTCTCTGCTTTATGCTGTTAAGCTTCACAGACATGGCTAATTAACCGTTTCAAGGGTTGTGCATGCTTATTAACTTGCTGCATGATGATATTGTTGAGTTTTGACTCCATCTATCCATTATTTTTTGTTGTGTCCTCTGCCTATTGATGTTTTTATTCTCATGTTTTATGCTGTTGCAACCTGTGATACTTGCTTCACTCTGGCCAGGTGGCCAAACCAATTCAATCTTTTGTTTTCAGTAAATCTAATTGCAGGTATTCCCACCATTCTAATGATAATCTTCTTTTCTTTTATGTTCCCTTCTTGTTATGTTGACTGCTTTTCTCAAACATCTCATTTCACAAGTTTGTTCCCAGTACAAATGTTTTCACAGCTCACTGATGCCTGGTGACCCTAGAGAAAACCCTTGGGTTGAGAATCTATGCTCTCCCATGTGGGTTTCAGGGCCGCATTCTGGGGAACATTGTCCTAGACTCCTCTGGGCACGTATTGGACTTATAAGTCACCTCCGGACTTACAAATACTCAACTATAGTTTCATGAAGGACGAAAGAAAGAGTGGTCCTCAGTACTAGTGATGGACGGACGGACGAACGAATGTGGGAAAAACAAGAATAGACCAACTGTCCTCTAACAAGCATGTTGTAAGAGTCTACTGATTTGAGATGTTTCCTTCGAAGTCAAAGTGCATCTGCCTGAGAGGTGAGGAACCAAGAGTGCATACAAATAAGCCAGATCTTAGTTTTAGTCTTAGTCAAGGTCATGACTCTCTATATGTGCTCCATATCCTGTATCCTGTGCCAGTGAAAATCAAATGTAATGTCCCTCACTGTTGCATTTGAAAAACTGGTGAGCAAACAGTTAGTCAATTTCAGTTGCTAGAGGTGCCAAAGCCAACATCGCCACCAAAAATGCAGTTTGCCGTTCATGGAAGTAGTTGGGCACGATAAGTTGGATATAGAAATAGAAGGTATTTCACCAGCTCACACGTAAGCCATAAACTGATCATATTGAATACTACGACACAACCACTGCACACAAGAGATTTTACAGGAAAAACACAGCTCACAGGGCTGCACCAAGCACTAAACTTAGACCCTCAGGCAGCAAAACTGTATACCATCCATATGTGAAAGCTACATTAGCAAAGCACTGTTGGAAACAGAAATAACTTCGTAGCTTAACATTCTGCTATGCCTAATGCTCCTCTTTAAGTCAGAAGTCTTCAAATCCAGATCTCTAAAACAGATGTGAATGCAAAACTCATGTTCTCAAACAAGACTAAAGTCCAGAAGTGGATGAACACCTAGAAGTTTCTGCTGGAATTAACAGTTGGGAAACATCAAGAAAAAAATAAGAAGGAGCTTGTGCTTTACTTGAATCACTGTTGTGGTTTGTGAAGCTAAAGAGAAACTCAAAATAGCAGTCAGTTTTATCGTTAGCATTGTTTAACAGTGTAAATCAGGGATATGATCACAGAAGGAAGAAAAATCAGTCTACCAACACATGTTCAAGTTTTTTTCGGTATCGGAAATACAGAGATGTGTCTCTGCAACTTGGCAGTTGAAAATTCAGAACATGTTCTCCAACACTGATAACTGTATTCTGCTAACAGAGAGGCCTTGTGGCCTGTTGCCACCTCAATCAAAACAAAACTGTTTGACACTCTGGGAGGTTTGTACTGCACAGTAGCTTTCATCAAGGCAAATGGCCTCCTGATATAAGGTTTTATGACCTCACTTGTCTGGTGAGGGAGCTGAAGACAGGTGAGCAAGAGGTGTACAGCGATTACAGTTAAGTTGATTCAAGAACCGACATCACAGCACTCGAGGCATTCCCATAAGCACTACAACCCCATCTTCAGCAGCCAGTGAAGAGTTCCAATACTAATGGTGCTAGTAGCATTCTGATTAAATTTCTGTCTTGCCTCGAGCTTCAGCCAGAATCTCTCGTTACTCCCTGCTGCATCAGTCTCACAAGACTGTGGTGATCCATCTGCTCCTCTGAACTATACACGCTCTCCCACAAGGCCTAACCACATCTGCCTTATCATGCATCAGAGTTCCACTAAGTTGTGCAGAACCAGCCAGTCTATCCGCCATTCATTTCCCAACACACTGGCGTGCTTAGGTGAAAAAATCTAGACCAGCAATTACAAGTGAGAGGGTAATGTTAAGAGATTGCAGAACAGCAGTCTGTCAGATTACTGATTTAAGAATCATTATAATAAAGAATTCCAACAAAGATGCAATAAAACCAATACAATTTTAGGCCAGATGGCACCAATTTTGAAATGCAAGCATAGGAATATGAACACTAAAAAGAACATTGTTCAGCAAAATATTTTTACCAATGCTAAGCTGTCAATGTCAAACATAGACCTGTCTTCAGAAGACAGAAGGAAAATAGTTACGTCACAACAGAAATTAAATGTTTACATACTACGCTAGGTGTAAGATGGAATGAGCGTCTTAGAAACATTTCTGTCTGGTGGAAGGTCAGTGCAGAACCAATACTTAACTGTATAGGTAGACAACAAATCAAATGGTTTGACCATGTAACAAGATTGGCTTCAGGCAGGGCACCACAGAGGGCAATGATATACAGATACAATGGTAACAGATCCAAAGGTCGACTACTAGAGACAAGTACTTTTTACGAAGCGAACAGAAGGGCCCGTTTCAGAGATCTCTCCTGCTGTGACACCGCAAGGCCTTCCAGGAGTAGAGAAAAGAAGAAAGAAGAAGAATCGACATAGCGTACTGACGATACCCATAGAGGCTCCATCTTTCACTGCAAATGTCTTCAAGTTTAGATGCTGACTCTTCCAGTAGCACATTGGTTGTACAAACATTGTACTCTTAATTTCACCGTACCACAGAGGCAAGAGAGGGGTCCCTTGCAGCAGACTTTCATTGTGAAGATGACACCTGATTGATTGCCTTCTAAATGATTTACTTCTGACTGATTGATTGACATTTTTCAAGTACAGTAAAACCTTATTAACACAGACTTTCTTAAGAAGAACGTTCAGTTGACATGAACAAAGTTTTATCCTAGCACGGATGTAATAATTTGAGTCTCCTAATTTACAGTAAGAGAATAGACCCATTGCCTCCCTAGTTAGGGGTTTAAATCCATTGCCTCCCTAACAAGCATGTCATAAGAGTGGATTAATTAGGAATTTTCTTTGAAGTCTTGGTCCATCTGCCTGAGAGGCAAGGAACCAACAGTCTGCATACAAAGAAGCTATATCTGTCAAATGGATGTGCACACAAAACTCAGGTTCTGGAACAAGACTAAAGTCCAGCAGTGGACGAACGACCAGAACTCTGCCAGAGTTTACAGCTGGTGAACGTGAAGAGCAGTATGTTTGAATGTCACCTGTAACTTATGATATGGAAGTATGTTGATCTTGTTTTTTGCCTTGTGCAGATGTCGGGCGAAGCTGCATTCTGCTGACTATTGGGGGCAAGAACATCATGTTGGACTGTGGCATGCACATGGGGTACAATGATGATGTAAGTTGTGTTTGTGTGTGTAATTTTTTTCCTTCTCCTCCTTCTTTGTTCACCGGCTGTAAGCTCCGACAGAAAATCCTGGCTGTTCGTCCATTTGGACTTTGGCTGTGTGCCAGAGCCTGAGTTTTGCATGTACATCCGTTTTACTGACTTATTTGTGTGCAGTGGGTTGTTCCTTGCCGCTCTGGCAGATGCACTCTGACTTTAAAGGAGTCCATAGTTAGTCGATGTCTACGTCATGCTTGCTGGGAAGGCAGTGGGTCTATTCTTGTTTTCCCCACAAAGGGGCCACAGAGCCCACACAGGGTGTGTGTCATTTGAATTGTGTTTTGGGTTTGCTCTGAAAGGATCATTGCATTCCATTTGAATATCCCCACCAACACAGTCTCGAATGCATCAGTCAATCAAGAATTGAAGTTGCTGCACTTGGGACATATCCACACATGCTCCACACCCTTCATTATTAGCCAGTACAAGATGCAACCTGATTAAAAGTATTCCTATGCTTCCCCATGTGTTGAATATTTTCTAGAACCTCTAGAACCCCCCAAAACCCCCCCCCCCCCCCCCCCCCCCCCCCCCCCCCCCCCCTGTTGCCAATTGCCACTGTCTCGAAGGCTGACTCAACCTTCTGACATGGAAGCAACATTTATTTGCTAAATAACCAAGTTGTTTGTCTCGTGCTTTTGAAGGTTTTGTCTCTGTTTGACGGACTGCATCGTTCGGTTCATGATGCAGTTTTTATGTTCTCTGGGGATCCTTGCTATAGCTTTGGAGTTTGTGATCTGTGAGATAGTCTCACCAGATAGCTAGCTGTTTAGCGGATAGAGACTCAGGTTTATGGGATCTTCTCCTTCTTCTTTGCCTTCACCGGCTGTAAACTCCAGTAGAATTTCAGTTTGTTCATCAACTTCTAGACTTAAATCTTGTTCCTGAACTTGAGTTTTGCATGCACATCTATTCTACAGATGTGGCTTATATGTATGCTGACTGTTGGTTTCTTGCCTCTCAGGCAGATGTACTTAGACATTGAAGGAAACATTCCTAAGTAGTCAACTTTTATTACATGCTTGTTAGAGGGGCAGTAAGTCTACCCCCCCCCCCCCCCCCCCCCCCCTTTACCCCCCATGGTTCCCGGATTCCACATGGGGCTATATGGGATAAAAACTGGTGCAGTGAAGTAGAAGGTCCTTTTGGCTTTAACTTTATTCACAAGAATTTATTTGTTCATTAGCCACCCTTATACTCTACAGTCAGCACCTGTGGCTCAGGCATTGCGAATGCACTTCCTAATGCCAGGTTCAATCCCAGCTGCGAACAATTTGTCTTGCAGTGGTTTCAGCAATGGTACAGAGAGCTGACTGTTCAGTAACAGTTGCAAACTACTGAATGTGAAAATTTCCTAGAAACAAAAAACAGCAAAAAAATGCTATGGTTGGTTCTGCAACATTCTGTAAATTAAATGTAACTGACTGACTTTACTCTGCAGTGACATGTTAAAATGAAATAATTTTTTCACAGAGACGCTTTCCAGATTTCACCTATATAGCCCAGGAGGGAAGGCTTACAGACAGGTTAAACTGTGTGATTATCAGGTGAGTTTGTTTCTAGAGATGACTATAGCCAGTGTTTGTACATAACTGTAGCAGAGAGGACTGTAGCCAACATTTGTAGATAACTAGACAAAGATGACTATAGCTAGTGTTTGTAGATATCTTTAGCCAAAGATGACTATAGCCAGTGTTTGTAGATAACTGTAGCCAAATATGACCATAGCCAGTGTTTGTAGATAACTGTAGCCAAAGATGACTATAGCCAGTGTTTGATGATAACTGTAACCAAAGATAACTATAGCCAGTATTTGTAGATAACTGTAGCCAAAGATGACTATAGCCAGTGTTTGTAGATAACTGTAGCCAAAGATGACTATAGCCAGTGTTTGTAGATAACTAGCCAAAGATGACCATAGCCATTGTTTGATGATAACTGTAGCCACAGATGACTATAGCCAGTGTTTGTAGATAACTGTAGCCAAAGATAACTATAGCCAGTATTTGTAGATAACTGTAGCCAAAGATGACCATAGCCAGTGTTTGTAGATAACTAGCCAAAGATGACCATAGCCATTGTTTGATGATAACTGTAGCCACAGATGACTATAGCCAGTGTTTGTAGATAACTGTAGCCAAAGATGACTATAGCCAGTGTTTGTAGATAACTGTAGCCAAAGATGACCATAGCCAGTGTTTGTAGATAACTGGAGCCAAAAATGACTACAGGCAGCATTTGTAGATAACTGTAGCCAAAGATAACCATAGACTGTGTTTGTAGATAACTGTAGCCAAAAATTACTATAGCCAGTGTTTGTAGATAACTAGCCAAAGATGACTATAGCCAGTGTTTGAATATAACTGTAGCCACAGATGACTATAGCCATTGTTTGTAGATAACTAGCCAAAAATGACTAGCCAGTGTTTGATAACTGTAGCCACAGATGACTATAGCCAGTGTTTGATGATAACTGTAGCCACAGATGACTATAGCCAGTGTTTGATGATAACGGTAGCCACAGATGACTATAAGCATTGTTTGTAGATAACTATAGCCAGTTTGTATAGTGTATAATTGATTGTACCCAGTGTTTGTAGAGATTATTGTAGCCATTGTTTGTAGAGATGATTAGTGTGTTTGTAAAGATTTTGCAGTTAATGTTTGTAGAGATGATTGTAGCCAGTGTTTGTAGAGATGTCTAGCCAGTATTTGAATAGCTTACTACAACCAGTGTTTGTAGTGTATTGTTGATTGTAGCCAGTGTTTGTAGAGATTATTATGCACAGTGTTTGTTGAGATTGTTTGTAGAGATAATTGTAGCGAGCGTGTGTAGTGATGACTACCTAGTGTTTGTAGAGATGATTGTAACCAGTGTTTGTAGAGTTGATTGTGAAAGTGTTTGTAGAGATGATTGTAGCCAATGTTTGTAGAGTTGATTGTTGCCAGTGATTGTAGAGTTGAGTGTAGCCAGTGTTTGTCTATGAGGTGACTAGCTATTGTTTGTAAGTGTGACTGTTGCCATGACTATTTGTAAGTAAGATTGACTTTAGATAATATTGGTTTGTCAAGACAATTGTAGCCAGTTTGTGTTTGCCAAGATGGCTTTGCCAGTTTGTATTCTCTCCCATATCATGTGATTTGTGTTTTTCTTCTCAGCCATTTTCACCTGGATCACTGCGGGGCTCTCCCTTATATGACAGAGATGGTGGGTTACGATGGACCCATATACATGACCCACCCAACAAAGGCCATCTGTCCCATACTTTTGGTAAGTTGTGGTTGTAGTATTTACAACAGGATGCAGATGTGACCCTCCACCTGCGATGTTTGTGATTACTTGTTGTCCATGTCGACATCATCCTAACGCATCGGTCAGACCCATTTTTGCTCCGTCCTCTGCAGGGGTCATCTTAGTGTCCCAACATGTTCAACATACCCAGCAGGAGTTGATTGCATATCTTCTTTCTGTGCTTCATAGAATGTTTCTACATTTTTGTGTGCCGAAGTGCACCACGACCAGGACACTTCTTCTTCTTCTTCTTCTTCTTCGCAGAATAGCTGTAAACTCTGCAGAAGGCTCTGTTTGTTCCTCCACTTCTGCACTCTAGTCCTGTTCTAGAAACTGAGTGTTGCGTCACATCTTTTCCACAGATCTGACTCATTTGCATGCAGACTGTTGGTTCCTTGTCTCTTAGGCAGATGTAATCTGACTTCAAAGGAAGCTCCCAAATTAGTCGACTCTTATGACATGCTTTTGGGGAGGCAGTGGGTCTATTCTTGTTTTCACCCCCGCAAAGGGGCCCCGGAACTCATACGGGGAGGCATATCTTCTTTCTTTGCTCTGCAACTGGTTTCTGTGCTTCCGTGTGCGGTGGTGAACCACAGTGGGGACTCTAACAGTTCAGGACCTAGCAGCACCTCTCCGTGATTATCCTAGAAACAGGTTTACTGCTGGGTGCCAGCCCAACATTGATAGGATCAACGTTTCCTTCCTTCAGAGTCAGAGTGCAAATGCCTGAGAATCAAGAAACCAACTGTCTGCACACAGTAATCTGGATCTGTAAAACTTCTTCTTTTTAGCCTTCACCGGCTGTAAACTCTGGTGGAAAGTTCTGGTTTTCTACCTCTTCTGGACTTATGTCTTGTTCCAGATCTTGAATTTTGCATACTCATCTGTTTTACAGATCTAGTTTACCTATATGCAGACTGTTGGTTTCCAGCCTCTCAGGCAGATGTCCAGCTTCAGAGGAAAAATCCATAGTTAGTCGCCTTCTACAACATACTTGTTAGCTAGGCAGTGGGTCTGTAACAACCTTCCCCCGGCCCCAGAACTTACATGGGAAGATCTGTAAAATGAATGTAAGTTAGTTATTCAACAGGTTTACATCAGCTATTACACATTGAACTGTTCAGTCCATAAGTGCGCAGATCCCCTCCTCAGTAAATCCCACTGCGTGTAGCGGCTCACGACACCAGTTCTGTGTTGGATTATTATTCTTCTTTAGCTTCCTGCATAGTGCTCCTGTCTGGCCACAGCCATTTTTAACTTGCTGTTCCTGCAGTCTGGAAGAACAGACAGGACTTCAGTTTGCTCCCCTCTACCACTAAGTCTACAAACAATTTAAAAGCACTATATATGTGCTGGTATACCCGCATGTGTGCGTACGAATGAAGTACCTTTGTGTGCTCGGTACACCCTTGAACAAGGCAAAAATACCTTGTTTCAGTATTTCTCCGAGACAACCTTGAAAACTAAGGGTACCTTGAAAAGCCTTGTAATTGATTCGTAAATTTGGCTATGAACCCTGATGCAAGAACAAAACCACAAAGTCCAGAATTTGCATCAACAAGCAGGACTTTCTGCCAGAGTTCCCAACTAATGTATGCAGAACAAGAAGAAGAAGAAAAAGAAGAAGTATTAACAGCAACCACTAGTAGTGAAAGTATAGTAAAGAATCTGTTTCTCGTCAGTGATGCATTAGACATGTGGTGCTATGCACAGATTTTTCTAGATCACTCGGCTCTGGATAGTCAACATCTCATCAGCAATCTTAACTTCCAATGACATTTTCTGATACCCCTTTTAGGCTGGGTCAGCTTGAAATCCTTCATTCTTATTCTTATTCATACAAAAGAGAAAACTGGAGTACATCATGACTGTGGGAAGTTGCAGGGGAAAAGAGACAGAGAAAGACAGAGAGAAAAGATGCTGTAGAGTTTGACTGACATCATGGCATGAAAGATCATCTGTGTCTGAATTGATTGAAAGTACACAGGACAGAAGGTTGTGGATAACATGACTACCAACGATACACAGTTTGGACTATGGAAGATCATCTGTGTCAGAAATGATTGAAAGTACACAAGACAGAAGGTTGTGGATTGACATAACTACCAACGATACACAGTTTGGACTATGGAAGATCATCTGTGTCAGAATTGATTGAAAGTACACAAGACAGAAGGTTGTGGATCGACATGACTACCAACGATGCACAGTTTGGACTATGAAAGATCATCTGTGTCTGAATTGATTGAAAGTACACAAGACAGAACGTTGTGGATGGACATGCATACCAAAACCACACAGCATGGAATATAAGAAGAATCGTTAAAAGGGTAGTTGGTATGTTATGTTGTAGTTTACAGCACTTTTCAATCTCAGCAAACCCCTCTTTAGTCACATGTTATATCCGGGCACTGGAACCCACACAGGGGCGATGCAGATTTCAACCCAAGACCTCCAGGTGGACAAGCAAGCATCTAAGCACTGTGCTCTGCTGTCTCAAGTATGAATTATTTGAATTGTTTCACTAAATCTGATGTAAAATTTTTGTTTTCATCTGTGTATTTTGATTGCATCATTGAATATAGGAGGACTACCGCAAAATTACGGTGGAGAAGAAAGGAGAGACAAACTTTTTCACATCAGAAATGATCAAAACTTGCATGAAGAAAGTGATCACTGTCAATTTACACCAAGTTATTCAGGTAGTTTCTTTTGTTTCTATCAGTATATAGATATATATAAACATTGTTAATTCTACTACTTCTTCTTCTGCTTCTTCATCATCTACTTCTTCATCTTCTACTTCTTCATCTTCTCCTTTGGGGGGGGGGGGGGGGGGGAGCATTATCACAGTCGATAAGAAGCTCGCTTTCAAATCCAGCTGCGACTCGCTGCAGCCTACGGTCGGTGTTCAAAACTGGACGGCTCCCGGGGTTCACCCAGCCTCTAGGAAATGGGTACCAGAGTGATACTCTGGGGTAAATGGAGGAACATTGCTGTAGCTACAGAGTTACGTGCGATCGGCGACACAAGCGGACAATTTTTATCAGCTGTCCGTACTGGTGGCAGAGCACTTATGGTTTATAACCGTGTGCAGTGACGCTGGTTCACATCTCCCGACTTTACCTTTTACCTTTATCTTCTCCTTTTTCATCTTCTACTACTTCATCTTTATTTTCTTCATCTTCTCCTTCTTAATCTATTTCTGCCTCTCTATTCCTCCCATATTCCTTTCTCTCCCTTTTCACCTCCCTCTTCTCCTTCTCCTTTTTCTTCCAGTTACACCAACAAATGGAGTGGCCGTGGTGTAGCGGCTAGACGCTTGCCTGCAGAATCAGAAGGTCATGTGTTCTGAACCTGATGAAACGTCCTTTTTTTCTTTCAAAAATAACACTGGCGCCGAGGTCAACCCAGCCTTGAGTGGGTACCAGGTACGAGTCTTGGGAAGTAAAGGTGGCCGGCGTGATGTTGACCACATCAACCACCAAGTGCCGATTGGTCTATAAAATATAGGTCTAACCCTATATGCTCAATACACATAAAGCTGCGGAAAAGGGTCCTGTACAGTTGGGGAGATGGTCAGGATCATCTGTGTGTTCTTTTCCCAGGCACTGTATCAGTTGGTTTTCATTGCTCTAACACTTTTCTGGATACCATTCTTTCATTCTTTGTAAAGTCTTCCCCTTTATCTTTTTTCTTAATCATACTTTTTCATTGCTATGTTATGGTTTGAACCAGGGCATTCTCATCAGATGACCAACCTGTTTCAGTTGTTAGTTTTATTCATATACTTATAGTTTTTTTTTTTTTACTACTGTTTATTTTTTTTTTTTAACAAACTGCTTTTTATGGTTTTTGGGTCATGGTACTTAAGTCGCATCATGCAAGAGTTATATAAGGGCCTCAGTTAGAAACAGTCAAAAAGCATTCTGGATTAAATCCAAAACTCAGAGTGTCACGCCATACCCTCAACTCAGTAGCTAGGATACGGAACTATATCCTTTTGGTCTATTTATGGAGGAAATTGCAATGGTTAACTGTTTTCAGAAGCAGAAAGTTGCCACAGCTAAAAACAGTATACTTCCTATCCGCCACATTGACCGAAAATATTAAGAAATATTCTCAAAGACAGCAGTGGGAACACTGAAGCCAACCGTCATTTAATTCAGCTATTTTCATTAAGACATGTAGGTGTTACAGTGAAAATAGGAAACAAAATCTGTTTCTTAGCATTCACTAGTTGTAGAATCCAGCAGAAAGGTCTGTTGGTTCATCCACTTCTGGACTTGGGTCTTGTTCCATAACTTTAAGTTTTGCACACATCCACTTATTTGTATGTTGGTTCCTTGCCTGTCTCTAAGGCAGGTGCACCCCGACTTTGAAGGAAATATCCCTAATTAGTCAACTTTAATGACATGCTTGTTGGAAAAGGGGGTGGGGGGAGGCAGTGGATCCATTCTCCCTCTCCCACCCCCATGTACGCACAAAGTGGACCCTAAGACCCCACACCAGGAACCTTTAATATTATGTGTGCCCAGTGCTTTTTTATTGCAAGCAAATAAATTTTTTCCTTCTTTCATATCCCCTCTTCACAGGTAGATGAGGATTTAGAGATAAAGGCATACTATGCTGGTCATGTTCTAGGGGCCGCCATGTTTCATATCAAAGTTGGTCAGAATTCTGTTGTTTACACTGTAAGTTTGTTGTACACACTGTAGGTGTTTTGTTTACATTGTTTTGTGTGTGTATGTTTTGTAAGTTTGTTTTATACACTGTAAGTTTGTTGTACACACTGTAGTGTTTTGTTTACATTGGTTTTTGTGTGTGTGTGTGTGTGTGTGTATTGTAAGTTTGTTTTATACACTGTAAGTTTGTTGTGTACATTAATTGTTTTATATGCTGTTAGTTGTATTTGGTGTCAGTATGTTTTGTATACTGCAAGTTTGTTGTATATGCTGTTGATTTGTTGTATTCACTGCAGGTTTATTGTATGCTGTCAGTTTTTAGTCTGCTTTGTGAGTTTGCAGTATGCAGTGTAAGTTGTATATGCTTTAAGTGAGATTAATTGTCTTTGTCAACTGGGAACCAAGGTAGCCTTGTAGCAAGACACTCGTCCATGCATGTCACTGAAATCACCCGATCTCGTCGGGGGCAAGATTTCCCACAGGCTATCATGTGTTCTAGGACTGTCATGTTTTGTTATTTCAATGCTTTGAGCGTTCTATATTCCACATTGTGAGTGGCCTGCACGTTTAATTTTCTATGAAGTGAGCAGTCGGCACTGTGTGTGTTACTTGCGTTGTGTGCTCACTCTTCATCACTATCACTGCAGCCTTACTTATTGACTTGACCAAGGGCCCGCCTCATCATGTCACCAATTCTCAAACCAGTGACAGCCACACAAAAGATCTAGTTGACAGAGAAACCAAAACTAGCCGAACACTCGCTCGCTCGCGTGCACACACACGAAAGCAACAGTTGCTCAATGTCGCCTGCCACGAAAAGAGAGCTCAACAGTTTCATGTAGGCGCTCGAATAAACGAGAGGTGCTTATGCACACAGTGTATAGAAGGCGAAGGAACGCATATCCTAAGGCCTCTAAAACATGGGACAGCCCATGGGAACTGCTACCTCATGAATGGGAGCCAGCATGAAATCTCATGCCCGACGAGATAGGGTGATCCACTGCAGCCAGATTTGGAAGAAAAAAGTTACCTTGGCTGCCAGGTTAACTTAGGCAGTCACATGGGAAGTAAAGGAGGTGGGCAGGATGTTGATCACATCACCCACTGAGTGCCAACTGGTCTGTATGAATGTGAGTATAGAATCATGTGCCCAGTGTGCCGTCGTCATCATGTGCAGTGCAGATAAGCTTAGGCTAAGTCTGATTATTCTAATCTTCTTCTTCTTCTTCCCATTCGCCAGCTGTAAACTCCGACGGGAAAGTTCAGGTTGTTCATCCACTTCTGGACTCTAGTCCTGTTCCTGAAACTGAGTGTTGCTTGTACAACCATTTTACAGGTCTGAGTTTTTTGCATGCAGTCTGTTGGTTCCTTGCCTTTCAGGCAGATGTACTCCGACTTCGAAGGAAGCTCCCAATTAGTCGACTCTTATGACATGCTTTTGGGCAGGCAGTGGGTCTATTCTTGTTTTTCACACAGTTGGTCCCGGTTTCTAGAGCAGTTCACAAAAATCTGCTCTAGAAACAATATATGAGATTAGAAAATCCATCAAACCTTCATAACATCACGGCATATGAAGCGACTGAGCGCGCCCTGGCTCGGTTGCCGATCATCTGATAGACTGCGACGCCTAGCGGCACAAGCAGATTTTGACAAAAGAAGAAGAGGTCCCGGAAACCACACGGGGATGATTGTTCTAATAATTTTATGACCTAATATTTGTCATCCTGTCTGCAGGTCTCACATGCATATGACAACATAGGTTCTACATAGCATTTTAACACTCTTTGTCTCACTGAAGCTGACATCTTCTTGTTGGTTGGTATCTTTTTCATCTTGCTAAAGGTCACTCTTACATATCTCGGCAGTGTGATGTCCCTACTAGGAGGGACAGATGAAGACATACAGTCACGCCTGAACAAAGCTAGAGCTGCTTTTAGAAGGATGAGGCAAATCTGGAAATCCAACAGTTACTGCAGAGGAAAAAACTCCAACTCTACAAGAGCATCATTTTTCCAGTTCTTTATGAAGCAGAATGCTGGAGAATGACCAAAAAGGATGCACACAAACTATCCACCTTCCACCATACAAGTCTACGTAGAATTATCGAAATTTGTCAGGCCATCTACAATCTCAAACACTCAACTACTTCAAGACACAAAGAAACTCTAGACAGTATGATAACCAAGAGAAGATAAAAATTGCTTGGCCACGTTATGAGAATGAATCCTGATATACCTACCAAAACACCTCTCACATGGACACCAGAGGGAAAGAGAAAGGAGGAGCGCCCAAAAAATACATGGAGACGAACGATGGAAAGTGACCTGAGTGAAGCATCTTTGACATTGAAAACTGCACTGAAGATTGCACAGGACAGGAATGCATGGAAAGTCCTCTCTGAAGCCTCATGTGCCACTAGGCATAAGAGAATTGAAAGTTACTTTTGCCATGATGATTTTTATTGTAATCTCTTAATGGCATCTTGCATCTGATGTTGTGACTGTTCCAAGATATTTCTTCTTCTTCTTTCTTCTTCGCATTCACCAGCTGTAAATTCCGGTGGAAAGCTCTGGTTGTTTGTCGACTTCTGGACTGCAGTCCTGTTCCAGAACCTGAGTGTTGCATGTGCATCCGTTTGACAGATCTGACACATTTGTGTGCAGACAGTTGGTTCCTTGCCTCTTAGGCAGATGCACTCCGACTTCGAAGGAAGCTCCCAATTAGTCGACTCTTACGACATGCTTTGGGGTAGGCAGTCTGTTCTTGTTTTCCCTATAATAGGGCCCCGGGAACCCACACGGGGGGCAAGATATTTGTTTCAGTTGACTTGCTTAAGAATGTTGCTGTTTGTGTGTATGTCACGCTTTGGTATTTCTTTCTTCTTGGTGAGGACAGATAATTTTCACTCTAGTTAGCATCCTTTGGATATTTTCCCTAGGTCATGCTGGTGTGTTGGGAAATGAGCAGCCAGATAGAGTGACCGGTTCTGCACCACTTGGTGGTGAATTGATGTGTATGACAAGCTAGATGTTCTATGATCCCTTTGAGAGCGAGTGAACAGTGCCGAGGCACCGATAGATCATTATGGTGTGAGGAGAATGGAGCTGTGAGGAGTTACAAGGGACCTGGCAGACTCTCAACGCTGAAGGGAAAGGCATATACCATCAGACAGTTACTGGTGCCATCGGAATTGGAACTCTTTGATTGGTGCTGAAGATGGGGGGACGAAGCACGCATGGGAGTGTCCCGAGTACTATGATGTTGATTCTTAATTCAGCCTTCAGCATTCAGTTCCATTTACACCCCAGGATCCTCATGAAAAAGTATCCTTCACCTGATGCTATTACAGCTGCCTCAGTAAACTTGGCCACAGCTGAGTTGAGTTGAGTCAAGAATTGACATCACAGCACTCGGGGCATTCCCTTGCTTGCTCCGTCCTCATCTTCAGCAGCCAGTGCAGAGTTCCAGTACTGATGGTACCGGTCACAATCTGGTTATATGTCCGTCTTGCCTTTTCTCTGAGTGTAGTGAGCCGGCCAGACCCTCTGGTTACACCCAGGTGCCTCATTCTCTCCAGGCCATAATAATCTTGTTGATTGTTCCCAAAGGGCCTTGACCACATCTGCAGGCCACATTGGATCTCCAACACTGTCTCTCATCCTGATTGCTCATTCCCTTTGCTGCTGTTCATCTGTCTGTCAATATTATCCTCCCATTTATATCACTGTCTCCCCCTTGCTCCCCTGTCTTCATCCTTTTCCTCCAATTGAGTTTTTATAAGAATAATCTCCTTTCAGGGTGATTACAACATGACACCAGATAGACATTTGGGGGCAGCGTGGATCGACAAATGCCGTCCGGACCTCCTGATCACAGAGTCAACATATGCCACTACCATACGAGATTCCAAACGTTGCAGAGAGAGAGACTTTTTGAAAAAGGTTCACAGTTGTATCGAGAAAGGAGGAAAGGTAAAAGTAATGTTTCACTCCCCAGATCCGGCCCGTATACCCACTAGCTCACGTTTGGTTAGTAGACCTTGGGCCACATGACCTTTGCACAAGGTTACAGGGGTGTTCCGCAATGCTGTTGATATCGCATGTTGTATATTTCAACATGCCAGCGCTTTTAACACTCCAAAAACATGGACAAACTGGGTCTAACACAAACCCCCCCCCCCCCCCCCCTACATTCCCTGTAATGTTTATCAATGTCTGTGTCTCCAAACTGTGTGTCGCGACGCAAGATTAGTGTGTCATGACACAACATTAATGCGTCACAACACGACATAAGTGTGTCATGGCTTAACATTAGTGTGTTGTGCCAGATACATTAGTGTGTTGTGACACAACATTAGTGTGGAGTGTTGCGCGAAAATAATTTAAGTATGTATCCGTATTTCTTATACGGAGTTTCTCCTCGTAGGCTCCAAAGCCCAATTTTTTTTGGGGGGAGGGGAGAAGGGGGAACAGGTAGATCAATATTTGTTAAATCATCTGTTTTTCATTGCATGTCATCGCTGTTCTTACTTAGCATAGCAGAACAGTATCATCTACAAAATCATCCAGCTGTGAGTTCTCACCTAGTTGATGTCGACTCAGACGTATACTGGTAGTGATTTATATGTTCTTTCATGTTCGGGGGGAGGGGGGGGGACTCACCGCCTACCTAATAAGCATGTTGTACAAGGTGACTAATTAGAGATTTTTTTCTTTGAAGTCAGAGTGCATCTGCCTGAGAGGTGAGGAACTAGCAGTCTGCATACAAATAAGCCAGATCTGTAAAACAGATGTGCACACAAAACTCAAACTGTGGAAGAAGATCAAAGTCTAGAAATAGACAAACAGAAATGTCCCCTGGAGTTTACAGCCTTTAAAGGCTAATAAGAAGCTGTGTTCTTTATGTCACTTGACACATTCGCAGATGGAATTCTTTGAGATCAAACAAGCATATTGCAGGGTGCTTTGTATTAACCGCACACATACTGATTTCCTTTTTTGTGTGTGTGTGTGTGTGTGTCTGCATCCTATCAGATAAGAGAAATTACAAAGTAAGAGATGAATGAGTTAATACTAACAGAATGAAAGAGAAGAGATACATTTCGTCTTTTTCTTCTCAGATCCTTATTCCAGTGTTTGCCCTCGGCCGAGCTCAGGAGCTGTGTATTCTGCTGGAGTCCTACTGGGAGCGCATGAACCTCAAAGTTCCCATTTATTTCTCCTTGGGGCTGACAGAGAAGGTCTGGTTCACAGTTTATTGTCTGTACTGGTCGTTATAATTGCTTTTTTGTAAGGTCTAGTTCACAGTTTATTGCCTGTACTGGTCGTTATCATTGCTTTTTTGTGAATCTTTGCCAAGATTGTGGGAGATCACTCCTTAATGAGGTTAGCCCAGGAGATTTTTTCCCTTTTCAGAGTGTCGCTCCTCCCCGTGTGGGTTCCAGGGCCCCATGGGGAAAACACGAATAGACCCACTGTCTCCTTAACAAGCATATTTTAGGAGTCGACCAACTGGGGACTTCCTTCAAAGTCGGAGTGCATCTACCTGAGCGGCAAGGAACAACCAGTTGTACACAAATGAGCCAGTAAAACAAATGTACACGCAAAAACTTAGGCTCTGGCACAAAGCTTAAGTCCAGACAGACAAACAACCAGGACTTTCCGCCGGAGCTTACAGCCAGTGAACAAAGAAGAAGAAAAAGTATCATCTCCATTGTGATTTTATGCGACTCTTGTTTCACTCTTCTAATTCTATATCTTCTGTATTCACCCTCAAAAGGATAGTTTGCATGATGTACTGGGGTTTACAGCAAGGCTGTGATATCTATGCCTTGTAGTCCAGTCCTAATTAGTCACCATTTCTGACATGCTTGTTATGGGTAGTGGGGCTGTTCTTTCTTTCCTCCCTGAATGGAGCTCCAGAACCCACATGGGGAGAGCATGTTTGATTTGTGATTGATGAAAATGTTTTTTTTTTTTTTTTAATAGTAAAAGATCCTTTTAAAAAAATATTAAGCATATAGGTGCAAATAGGACATTCAAAACTGCATCTAATATAATGAAGAACCTCATGCAATAAATCATGTCATTAGGCGTTAAAAAAAAAAGTTCTCACCTCCTATATAGCACCAGTTTTAACATATGATTTTGAATCCTGGACATTTAATGAACAAACTAAACAATTTCTTGAGGCTTTTGGGATGTGGTTTTACAAAACACTCCTTACAATTCTTTGGACATCAAAAAAGAGCAACCCAGGTGCTTTGAAAGAGGTGAGGGCTCAAAGACAATTTTTTGCAAACATCAGAAAGAGACAGTCATTATTTTTTGGTCATGTTATGAGAAGAAAGAAACTGGAACATGCTGTGACCACTGGAAAGATCTGTGGGGGAAAAGTGACAGAACCACAACGCAAGATGTTTCTTAACAGCCTTTTGTCATGACATGGAGGGATGTCACAAACTGTTACATGTTGTTAAAGGTTGCCCACGCTGATCAGCAAGGCACTTGATAGTGATAATATGGTGCAAATATGGTGTGTGTTCTGGGGCCCTATTATAGGGAAAACAAGAACAGACTCACTGCCTACCCAGAAGCATTTTGTAAGAGTCGACTAATTTGGAGCTTCCTTCAAAGTCGAAGTGCATCTGCTTTAGAGGCAAGGAACCAACAGTTTGCACATAAATGTGTCAGGTCTGTCAAACGGATGCACACGCATACTCAGGTTCTGGGGCAGGAATGCATTCCAGAAGTGGAAGAACAACCAGAACTTTCCAGCAGAGTTTACAGCTGGTGAACACAAAGAAGAAGAAGAAGAAGCACCTGCTTAAGTTAGAAATGAACATTACAATTTGATGCCACTCCACCCCCTAACAGTAGTACAACCTGGCATAATGATGTTTGACTTCCGGTTAAAATGGACGCTAGACAGGAGTACTGTTTGGAGCAGAGGAAAATTTTTTGCTTCTGCCGTTGCAGTTTTGCTCCATTTATAGACTGGATATAGTTTCGTCGCCCAGCTTCTGAGTTGAATTCATGGCGTGACACTGTGAGCAGCGGATTTCATTTGGAATGTGTTTTTTTTTTTGCTGTAACCAACGTGATGGTGTGAATTGTAGATTTAGAAAATGGTGCGATGCCTGTCGTCGCAATGTTGGTGGTGCCCATATGTGATTAGAATTGATCGCGTGTGCAACTGCTGATCTGTTGGTGACTTCTGCTACCATCAATGATGAACTGCATTTCTAATTTTGGACTGTTTGTGTTAGCAATTCGGATGGCTACCATATGCTTTAATGCGTGTGTATGCTAGATATGCTGAGACAGCAGTCTGTCAATCGTTCCACAAATGACTGTGATAAACATTCTATGTGTTTTTCATTGGCACAGGAGCAGAGCAACGATGGGGTGATCCATTTGCTATGAAGCTGAAACTAAGACTACCAGATAATGATGCTTGAGTTTGTGACTTCAATGTATTAATTCTACCATATTGTGAATTCACTTTCATACAGGCCAACCACTACTACAAATTGTACATTACCTGGACCAGTGAGAAGATCAAGAAGACCTTCGTTCAGCGAAATATGTTTGATTTCAAACACATAAAGGTGAGTGCAAATCCACATCGAGGTCGAATTTTTATTATTTATCTGGACTCTCAGGTTTTGTATTATGTACTAGGGGAAGTCAGTAAGTAAGTCACAAATGGTTATGGGATGGCAGGAAAATGTAGCTGGTGGTTCCTGAAGGTGTCGTTAGGTGACAGCAACATTGAACTTTATGTCTCCCTTCTTTAGGTGGTGCTAGGTGTTGCATGCGCATTCGCAACACAGAAACAGAATGGTGACTGAGTTTATGAAGTGTACCCTCAAGGAACAACATGTTGTAGTGGGGGGGGGGGGGGCAAAAGGGCTGCCTGCAAAGGACATTCATAAGAAAATGCTTCCTGTTTATGCTGACAAATGTTTATCCCGTAAAGCAGAGCATTGCTGGGTTTTAAAAAAAAATTTTCAAGGGCGCTGTGCGATTTTTGATGAAGTCCCATCTGGTTGTCCTGTTGAGATTGCAACAGACGCATCCATGCAGCGGGTGGAGGAGATGAATAGAGGTGACATGCGAGTAATGGTTGGCTCTTTCGCAGCTGCAGTAGGGTGCTCAGATACTTCAGCATACAGCATAATGCATGATCGGCTGAAATTGAAGAAAGTGTGCTCAAGGTGAGTACCCAGATAATTGATGGACGAACACTAGATGAACCCATTAGGCCTGTCCTTGGGGCATCTCTGCGTGATACGCAGATAAAAAAAAGACATGCTGAACAGGATTATTACTGGAGACGAATCATGGGTGCATCACTACCAGCCCTAATCAAAGCATACTTCAATGCAATGGAAACGTCCTTCTTCACAGTGTGTTCAAAAATTCAAAGGTTACGCCATCAGCAGGGAAGGTTATGCTGACAGTGTTCTGGGATTGTCAAGAAGTGCTTTCAAGCAGTTTCAACGACAACAAAATTGACAATGTGAATTATGATTCATTCTGTAAAGTTCTACCGATGCCTCATGATGCAGTTTGAAGAAAATGTCCAGCCTGCAGACTAGAGGAGTACTGCTCCTTCATAACAGTGCCAGACCACATACGACTCGGTTAACTCAGGAGAAAATTAACCATCTAGAGGAGGAAGAACTTGTGGAATATCCACCTTATAACCCCTAGGGATTTCCACCTTTTTTTTGTCCACAATAAACCCACCATGGCGGGAGACATTTAGCAGATTACGCAGGAGTTGAATGCGAAGTGAAAATGTGGTTTAGGAAACAGAGCACACAGTTCTTTGCTGTTTGGGAGGACCGATAAAACAATGGGACAAGTGCATCATGTTGGTGGAAATTATGTTGAAAAATAAGGGGACAGTGCATGTGTAAAAATAAACGGTTTTCAAGTTGTGTGACTTACTTATTGACTTCCCCTCCTAGATGTGCTCATCTGTTCTTTTTCTTCTAGACAGGTGGTTGCCACCTTGTGGTTTGCAGTTATACTGTGATATCTGCGGCTTTTCGGGTCCAACATTTCCACTTTTAGCTAACCACTCATTAATCGCCTTTTGTGCCATGCTTGTTAGAGAGAATTCTATTCTTAACACTCCCACACATGGGTGTGCTCGTGTAAATGATGTGTCCAAAAACATATGTGCCGCTAGAGAATATTAGTTTTACTGGATTTGTATATTGTATGTTTCTGATTTATAGATATATGTGTATGCTCTGTGTGTATGTCTCTATTTCTCTTTTTCTCCTTTTTTCTCTTTATATATCTCACTCTGTTTCTGTATGTCTCCCTATCTATCTCTGAATATATTTCTCCCCTTTTTGTCTTTCTGTCTATCTCTCTCTTCTCTCCCTGTGCTTGTCCTTACTTGTGTAGGACTGCGAATACACCAGACGGGTGTGATCGTTACTAGTGTATACAATACTAGAAGTATAACTTCTTTGGAGGTTGAATGGGGTATCTTGGATCTGCCTTGTGGGTCTGCTCTCTAGATTGAGATTTTTAATCTCAGGTGGTATGGTAGTATGGTGGTATGGTAAACCTTAAGGTAGCATCCTGAAGGGGACAATATAATCGATAAATCCCTGCCCTTACCCCTTTGCCTCTTTGTCCCCCCACCTTCCCGTCTCCTCAAATTATCCCCATCTCACATGCATTTCTTTCACAACTCTCTCTCACACCCTCCATGCAGTTTTTTTTTTTTTTTTTTTCCACTGAGGGTCCTATTTAGTATCAGTGTAATTTCCCCACCTTTGCTCCATACCTTACATAATTTTCTGATAACTGTTGCCTATTGATCTACAGCCCTTCGACAGAGCTTACATAGAAAACCCTGGCCCGATGGTTGTGTTTGCCACACCAGGAATGCTGCATGCTGGCTTGTCCCTGCAAATCTTCAAGCGCTGGGCATCAAGCGAAAATAATATGGTAATGGTTTCTGTTTTGTAAGTTTTTCTGGTCAGTGCCAGAGTATCATTCCACATATGAGAATGTCTTTAATGCCTTAAGTCCAAGAGTTATGGCAAAGAAAACTAAATCTATGTCATCAAGATTTGTGCCAAAGAAAACTAAATCTGTGTCATCAAGAGTTGTGACAAATAAAACTAAATCTGCGTCACCAAGAGTTGTGGCAAATAAAACTAAATCTGTATCATCAAGAGTTGTGGCAAAGAAAAAACTAAATCTATGTCATCAAGAGTTGTGACAAAGAGAACCGAATATAAACACCGGAAAGAGAAAATCTACATCCTTTTGTCACATGAAAAGGGGAAATCTAAAGTATATCATGACAAAAAGAAAATTGGAGGGGAAAAGAGATTGAGGGAGACCAAGAGAGTAAATGTTAGACAGTTTGGCATCATGGTGTGGAGCATCATTTATATAAGAGTGTCCTTAATGCCATGAGTCCATCATCTCCTTGGTCATCCTCTTGCTTTCACATCATATCTTTTTAGGTTTTGAGCTGGTAGTTTTAGCTCTGGTTCCATTCTAATGAGATGACCAAATCATTTGATCTTCTGCTTCTCAGCAAATTTGATGCAAGTTGTGTTTTTTTTTCTACAATCTGTTTGGTGTATATTTCCTTAGGTAATAATGCCTGGATATTGTGTGGCCGGGACAGTAGGACACAGAATCCTTAACGGAGCACGGAAGATTGAACTTGAGAACAAGCAGATGGTAAGTTTTTTTTTTAAAGTAATGTTTTTACTGGATTTCTTTAATGTCTTTAGACCAAATGTAAAGATGTAATAACATCACATGATATAATCTTCTTCTTCATTCTCTCTTAAAGTGGTGATTGATAACATTGTGCTGAGTTGATAGCGGACGTTGAAAACTTGAATTGTCCTTGCCCTGGAAGACTTGATTTCACTCTTGAAAGGACGATAAGCCTTGAAGTTTACCCGCTGTAATGGGAGAATCAGAAATAAAATGAACTATCGTAGAAGACCTATGATTGTCAGCAGTTAGGCTGTTTCTGGCTACTTTCATTTTAAATGCAGCGGTCGTTTTCGGTAAAGGGGCAGTTGATCATCTGTTGTAGTTTGGTTTTTGGGTGTGTTGTGGAGGGACTTCACCTCTTGTATAAATATACTACAGTAGTTAAAAATAGTTAGTTGCATATCCTTGAACCAACACCAGCATTTGTTGGCTGTTGTGGTTTTTCTAGGCATTTTATGTTCAGTAGTTTGCCATTGCTTTCTGAGTGGTCATCTTTCGGTACCACTGTCAAAACCAATGCAAGGCAAACTGTCCACAGCTGGGTTCGAACCTAGCACCCCGGCATTACGAAGCGCGTTCGCAATACCTAAGCCATAGACGCCAACACTACTAGTATTTAGGCCTACATTTCAATCATACCTGAATGTCGTTTTCAGCTGAAATGAAGGATAGCGGTAGGGCGAGCTGTGTTGCAGCCGGTGGATACATGAGGGCAGCCTAACAAGGGGCAGGAGTAACAGATGAAAGAAGAATTATTACCATCTTTTCATGGGAAAAATCAGTTTCTCGGAATGGCTGTTGCTTTGGAGGACTGTGCACACATGGGAATGTCCTGTGTGCAATGATTATTATTTTTATTTTCCCCCTCTAGGATTGCATACTGAAAGATTGACACCCAGTGACTCGAGGAGACACAATTTCAAATGAGAATCCAGTTGAAGCAAATCTCGGAAACCCTGTTCAGCAGAATGAAGAGTTATATAGGATTTCTAGCAGTTACAAAGTAACCTATAAATCTTTTTAGATGAGATGAGTAGATAGATCATGTGCAGTGATTCAAATAGTGATGACATAACAAAATATAAAATCTTCTTTTTCTTTCGATTGCTTGAAATAAATTATCTTATCTGCAATGTTTTTGTGTGTGTGTATGTGATTCACTCAGCAACCCGTAAATTTGACTTCCACCGATGTTTCTCTTGGTCAAAAGTTTTGCCTTCATATGTTGTGTTTGGGACAGTCTTGGAGGACATGATCTGTTATCTCGGGTGCCATTCCACATGTGCACATGGCTGATATGCCGATTTCAAATTTTTTTTACATGTGGCTGTGAAGTCGATTGTGTCCTGTGAATATAAAATCTGTGTGTACATTTCTACTGTTGAATGCAGAGTCCCACTAATGTCTGTTCTCATCTGTTGCAGCTGGAAGTCAAAATGGCTGTCGAGTATATGTCCTTCAGTGCCCATGCAGATGCCAAGGGCATCATGCAGCTGATTTCCCACTGTGAGCCCAGGAATGTTCTCCTTGTGCATGGTGAGGCAGAGAAGATGGCGTTCCTCAAGAACAAAATCCAACAAGAGTTTGGTATGTGACCGAGAGTTGTTCTTCACATGTTGTTTATTGTTCATGGTTCCTTATTCTTATTTCATTGTTCACCTTTCATTGGTCATGGGTCATTGTTCACTTGTCATTGGTGGGCAGGGGGTTAAAGAATACATCCGTTGCTCTCCTAACAAGCATGTTATCAAATACAGCTAATGAGGGATGTTTTTGTTGTTGTTTTTGTTGAAGTCATAGTGCGTATGCCTGACAGGTGTTGGACAAACAGTCTGCATACAAATAAGCCTCTCCTGTAAAATGGATGTGCATGGAGAATTCAAGTTCTGGATCAAGAGTAAAGTCTAAAAATAGATGAACAAGCAAAACCTACCTTCAGAATTTACAGCCAGTGAACGTGAAAAGCAATAAGAAATTGTTGCAATGTTACATGAATGCTGTCCATGCTTGATTGTTGCACGGTTACATGAATGCTCTCCATGCTTGATTGTTGCTGTGTTGCATGAATGCTGTCCATACTTGATTGTTGCTGTGTTGCATGAATGCTGTCCATACTTGATTGTTGCTGTGTTGCATGAATGCTGTCCATACTTGATTGTTGCTGTGTTGCATGAATGCTGTCCATGCTTGATTGTTGCAGTGTTACATGAATGCTGTCCATGCTTGATTGTTGCAGTGTTGCATGAATGCTGTCCATACTTGATTGTTGCTGTTTTGCATGAATGCTGTCCATGCTTGATTGTTGCTGTGTTGCATAAATACTGTCCATGATTGATTGTTGCAGTGTTAAATGAATGCTGTCCATATTTGATTGTTGCAGTGTTACGTGAATGCTGTCCATGATTATTTGTTGCTGTGTTGCATGAATTATGTCCATGTTTGATTGCTGCAATGATACATAGGTGATGGCCATGATTGATTGTTACAATGATACATGGGTGATGGCCATAATTGATTGTTGCAATGATACATGGGTGATGGCCATGATTGATTGCAGCAATGATACATAGGTGATGGCCATGATTGATTGTTGCAATGATACATGGGTGATGGCCATAATTGATTGTTGCAATGATACATGGGTGATGGCCATGATTGATTGTTGCAGGTATTGACTGTTTCATGCCAGAGAATGGAGAAACCAGCTACATAAAAACTGTACACAACATCCCTCTGGACACATCCTTAAACCTGCTGAAGAGGCAGCTGGTCCCAGCCGAAGGTAACAGTTTTTTTTTTTTATGTTAGCCTAATCGTCAGCCTGCCTAATGTTTTTTTTCCTTTTCTACTTCTTTGTTGTCTACCCCACCCCACCCCTATCCCTTGGGATTCTTTTTCTTTTTTTTTTGTTTTCTTCTGCTACTTTTTCTTCCCGGTATTTGTGTGCCCTTCTGTCGGCTGCTGCTATCTTCAGATTGGCTGAGAGGATGACACCGGTCAGGTTACAGTACAGGAACCTTTTTCATATCCATGGTGTAGTTTAGTTTTGTTGCTTCTTCATCTTCTTCTTCTTTGTTTTTTCTGCTGCTTCTTCATCTTCTTCTCTATATTTTCTTTTCTGCCTCCTCCTAATTCTTCTCCTCCTCCTCCGCCTTTGTCTTCTTCTTCCTCTTCTTCTTCTTCATCCTCCTCCCCTTCTTCTCCTTTTTCTTTGCCTGTGTTCGCCTTTAAAAAGGCAGTTGGCATGTTGGGTTGTGGTTTACAGCTAGGCTGTGATACCTCCAATTTACAACAAACCCATAATTAGTTGCCTTTCATTGACATGCTTGTTAAGGTTCAGTTGGTTTATTGTGTTTCTTTCTCTAAAATGGGCGACCCAGAACCCATGCGAGGAGCCCAGTAAGTTCAGTTGACTGAGTGCCATTTCCTCATTGAAGATTAGCTGCAGTTGACTAGCTTCATGGCTAACATTTGGGTGTTCCATGGTGAAGCCCCAGTATCCTCCTTGATGGGCAGTCTTGTGTGTGTTGCTAGAGATGCCACACCAACATCCTCTATCCCTCTTTCCACAGATCTTTCCAGTGGTCACAACATGTTCTATTTTCCCTCTTCTCATAACATGGCCGAAAAATGATGACTGTCTCCTTCTGATGTCTGTGATAAGTTGTCTTCGGGCTCCCGCTTCTTTCAAAACCTCTTGGTTGCTCTTTTTGGCTGTCCAAGGTATTCTAAGTTGGCTATACACTCGTAGAATTATTACATGCGATATTTCACCAGCCCACACATAAACCGGCTACCATTCAGATTTAGATTGAATACAACGACTCAACTGCTGCACAAATGAAAGGCATTCCACATGAAAAAAAAGCATTGTTTACAGTTTAGTCTATGCACGCTTAGTGGTGAAAGATATAAATAAATAAAGTCAGTGTAAGTGGTTGAGGTGACCTGTGTTTTTCCTCTGTGACCAGAAACTGAAGAGCCCGATCCAAAACACCTGAAAGTTTTACATGGAGCATTGCTGATGAAGGGAAGTGTGAGTACTTTTCTTACTTTTCTTGTAGTTTTTCCATTGCTGATGAAGGGAAGTGTGAGTACTTTTCTGGTAGTTTTTCCATTGCTGATGAAGGGAAGTGTGAGTACTTTTCTGGTAGTTTTTCCATTGCTGATGAAGGGAAGTGTGAGTACTTTTCTGGTAGTTTTTCCATTGCTGATGAAGGGAAGTGTGAGTACTTTTCTTGTAGTTTTTTCATTGCTGATGAAGGGAAGTGTGAGTACTTTTCTGGTAGTTTTTCCATTGCTGATGAAGGGAAGTGTGAGTACTTTTCTGGTAGTTTTTCCATTGCTGATGAAGGGAAGAGTGAGTACTTTTCTGGTAGTTTTTCCATTGCTGATGAAGGGAAGTGTGAGTACTTTTATTGTAGTTTTTCAGTTGCTGATGAAGGGAAGTGTGAGTACTTTTCTTACTTTTCTTGTAGTTTTTCCATTGCTGATGAAGGGAAGTGTGAGTACTTTTCTGGTAGTTTTTCCATTGCTGATGAAGGGAAGTGTGAGTACTTTTCTGGTAGTTTTTCCATTGCTGATGAAGGGAAGTGTGAGTACTTTTCTGGTAGTTTTTCCATTGCTGATGAAGGGAAGTGTGAGTACTTTTCTTGTAGTTTTTCCATTGCTGATGAAGGGAAGTGTGAGTACTTTTCTTACTTTTCTTGTAGTTTTTCCATTGCTGATGAAGGGAAATGTGAGTACTTTTCTGGTAGTTTTTTCCATTGCTGGATGAAGGGAAGTGTGAGTACTTTTCTGGTAGTTTTTCCATTGCTGATGAAGGGAAGTGTGAGTACTTTTCTGGTAGTTTTTCCATTGCTGATGAAGGGAAGTGTGAGTACTTTTCTGGTAGTTTTTCCATTGCTGATGAAGGGAAGTGTGAGTACTTTTCTGGTAGTTTTTCCATTGCTGATGAAGGGAAGTGTGAGTACTTCCCTTGTAGTTTTTCCATTGCTGATGAAGGGAAGTGTGAGTACTTTTCTTGTAGTTTTTCCATTGCTGATGAAGGGAAGTGTGAGTACTTTTCTTACTTTTCTTGTAGTTTTTCCATTGCTGATGAAGGGAAATGTGAGTACTTTTCTTGTAGTTTTTCGGTAATGTTGACAAGCGGAAGGTGGAAGTATATTTCTTGACTTGAAAATATACTTGAAAACTTTTGTCTTTGATTCTTTCTCTCTGTCTGTGTCTGTGACTCTCTCTGCCTGTCTCTGTGCCTCTGTATGACTTTCTGCCTCTTTCCCCCCCCCCCCTTTCCCACCAAAACCTATCTCTGTTTATCTTCTAATTATTATTATTCTTCTCGTTCATCCGAACATGTAATTGCGATGTACCCTGCGATTTATGCGCCTTTCAGGCATCACATCTGACCTCCTCAGGTATTTGTTGACCGGGTTAACCTTCCTGGGTCCTTCTCATTCTGTCTCTAACCCTTTCTCTCACCTCCCTTTTTTCTGTTCCTCTTAATAACATTCTCTGAGACTCTTATCTTCCACTGTCTTTCTACTATCTCTAACAATATCTGACTCTCTCCATTGTGCTGTCTTTCTACTGTCTCTAACCATATCTGACTCTCCATTGTGCTGTCTTTCTACTGTCTCTAACCATACCTGACTCTCCATTGTGCTGTCTTTCTACTGTCTCTAACCATACCTGACTCTCTCCATTGTGCTGTCTTTCTACTGTCTCTAACCATACCTGACTCTCTCCATTGTGCTGTCTTTCTACTGTCTCTAACCATACCTGAATCTCTCCATTGTGCTGTCTTTCTACTGTCTCTAACCATATCTGACTCTCTCCATTGTGCTGTCTTTCTACTGTCTCTAACCATATCTGACTCTCTCCATTTTGCTGTATTTCTGATGATATTCTTTTCCTATCTTGTCTGATTTGTTCTCTGTTACAGTATCTGCGACTTCCTTTGACACTCTTTCTTCTTCTTCTGCTGCCTTTCTAGCCCCCATGGAGCATAGGCCCTCAACCAACTCATGCCAAGTCCCTCATTCCTGCACTATCGCATGCAGCTTTCCCCATGTCCGCCTTATCTTTTGAACTTTACTGTCTAGCTCCCTTCTCTACGTGCCCCTGTGGTGGTTTCCAGTACAAAGACACTCATATTGTTCTCAGGTTTTCTCAACCTTGTCACATATCGCTCCTGTCACGTGCCTGATTTAAGGATTTCTCCTTAAGAACCAACAGCACTCTGAAATAATTATGTTGAGTCGTTGGCTCGTATTGGTCTAAGGGATATCCCGTGGCCAATATACGCTCAACTTATTTCAGAAGTAGGGCAACTCAAGCTTTGGCACTACAAAATAAATAATATTCCTAGGCACACTTGGCTGGACACCCCCACTACTATAAAAAGGTAGCCCCTAGGTTATGATAGTATACTATCATAACCATGTTAACACAGATGAAGATTATTAATTGAACATACATGTATTTTAGACAGCTAAGAATAATGAATGAGTGACACTCCAGTCAATAGTGAAACTTTAGAAATACTGTAATAAGTGTAACACATACATTATATAAGAATCAGCAAAGAACTTCAAGAACCCAGAGTTGTATGAAGGACCAAAACTTCAAACTCGATCTGACTGAACGTGTATGAATGTTCCAGAGTCTGCCTAGATCATCCTTATGATGAGTGTGGACATTTAATAGTGAAGCCTGGCAATAAACCCATGATTGCCCACACTTATCGGAATCCCTTGTTTCTTGAACTGGCTGGATGTTCAGTCACTCTGTTGTTACGGTCAAGACAGCCCCACATTAGACACTCGTACTCTGGAGATACACCCAAGCTCCTGGAGAGGATCTCAGGTACCAAGTCAAACACTTGAGGTACAAACAAATTGCCGGATAAATGATGGTGGAGGTACAACACCCATAATGTTGTCTGTAGACCAACTGGAGGATTTCATTACTTGATGACCACAGTTAGGTTTACAATCTGATTGATGCCCACCACTGGCTTAGACATAGGTGACTTCCTTGTAGGTGGTTTTGTGGACTGCTGATTCACTGCCTGGCCTCCAAGGAGATATGATCCTATATCAAGAAGGAACTCAGAATTAGCAGTCATCTCAGGGGTTACATGTCAAGCTTAGTTTATTAACATCCACATTAGTAATCATTCAGAGGACAACTCTGGGGATAATGAGACAGTATAAGTCTCTACATATCATCTTTATTGTTCAGTCAGTAATAGTGACAGGAGATGAGTGCCAAAGTGGAGACAGACTATCAAACAAAGAACATCAACTCTCCTCGCCCACACGCACTTGTAGATATACATCCCATCTCTCTCTCACACACATATATATATATATATTTTATACCATCCCCCGTCTGTTCACCATACACACTTTGTTGTGCTAACAATAACCTTTGACTCAGAGCGCCGAGCTTGCTTTTGTCACAGCATCAAGCCGGCCAAAGATGACCCAGTTTACATGTGTCTATTAGTTGATACAAATCCTACATTTGGTTATAGAATAATTACTTGTAGGGTTTAATATCTTTACAAATGGTGTGGGTTATGTAGAGCACAAACTATTTAGTCTGCACAGGGAAAGGTTTAATGTTCGGAGCCTGATCTCTGGACATCAAGAACGGCCCAACTCTGTGCGATCACACAGCTGAAACTTCCCTCTATGCAGCAGTGGCCAACTTTAAAAAGACATATTTTATGGTACTCGTAAACTATAATCAACTTACCCAAGCTTAGGAAATGTCCTAGACACCAAAGGCCGCCTCCTCAAAGCATAGATGTACGAGGCACATTTGAGAACATCTGTTCTTCTAGGCAGTCAGGCAGAAAATGCCCGCTTCAAACTACGTTTAGCGTCACTAGGAAAGAAGTTCCCTGTATTCATGCCTAAGGAGTAAACCAGCTTACAGGAATTTCTGAATTAAATACCAGAAATCTTCAACCTACAGTTGCAAGTTTGAAAATAAAGATTTATCAAAGCAACTAGAGGGTCTAGAAATGAATATATTACCAGATAAAGGTATATATCAATATAAGGGACTATATACCCTTTTGGACGGGTTTAAGTTTGAAATTTGACTGCCCGCTAGGGAAGTCAGAGTAACGACTCGTCCATCGTGTAGTGTTGGCTGCTCACTTCACGACAGTCCTATCCAACACCAGCATCTTTTCTTCACCTCGTGGTCCACTGGAACCTGTTTAGTTCTCTCCCAAAGCTCTACATTAATGATTCTATCATACTATTTAATTCCCTCTATTCTGCGCAGGCACTACTTAATGAATGTTTGTAGTTTATTAGTAATTGCCTTAGTTGTTCTCCGTGTTTCTGCTCCATACAGCAGTACTGATTTGACATTAGAGTTAACAATTGTAAGTTTAGTATTATTTAACATACTTTCTGTTCCTCTTTAACCCTCCTGACTTGTTCTGACATTCTCCTTATTATTCTCTAAATCATTTATGTGGCTTGTTCTGACTCTCTCTCTCTCTTTCTCTCTCTGTGTCTCTCTGTGATTCTCTCTAACCTTCTCTCTGATTCTCCCTGACCCTCTGATTCTTCCCTGACTCTGTCTCTCTGATTCACTTGAACTCCAGTGGGGAGATTCTTCTTTCTTCATATTCACCGGCTGTAAACTCCAGCTGAAAGTTCTGATTGTTCGTCCATTTTTGGATTTTTAATCTTGTTCAGGAACCTGAGTTTTGTATGCACATCCGTTTTGCAGTCTGGTTTTTATTTTAATGTAGACTGTTGGTTCCTCACCCCTGAGTCAGATGGAGTCCGACTTCAAATCTCTAATTAGTACTCTCTGTTACTACATGCTTGTTAGGCGACAGAGGGCCTGTTCTTCTCCAACAATGGGGCCCTGGAGCCCATAAGGGCTCTGTGGGGGATAAAAGAGAGAAGAAAAGAAGAACACTAAATATATAATTAAGATGTGAAAGATAAATGGTAAGAAAGGCCTAATGTGAGACAGGAATGAAATATATGTCCAGTCGGTTACTCTCTGAAAATCAAGTTTAATTCATTTGTTAATCTGTTTGTTCTCTCTGTGGCTCAATGTTCCTGCAACTGACTTTCTCAGTCTCTCTCATTCTGGCTGTCTTGATCTCACCCTCAGACTCTGTCTTACTATCTCACTCAATCTCTGACTCTCTTATCACTCTAAATCTGTCTCTCTTATTTGCTCAGACTCTTTTGATCTCTCTACTCTGACTCTCTTTCTCTTAATCTCTCTAAATCTTACTGTCTTATTCTCTCTAACTATGACTCTTATTCCCTCTAACTGACTCTCCTAATCTCTTCAAGTCCAACTCTCTTACACTCTCCAGCTCTGATTCTCTCTTAATCTCTGTTAACACTGACTCTTAAATCTTTCGGACTCTTTATCTTTCTCACTCTTGACTCTCAATCTGTCTGATCTTTCTCACTCTTGACCCTCAATCTGTCTGATCTTTCTCACTCTTGACTCTCAGTCTGTCTGATCTTTCTCACTCTTGACTCTCAGACTGTCTGATCTTTCTCACTCTTGACTCTCAATCTGTCTGATCTTTCTCACAGGACTTTGGCTTCTGGCCTGCGACGATCACCCTTTTCTAACATTTTCGCCCCTGAATAAACTTAGTTGAATAGCTCTACTCTATGGCTTTCTAGCTCTGTCTTACACTCTTACTCTAGCTTTCTTGATCTCTCTAACTATCTCTCTAATTCTAAATCTCTCTTTCTTTCTGGCTCTGTCTTACACTCTTACTCTAGCTTTCTTGATATCTCTCACTCAAAGCTCTCTATGATTCTCAACCCCTGACTGTGGCTGTCTCTATCTCAACCCCTGAATGTGGCTGTCTCTAACTCAACCCATGACTGTGGCTGTCTCTAACTCAACCCCTGACTGTGGCTGTCTCTAACTCAACCCCTGACTGTGGCTGTCTCTAACTCAACCCCTGACTGTGGCTGTCTCTATCTACACCCCTGACTGTGGCTGTCTCTATCTCAACCCCTGACTGTGGCTGTCTCTATCTCAACCCCTGACTGTGGCTGTCTCTATCTCAACCCCTGACTGTGGCTGTCTCTATCTCAACCCCTGACTGTGGCTGTCTCTAACTCAACCCCTGACTGTGGCTGTCTCTAACTCAACCCCTGACTGTGGCTGTCTCTAACTCAACCCCTGACTGTGGCTGTCTCTATCTACACCCCTGACTGTACCTGTCTCTATCTACACCCCTGACTGTGGCTGTCTCTATCTCAACCCCTGACTGTGGCTGTCTCTATCTCAACCCCTGACTGTGGCTGTCTCTAACTCTCTCTGACAGAGAATGCAACTGATAGAACCAGCAGCTGCCTTTAGAGAGCTTGGAATCGATGAATACGAGCTGAGATTCACCTGCAACATCAGCACAGAGGAAGAGGGGTCAGTCTCTGACACGTCAGAGAGGGTCTACAGAACATTGTTGAGGTGAGTGATCACTGGAGTAATGTCATTGCATTGTGATACATTCCCATTTATGGAGGTTGGTGTAGTCTTTTCTTCGTATAATACTAATGTCTCCCTACTTTTGTATTACCATAGTCTCCCTTCCTTTGTGTTACCATAGTCTCCCTCCTTAAATGATACCATAGTCTCCCTTTGATACCATATCCTACCATAGTCTCTCTCCTTGTCTGTTTGCCATAGTCTTCCTCCTTACATGATACCATAGTCTTCCTCCTTATGTGGTACCATAGTCTCTCTCTGAATGTGGTACCAGTCTCTCTCCCTATGTGTTACCATAGTCTCCCTACCTAATATCATAGGTCCCTTCTTAAATGATAGTCTCCATCCTTATATAGTACCATAGTCTCTCTCCATCCTTATATTTGCCATAGTCTTCTCTCCTTACATATTTACCATAGTCTTCCTCCTTACATGATACCATAGTCTCTCTCTCCTTACCAGTCTTCCTCCTTACATGATACCATAGTCTTCCTCCTTATGTGGTACCATAGTCTCCTCTTCTTAAATGGTACCATAATCTCCATATGTGGTACCATAGTCTACTTATGTGGTACCATACACTATCCATCTGTTTGCGACTACCATAGTCTCCCTCCTTATGTGGTACCTCAGTCTCCTTCTTATGTTGTACCTTTTCTCTTCCCTCCTAATATGGTACCATAGATTCTTTCCTTATATGGTACCATAGTCTCCCTCCTTATATGATACCAATGTCCCCGTCCTTAAATGGTACCATAGTCTCTCTTCTTATATGTTACCATAGTCTTCGTTACATGATACCGTACTCTCCCCTGTATGTTGGTACCATGGTCTCACTGTATGCGGGACTACAAGTCTCTCTCCTTATGTTGTACCATAGTCTTATGTTGTCCAGTCTTCCTTATATGATACCATAGTCTCCTTCCTTATGATACCATAGTCTCTCTCCTTGTCTATTTGCCATAGTCTTCCTCCTTACATGATACCATAGTCTTCCTCCTTATAGTCTTCCTCCTTACATGATACCAAAGTCTTCCTTCTTATGTGGTACCATAGTCTCTCCCTTATGTGGTACCATAATCTCCTTATGTGGTACCATAGTCTCCTTATGTGGTACCATACTATCCATCTGTTTGCGATACCATAGTCTCCCTCCTTATGTGGTACCTCAGTCTCCCTTCTTATGTGGTACCTTTTCTCTTCCCTCCTTATATGGTACCATAGATTCTTTCCTTATATGGTACCATAGTCTCCCTCCTTATATGATACCAATGTCCCCGTCCTTAAATGGTACCATAGTCTCTCTTCTTATATGTTACCATAGTCTGCCTCGTTACATGATACCGTACTCTCCCCCTGTATGTGGTACCATGGTCTCACTCTGTATGCGGGACTACAGTCTCTCTCCTTATGTTGTACCACAGTCTCTCTCCTTATGTTGTACCAGTCTTCCTCCTTATATGATACCATAGTCTCCTTCCTTATACAGTAGCATAGTCTCCTGCGTTATACAGTACCATAGTCTCCCTCCTTATACGGTACCATAGTCTCCCTCCTTATACGGTACCATAGTCTCCCTCCTTATACAGTACCATAGTCTCCCGCGTTATACGGTACCATAGTCTCCCTCCTTATACGGTACCATAGTCTCCCTCCTTATACGGTACCATAGTCTCCCTCCTTATACGGTACCATAGTCTCCCTCCTTATACGGTACCATAGTCTCCCGCCTTATACAGTACCATAGTCTCCCGCCGTATACAGTACCATAGCCTCCCTCCTTATATGATATCATAGTCTCCAACATTGTATGGCACCTATGTCCCACTACTTATATGGTACCACAGTCTCCATCCTTATGTGATACTATAATCCCCTTCTTTGCATAAAACCTCCCATGCTTTTGCATATTTTCTTGACGTTCATAGTGTGTATATTACTGTATGAACATAACATGCTTTATAATTGCTTTTTAAAAGGCGAGTGTTTAGAAGGGCTGAGTGTATTTCGAGCCCTCGTGCCCACTTTGTGACCCTTTGAAAATTAAGTGTTTCTATTCGTTCTATGTACCTTTCCTGTTTTGGTGTATGTATTGTATGGCACAGTGTCACAAGGCATCCTCTCTAAATGGGCAAGCCATTTTTATTTACTTGTTTTTGTTTGAGATATAAACAGTCTGATCACTTTTCTCAAATGCTTTGAAATAATTACAGAGAGTTTCCCCGCTGCCCGGTTCAGTGCTCCAGCGATGGCTCCATCAGTGTTGGAGAGTCTGTGCTTGTGAAAGTCTCCGGCGATGAGGACTGTAAAAATATTTTGGTCTCATGGTCACATCAGGTGTGTGTCTATGGCGTTGTCATCATAATCTTCACTGTCATCATCAGCAACAATCATTATCAGCAACAGTCATCATCAGCATCATAATAAACATCATAATGATGACATCATAATCCTTGGTGTCATCATCACCATCATAATAAACATAATGATGACATCATAATCATCATTACCATTGTAATAATCAACATTGTCATCATCATTAGCATTCTACTGGGTTCCTGGGGCCTCATTGTAGGGGTCTGGATTCACTAGAATTTGCTTCATTTTCTCCCAAAGCTATACATTAGTGATTCTCTCATACAGTTTGACTCTGTCTATTCTGTGCAGTAATTCTCTTTGTTCCCTGCAGACACCAGTTAAAGAATGTTTGTAGTTTATTAATAATTTTCATTAGTAATTCTTTATAGTTCATCTTCATACAACAGTACTGTTTTGGCATTCCTATAAATAATTCCCTGAAGAACTTTGACACATTAATGACACATTATTCTTTGGTATCGCTTCATAGGATGAGGACATTGGAAGTCACATACAGAAAGTTCTGCGTCCAGATGCCTGATTGTCACATATGGTGCGCTGTTTGGGACTCCAGGGGTAATATCTTGTTGCTGTTGCTGATTTTCTAGACGTGAGTGGTGGCCTTGCTCAGAGAGAAGTTTGTCTCGAGCAGGGAGTTGCCCGACTACAGGTTTCATGAGGGGCACAAGAAAACTGGTCAGCTAACATCACACTGAAGTTTGACAAGCATTCTCTCGTCTTCATTACTATTGAGATGTAAATAATGTATGGTTTAATTTGCCCATAATACAGAATTCTTGTATGGTGTCACCTGCCTTTAATGAGGATTTCTTATGTGGCATCATGTGCCTGTAACATTGATTTCTTTTATGGTGTTATTTACCTGTACAGTATCATTTTTGTATTGTTTCATTTGCCTGTAATATGGAATTCCTGTATTGTTTCCTTTGCCTATAATATGGGTTCTTGTATTGTTTCATTTGCCTGTAATAAAATGGAATTCCTGTATTGTTTCCTTTGCGTTTAATATAGAATTCTTTGACAGTTTCATTTGCCTTTGGTACAGTTTAATGTAGGGTGGGGGCTGCGTAGTCTCGAGGTGTGATGACCCAGGTTCAGGCCAAGGTGAAGGCTAGGATTTTTTTCACATGGACTTCTAGTTATTTCCCCTGGTCTCAGGTTAGTAAGATTGGACGCCCATGTGTAATGTTGCGCATGTAAAAATTCCTTTGGCAGTTGGAAATCGAAAAGAGCAGTCTAACAGCGCTACCCGGGGCAAAATTTAGAGTTAAAAATCTACCCAATTATTTCAGGATCCTCGTCAGTGCTACAGAATTTGTGCAATGCGCTGAGATTCTTCGGACTCGGGCTTGAGTTAGTAGTAGAATGGAGCACTTATGGATCACTACCCTCGTGCCATGATGTTGATCCGTTGTATAAACCTAAACAGAAGTCATGCATAGTGTCATGTGTCTGTAAGACTTCTTTTTTTTTTTTTTCGTTTCGTTTCGCATGCTCAAATCAGACCAATCAGGTGGTTGCCTCTATGAACTCGCATGTCAGTTGCAGGTCCTGCAGGGTTTCCCCATAGCTTGCTCTGCACACTTTGCTCTTACAAAAGGTTTCTTTTTGAAGTTGTAAGTAGAGTGGGCAGGTCTGCAGATGGTACTCAGGTGTTTGTGGTCCTGTCTGACAGGCACACTGTGGGGACTGTACAGTCTTTATTTTATGCATGTGATAGTTGAGCCTGCAGTGTCCTGTTCGTAGGACGAAAATTGTAGTATGTTGCTTTCTGTTGAGTCTGCTGATAGGGTCTTGTTGATGTTTACTGTTGGTTTGTTCTCTCCAAAATTCCTTAAATTTTCCCTTGATATGTGTTTTGATTTCTGGTAGTGACATTGAATGGGTGTGTTGTTTCACTTTTGTTCAATTTTTTGCAAGTATGTCTGCTTACTCATTTCGTGGTATGCCACAGTCTTTAAAACAGAATTCCTGTATGGTGTCATATGTCTGTAATACGGAATTCATGTGTGCTGTCATATGTCTGTAATACAGAATTTCTGTGTGGTGTCATGTGTCTGTAATATGGAATTTATGTGTGCTGTCATATGTCTGTAATACAGAATTCCTGTGTGGTGTCATATGTCTGTAATGCAGAATTCCTGTGTGGTGTCATGTGTCTTTAATGCAGAATTCCTGTGTGGTGTCGTATGTCTGTAATACAGAATTCATGTGTGGTGTCATATGTCTGTAATACAGAATTCATGTGTTGTGTCATATGTCTGTAATACAGAATTCATGTGTGGTGTCAGATGTCTGTAATGCAGAATTCCTGTGTGGTGTCATGTGTCTGTAATACAGAATTCATGTGTGGTGTCATATGTCTGTCATACAGAATTCCTGTGTGGCGTCATATGTCTGTCATACAGAATTCCTGTGTAGCATCATATGTCTGTAATGCAGAATTCCTGTATGGCATCATATGTCTGTAAAACAGAATTCCTGTGTGGTGTCAAATGTCTGTCATACAGAATTCCTGTATGGCATCATATGTCTGTAATGCAGAATTCCTGTGTGGCATCATATGTCTGTAATGCAGAATTCATGTGTGGCGTCATATGTCTGTAATGCAGAATTCATGTGTGGTGTCATATGTCTGTAAAACAGAATTCCTGTGTGGTGTCATATGTCTGTAATGCAGAATTCCTGTGTGGTGTCATATGTCTGTCATACAGAATTCCTGTGTGGTGTCATATGTCTGTAATGCAGAATTCCTGTGTGGCGGCATATGTCTGTAATACAGAATTTGTGTGTGGCGTCATATGTCTGTAATGCAGAATTCATGTGTGGTGTCATATGTCTGTAAAACAGAATTCCTGTGTGGTTTCATATGTCTGTAAAACAGAATTCCTGTGTGGTGTCATATGTCTGTCATACATAATTCCTGTATGGCGTCATATGTCTGTAATGCAGAATTCCTGTGGGGCATCATATGTTTGTAATGCAGAATTCCTGTGTGGCGTCATATGTCTGTAATGCAGAATTCCTGTGTGGCATCATACGTCTGTAAAACAGAATTCCTGGGTGGTGTCATATGTCTGTAATGCATAATTCCTGTGTGGTGTCATATGTCTGTAATACAGAAATCCTGTGTGGTGTCATATGTCTGTAATACAGAATTCCTGTGTGGTGTCATATGTCTGTAATGCAGAATTCCTCTGTAGTGTCATATGTCTGTAATGCAGAATTCCTGTGTGGCGTCATATGACTTTGAAAGTGTTAGTAATTTCCACACAGCTTTCTTCTTTTTAGGCTGGCGTGATGCTGACCACATCACCCAACTTGTGCTGAATGATCTATAAAAATATAGGTCTAGCCCTATATGCCCTATACGCCTAAGGCGTGGAAAAGGGTCCTTTCTTCTTTTTATCGGACTGTACTCATGAATATTATATGTTGTACAGTACACATGAAGCTTCATGAGGGTTCAGGCAGGTTCAGTGCGAAGACAATGGCTTGAATCATTACAGAAGTCCACTGTTCGTGGAGTCACCTTTATTTTTGTTCCGGGACAGGCGTCGATGGAAATGAAAGAGCTGACAGGTTGGCTGGATCCGCTATCACTACCGACGGTCAGCCTATGGATCATGCTGATATTATCAATGCCCTCAGAGAAATGGGAAGAATAGAGGACTTTGGTGGCAGTGAATCCACATCACTCGCCAGAATGGCAGACTTGGGAATTAAGATCGGCACAGCAAAAAACGAGACACACACCAGCTACGCCAGAAGACTTGTTAATCAACATAGAACTGGTACTATTAGCCATCGGACGTTGGGGTTCATACTGAGGGGAGGATCTGAGCACCTATGGACATGTCCGGAGTGCAATGAGGATAACCCAACTAACTAACTAACATGAAGCTTATATCTCTGTCTCCATCTTGCTCGTTTGCCTTCAGTAGGATTTTTATAAAATCCTGGATTTTAATGAGGCCAAAATATTTCACTTGTCTCATTCTGTTTTTGTTTATTTTAACAACTGTCCTTAAATTCTCAGCTTATCTTTTGTGGTGTAGCGGCTAGAAGCTTGCGTGCAGATCCTTAGGTCATTGGTTAAAATCTGCCTGGGGCCTGATTTTTTTTCTTTCTCACATGACCTTGGCTTAAATGTCGACCGAGGCTTATTTGGGTGCCAGGTAAAGTTCTGGGACTTGAATGCGATGGGGGGGGGGGGGGGGGGGGGGTCGGTCTTGTAAAAATTGGGGGGGGGGGGGGGGGGGGTGGGGGGTGGGGGGGTGGAGCCTGGTGTGCTATGGGCGGTTACGGAAACTTTGACCTCTTTATTGTTGGCACACCTACCATCTTTCCAGAGGGAACTGGTCATGCCATTTGTCTGAAAGTCCTGGGTTTGTTTCACAGCCGCGCCATTTAGTTTACGAGTGCAGTTTTTTACGGAGACCCCTGGGAAACATGGCAAGAGCTGCGCCGTTCGTGTTTTGTGCATAATTCTTGACAGGCGCCTAGCCGTTCTGATGGCAGGGCCCCTAAGATTATCCTCGTGTGAATTAGTTAGTTAGTCTTTCCTCTTGTGTCGAGTGCGGCACATAGGGCAGAGGTCATGACTCTCCATGCATGGCGGTTCGTTGCAATCTGTTGTAGTGGTGTGAATTGATGTGTAGAAAATGTCAGGGCTGACCTCTGATACAAAATAAAGATATGTGAGAGTGGGACATGAATGATACAGGTATTGAGATGGGCTCATGGGAACAAAATGCTATGGACCGTGTTGTATGGAGGGGGCACATCAGGAAGGAAATGAGAATGAAGGAAGAAGTGATTTCAGAAAGGATGAGAGCTGAGCATCTAAGGAGAAACATACTAAACGATGGGCCTGAAATCCCATGCTATAATTGTGAAAGGCTGTTCTTAGCGTAGGCGGGTCTTGTGAGTCCCATACCTCCCTATAGCGCAATATAACACTAACGTCTTGAAAGAGGAAAAGGTTCAATCTTGTGTTGCCCATGCAAGACGATCCCTCGCTTGGCGCCTGCTTTGTTAACTCAAAAAAGAAAGGTAGCACCAAAACAAAGCATGCTGCAGAAGCTGCCTGGTCAGAATAGTCGTGCTTCCCTCCTAGGACAGCTGCCAGCCAAAGCTAAGATTAACAACACATCAGTAACTAGAAACAGTATTACTCTGACAAGTGATCGTTTATTACAGTTAATGTGGTAATTTCACAGCATCTTCTAGACAAGTATTACTGAAAGACAGAGCCTTAAATTAGTCCTGGCAGTGAAAACTGAATATCATTACCGTATTTAAATTAATAAAACATTGCAGTTCATTAATTTGTGCCTGCACGGAATAGTAGGAATAAAATTATTTGACAAAATCACGAATACAGAGCTTGGCAACGGAAATACAGTGGAGTCTGGAAAAGTAGAAGACCTAGGGACCTAAGGAAATTGTTCTACTTTTCTAAAATTCTACTTATCCAGATAGCCCACACAGCACAGAGTGTATACTAATAACATGGCCGGGACTAAGCTGACCGTGTCGACTTAAGCGAAATCTGACTTAGAGTTTGACTTAGGAGGTAACAAAAAAAAGTAAAGATCCCTTTTCACGCCTTAGGAGCATATGTGCAGAGCGTCCCATATTTTTACAGACCAATGGGCACTGGATGGATAATGTGGTCAGCATTACGCCGGCCGTCTTTACTTCCCCAAGACAGCCATCCTGGTACCCATTTTAGGCTGGGTCGACCTGCGACGCCCCGTTCCATGATAACAATCCACGCAGCCAGCAGTGGGTTTCGATTGCGGTACGTTGGATTACGAGTCGGACTCGCAGCGACTAAGCCACGGAGACTTTGGAGGACTCATCTGTTTTCCTTTTAAGTCAATAGTTTTCATCCTATGGGACACAAGCAGTTTTTACTGGGGACATCAAGGAAATTTGAAATCGTATGCGTAAACAAAACACTCCTGCGAGCTTGATATGGAGAGTGATCTCCCTTGTGGATTATCCAACATACAAATAGCAGATCAAGACATAGCGGGTGTTATCAAGACAAAACAGTGTCGGCCATTATTACATTTGATATATGGGCAGTAAATTACCAGGTAGCCACTGTGGTGTAGAGGCTAGGCGCTTGCCTGCGGATCGGAAGGTCGTGTCGTTGGTACGGGTCTTTGTTGAGCCAGACTTTTTTTTCCAAAATGACCTTGGCTTTCAGGCCAACCCAGCCTTGAGTGGGTACCAGGTATAGTCCTGGGATGTTAAGGGGGTCGGCATGAAACTGACCACATTCCCCATTAGTGACGATATAGGTCTGCCCCCGTATGTTCACCTGAAACTAGGACTTTTCTTTTTGTTCTCCTTTTTAAAAAAAAATAGAGGTTGCGTAGGGGATCTTGCCATATATTCAATGGGGCGCCTCCTGAAAAAGTGGAAACCACTGCTTTAAATCTAGTTATAAGATACTGGTGCTAGATAGAATATACTTTGAAAATAACTGGGTAAAAAAGTATAAATAAGTCATTTCTATGAAGCTTGCAGGAAAAGCAGAAATCAAGGTGCCTAAAAATATAGAGAGAGGAGAATAACAGATAAATGAATAATACGTGGAGGCAGCTTCGGGTATTGGCAAAAGATTGAAAGGTTTCATATATATTGGTTAAGAGACTATGCTCCATTAACAGACGAAAGTCAGAAAAGGATAACACATCAAGCTTTAAAAGTACCTCACTGTATATAATCATGGCTGCCCCGTGTGGGTTCCGGGCTCCCATTGTGGGGAAAACAAGAATAGACCCACTGCCTCCCCAAAAGCATGTCGTAAGAGTCGACTAATTGGGGAGCTTCCTTTGAAGTCGGAGTGCATCTACCGGAGAGGCAAGGAACCAACAGTCTGTATTCAAGAGAATGAGATCTGTAAAACTGATGCACACGCAACATTCAGGTTCTGGAGCAGGACTGCAGTTCAGTAGTGGACGAGCAACCAGAACTTTCCGCCAGAGTGTACAGCTGGTGAAGAAGTAGAATAATCATGGCTGCCAATGGAATTTGTATCAAAACCCAATCTAAGCTGACCAAAAAACCCAAGCAATACGTAAGCAAAGAACAACAGCAAAAAATTCCAGATTAATAAAACGTACACATTTTATAGTTACGAAACGAAACATTTACCCACTTTTATTTAAGGATATATTTTTTTTTTAACCCAAGATTCCAAAATCTGAAACCAATGTGTCATATAAAAACCCAGATCTTGGGGTACCTAAGTATTGGCAGCCTGTATCTAATAAGTGTAGAATTGTTTCGTTATGTAAATCATCTTTTTTTTTTTTTTTTTTTTTACTGCATGTATTTTACTGGTGATTTTGGAGTGACGCCAGAAAACTCCGGACGCCATGTTGCATGCTCAGACGGGTAACTTGAAATGACGTTAAACAACTCGGGACGTGTCACTGCATGCTCTGTCTTCGTCGTCAGATGTATAGAAGTGCTGATAGTCACGGTGATATTGACTGGTAATCTGTCCACCCAGGGTGAACCAGCCTACGTGTAATTCTGAAACAGGATTTTTTTTTTTATATATATATATATTTTTTCAGTAAGGTTAATCTGAATCTGTAAACCTTAAATGATATATTTTGTCCTCCCTGTGTCTGTTTCCGTCCCTTCTTCTTCTTCGCGTTCACCAGCTGTAAACTCTGGTGGAAAGTTCTGGTTGTTCATCACTTCTGGACTACAGTCTTGTTCCTAAACCTGAGTGTTGCGTGTGCATCCATTTTACAGATCTGACTCATTTGTATGCAGACTGCTGGTTCCTTGCCTCTCAGGTAGATGCACTCCGACTTCGAAGGAAGCTCCCAATTAGTCGACTCTTACGACATGCTTTTGGGTAGGCAGTTGGTCTGTTCTTGTTTTCCCTATAATAGGGCACCAGAACCCACAAAGGGATTCTTTCTCTTCATACCAAACTCTCTACCTGCCTTTCCCTCTTTCTGTATTTCTCTCTCTCTCTCTCTCTCTCTCTCTCTCTCTCTCTCTCTCTCTCTCTCTCTCTCTCTCTCTCTCTCTCTCTCTGCCCCTCCCTCATATGTCTCAATTCCTTCTTCTGTTTTAGTATGACTGCCTCTCTCTCTCTCTCTCTGTCTCTCTGTCTCTCTCTCTCTCTGCCCCTCCCTCATATGTCTCAATTCCTCCTTCTATTTTAGTATGACTGCCTCTCTCTCTCTCTCTCCTCTCTCTCTCTGCCCCTCCCTCATATGTCTCAATTCCTCCTTCTATTTTAGTATGACTGCCTCTCTCTCTCTCCCTCTCTCTCTGCCCCTCCCTCATATGTCTCAATTCCTCCTTCTATTTTAGTATGACCGCCTTTCTCTCTCTCTTTCATTCTCTCTCTCTCTCTCTCTCTCTCTCTCTCTCTCTCTCTCTCTCTGTCCACTCCCTCATATGTCTCAATTCCTCCTTCTATTTAAGTATGACTGCCTCTCTCTCTCTCTCTCTCTCTCTCTCTCTCTCTCTCTCTCTCTCTCTCTCTCTCTCTCTCTCTCTCTCTCTCTCTCCTTGGGTTACCAGGTCTAGAACGGACAGGATTTTACTTTGCTCCCCTCTGACAAGTCTACAAATGTAAAAACAGTTTTCTTGTGCGCATATACCCACAAGTGTACGCGCGTTATAAAACAAAAAAGTACCGCAAATGTTTAGTACATCCTTGAACAAAACAAAATTCCTTGAAAAATGTTTGTAAATTTGGCTACGAACCCTGATTCTTCTTCTTTTGCCTTTCTAGCCCCCAATGGAGTATAGGCCCACAACCAACTCACGCCAAGTCGTTCTATCCTTTGCTATCGCATGCATCTCTCCCCATGTCCTACCCATCTTTCTAACCTCATTCTCCAACTCCCTTCTCTAATGTGTTTTTATGGCCTTCCTTTATTTCTATGCTCCCGTGTGTTCCAATGCAGAGACATTCGAGTTTGTGTCCTATCCAGCGCCAGCGTCTTTTCTTCATCTCTTGGTCCACTGGAGCTTGTTTAGTTCTCTCCCAAAATTAGTGAACGAACCCTGATTAGTTGCGGAAGAACTTGTCTATCGCAGAACTTTCCATACTGTGTGTCAGTTGCACTGTGAAGGTGTGTTGTCCTAACATAATTTATATCTTCTGTCTCAGCATCATCATGTAGCAGTTCTTTGCAGAACGTCGCTTTCTTCAATGTCCAATCCGCCATGGGGCTTGATATGGCCAAAATATTTCAGCATCCAAAACAAGATACTGTTTATTAGCCAATCTTTCTTGATGTTCAGATCTTTTAGGATGTCACTTGCTCTCTTCTTCTTTGTCCATGGTTTTCTGAGAATCTTTCTATATCCTTTCAGCCCTAAAGCCCATATTTTCTTCTAAAAGTACTAGGAGATATTCCACGACTCACATACGATACTGGGAAGATGATGTTCTCAAAATTCTATTGTGCGACCTCCCCGTCTGGTTTCGGAACCCCATTTTAAGGGTGGGGGGGGGGATATACCCCCCCCCCCCTCTGCCAATTGTTTTTTGCAAGCATGTCGTGAAATTCGACTCATCAGGTGTGTATCCTATAAAGTCGGAGTGCATTTGCCCGTGTGGCAAGGAACCAGAAGTCTGCTCATAAATAAATCAGATCTCTAAACTGATGTGCACGTAACAACTCCAGTTCTGGAATAAGACCGAAGTCTAGAAGTGGACGACTTACCGGAACTTTCCGCTTAAGTTTACCGCCGGTGAACTCAAAGAAAAAAACTGGAGGAATTTCAGTTCAGATGTCTAGATTTTTTTTTTTATTTTAATATCCAGAAACCATGAGTTGTTAACCCTTAGGCTGGGTAGTATGGATATCGCAACCCTTCGGCCTTGATTCCATAATAGGTACCGTTAATCTGGGAGAAATGTGGCTTTTCTGCCTGCCCCCCGGGAGTGAACCCAGACCACAAGGAGTTCGTCACCCGGTCACCGCGCAGTCCGCTTTAGCCAACTACGCTAGGGAGTCAGGCAGATGTCTAGATAAACGTTGGTGTCTGCAGTTATAAGACAAAGATGGTGACGCTATGGTGTGCACATTCTGAGAAGAAAGGCTATGGAGTTTCAACCCATGTGGCTCGGTATCGCAACAGAGTGTCGCACAAAGCGCCAACTCCGTAGCTCAGGCGACAATCCCCCACAGATCTGCAAAAAAAAATTACACTCGTTAACTGAACGGCACAGCCGTGAAACGAACCTACGACCCTCAGTGCGCGAGGTAAACTGCTTGACCACTTCGCCACGGGTGATTTCCCCCCCCCCCCCCCCCCCCCCTTCCCAGTCACTCTTTTTTCCCGTTCGATTTAAATTAGCTACGTTCAACCTCTGACCAGGGAACTAGCTCTTGTTCTAGTCAATATCGGCTATATTTATGGTAACAAATTATTTTGCTATTTCATTGCATAGTGTTTGGTGCTAGTATTTCATATCTTCTGAGTCTGTCTGGCCAGCCAGGTCGTGTCCGTCTCATTGTGCAGCTTTGGATCTGATTGGGTCATGTGTTCCTTATTGAGCCATCCTTTAGTGGTGTTACTGCCACTGATTGGGCTGTCTCTTGAGGTATTCGTACTAATATTGCTCTACCATTTCCTCGTGTTGTTTTTGTAGCTGTTAACGCTGTTGTTCCTCGAACTTCCGGTTAAAATGGACGCTAGGCAGGGGCACTGTTTGGAGCCGGGCAAATTTTTTGGCTCTGCCGGACGGTGGCTCCATTTGTAGACTGGATATAGTTTCGTCGCCAAGCTTCTGAGTTGAATACATGGCCTGACACTGTGAGCTGCGGATTTCATTTAAAATGTTTTTTTTTCGACTGTGACCAACGTGGTGGTGTGAATTTTAGATTCAGAACATGGCGCGATGCCTGTCGTCGGAATGCTGGTGGTGCCCGTATGTGATTAAAATTGGTCGCGTGGGCAACTGCTGATCTGTTGGTGACTTCTGCTACCATCAATGATGAACTGCATTTGTAATGTCGGACTGTTTGTGTTAGCACTTCGGATGGCTACCGTATGCTTTAATGCGTGTGTATGATAGATATTCTGGGACAGCAGTCTGTCAATCTCCCACAAGGGACTGTGATAAACATTCCGTGTGTTTTTCGTTAGCACAGGAGCGGAGCAAAGATGGGGTAACCCGTTTGCTATTAAGCTGAAAACTAAGACTACCAGACCAGACTACCAGACCAGACTACCAGACCAGACTACCAGACCAGACTACCAGACCAGACTACCAGAACCAGACTACCAGACCAGACTACCAGACCAGACTACCAGACCAGACTACCAGACCAGACTACCAGACCAGACTACCAGACCAGGACTACCAGACCAGACTACCAGACCAGACAAGACTACCAGACCAGACTACCAACCAGACTACCAGACCAGAACTACAGACCAGACTACCAGACCAGACTACCAGACCAGACTACCAGACCAGACTACCAGACCAGACTACCAGACCAGACTACCAGACCAGACTACCAGACCAGACTACCAGACCAGACTACCAGACCAGACTACCAGACCAGACTACCTGGCTGTTGTTCCTCGATTAGGTCCTCAGTTGCTATTGCGATCTTGACCAGGCTTCGTCAACATTGTCGTCTTGTTGCCACACCAGATGTTCCAGTCTGTTCATCCATCCATCCACCCATCCATCCATCCATCCATTCGTCCATCCATCCATCCATCCACCCATCCATCTATCCATCCATCCATTCGTCCATCCATCCATCCATTCATCCATCCATCCATCCACCCATCCATCCATTCATCCATCCACCCATCCATCCATCCATCCATCCATTCGTCCATCCATTTATGAAAATCAAAACAAAAAATATACTACATTCAAGCTGCTGCGAGTAGTGGCGGTTATAATTGTGGTCTGGTTTCTTTGTGCCAATTATGTTTGTAAATAAATGTTAACTGCACTAAAACTAGTTGCTTGGACCAGTACTTTAGTGCCTAGTCAGGGTTCTTGAGGAGGTGGGGGGGGGGGGGGTTATGCACTATTCACACTCACACACATATATATCCATGCATGTGCAGTTACATTTGTTCGTTCGTTCAGCTTGAATAAGCCGCATTCAGCCATTGACTCTGGGAGCCTGTCCTTGGCTTTCATCGGTTATAATTACGGGGTCATTGCGTAGTGTTCATGTCTAGGGACCAGTCATGTTTGTCTCATTGTAGCTTGAATTTGATTAGGTCATGTGTAGACAACAGAGATCATCATCATCATATAATTCAATTGGTCAGTTTGCGTCGTGTTTCATGTCTGACTGGGCGACCAGGTCATGTTTATCTCATTGTGCAGGCTTGAATTTGATTAGGTCATGTGTTCCTATCAACAGAGATCATCATCATCATCATCAATTTTCAATTAGCCAAGTTCAGCCGCTACTAGGGAGCTAGCCTCTCCTAGATATCATCATTTATAATTATGGCTCCTGCTCGTGCTGTTTTTTCATTGTGCATTTTTTAGGATTGGTGGTTCTAGCCTTCCATGTCTGTGGAGCCAGGTTTTCTGCATGTTGTCTGTAGGGCCGTCATCTTAGTGCACATATGTAGGTAGGTAAGTTGTACCCCACCTGGACATCACACAAGCGATAAACACCCGGCGACACAAAGTGCCACCATGCGGATGAGAATCACCCGTGGGGAAGTCCCAGAAACCCCGTTCAGCCGTTAGGCCATATTTATAGCCTGGCTATATTTAGGGCCCCCGGCAAAAGTTAGGGTGGGGTTTTAAAAAAAAACGAAAGATTGCATCCCACATGGGTACGACTATTATAATCTGCTTAGTGCACACATATATGTAGAGTTAAATTAACTGGGGAAACGAGAACATCTTAGAGAAGCCATGGGAATAACGCTGACGGGAAAGTCAGAATCACGATATTGAAACAATTACACAGGATAAAAGGGGAAAAGGAGTGGGAAGGGATAGTCTGCGAGCCCTCTGGGACGCATAACAGGGTAATGATGAAGAACACATATAATATACTTTCTCTTATAAACAGATTTGCCTACGCCAGTGATTCTCAGACTGTGCGCCGCCGCCCGGGGAGCCGCGACCTCTTCACGGGGGCGCCGCGTAATATTCGAAGATACACGAGTTTTTTTTTTTGTATCACTTACACATGGAAAGTCATATTTTTACTTAGGTTAGGGCGGAGTGAAAAAATTGTAATTGAAAAAAAAAAAAAAAGAGGGCGCCGCGACAAAGAAATGTTTGGGAAACACTGGCTTACACTGTTGGGAAGCTAAGGTTTGTTTCTTCAGTTTTCGCGTTATATTTTTTTATGAAGCATGTATAATTTGGTCGCCCAACAAAAAAAAAAAAAAACCAGACGAGGGTTTACAATCTTGCGAAACAAAATTTTAAAATACGGCAATTCCATTTAAATTAAAATATAATAAGATAGACTTCAGTCAAGTTTTGGGAACTTAAAAAAAGTTGGGTTTTTTGTTTGTCATTTTTCGCTGCTTTAAAAAAAAAAAAAAAAAACGAAACAATAACAGAAAAATTTAAATGTATCTCATCTCTGTGTAAATGTATTTAAAAACATTATACCGATTTTTTTTTAAATTTACCAGTTTAAAAAAAGTAAAAACATTCTATAGTCTAGGATAAGCATCATAGCAGGGTTACAAATGGCGTAACTTATTTCTTTGTCATTTTTTTTTTTTCCTGGGTGGAAAACTAGATGTTGGAACTGCAAAAACTCGCGACATATCTTGAACACCCTCCGGACTGAATCGCCAACACAGTTTCATTTAAACTCCAAGGGGATTAAACTGCCCTCGCAGTTTTATCTCCAACCACCCAGTTATGGCCCCTGGTACTCAACAGGGGTATTTATCTTCCCCCCCCCCCCCTCCCCCCCCCCCCCCCCCCCCGCTGACTGACACGTGTAGTCATCATATCAGCTTCCCATCCTTTTTAGGATGAAATTTTTCGTTATTTGAAGCCCTACTCTGGCTCTTGCCAGGGTCAGCAATATAGCCCAGCCATAAATATGGTCTAATGGCTGAATGCGGTTTCTGGGACCTCTCCACGGGTGATCCTCATCCACATGGTGGCACTTTGTGTCATCGGGTGTTTATCGCTTGTGTGATGTCCTGGTGGGGTAGAAAGTCAGTCAGTCAGATGTGTAGTCATTCTGCTGAGAAACAACCGACCCAGCTGCTTCGAGATACCAGCTAAGTTATTTTGTGTATCTGTTTAGTATTGTTTCATGTGTATGTGCTGATGAAGGTTCAGTAGCCGCAACGTTCACGTTTTGTTTGTATTTGTTATATTGTGAAGCCTGCTAATATACTTTTCGTTCAGTTTTTTATATTTTCTTGATATTTTCTGAAAGTATTGAGGCGGAGGGGTAGGAGGTGTCGCCCTATAATTGCTTTATTCCTGCAAAACCCGCACGCAGTACCTTTCCGTGTGAAAATCAGGTGTAACAACTACGGTATATCCCCAAAATAAGAACAGGTCTAATACTATTGTTTGCTCCAAAAGGTGCATTAGTGGGCCTAATTTCATAGAATGTCTTTTTTTTTTTTCTAAGTACAAACATCTGCATTTATTCATGTACGCACTTAAATATTTATTCAAGCTTCTTCTTCTTTTTTCTTTTGCTTGAAATAGATTATCTATATCTGCAATGCTGTCTCTAGTATGAACTTCACTGTCTTTTGTAATTCACTCAGCGACCCGTAAAGTTTGACTTGCATTAATGTCGGTAACATTATGCATTTGTACTGATAAATTCCTTGGACAACCAAAAAGCGCAACCCACATGTTTTGAGACAAGGGCAACTTGAACAAGTGATCAATGGAAAGATCTGTGGAAGGAGAGACAACGGAAACTTGAACATGTGATCAATGGAAAGATCTGTGGAAGGAGAGACAACGAAAACTTAAACACGTGATCAATGGAAAGATCTGTGGAAGGAGAGACAACGGAAACTTGAACATGTGATCAATGGAAAGATATGTGGAAGGAGAGACAAAAGAAGACAGCGCGGGAAAATTCTTGACAGCTTTTTGTCGTGACATGGAGGGGTGTCAACACACGAACTGATACAGACTGTGGAGAGGCACGATCGCCCACGCCAGTCGACAAGGCACTTGATGATGATAGTGACTTATGTGTAGTCTCATTGTTGATGCCGGGGGGGGGGGGGGGGGGAGTGGCAAGAATAGATCCACTGCCTTCCCAACAAGCATGTCGCAGGGGTCGACTCATCGGGAGCTTTCTTCAAAGTGGATGTGCATCTGAACGGCAAGGAACAACCAGTTGCACATAAAAAAGCCAGTAAAACCGATGTACACGCAAAACTCAGGTTCAAATGGACGAACAATCAGCATTAAGTCTGACTTTTTTCAAAACTGACCTTGGCTCAAAGGTCCACCCAGCCTATAATGGGTACCAGGTAAACTCCTTGGAAGTAAAGGCGGCCGGTGTGGTATTTATAAAAATGAATCTAGAATCATATGCTTGAGGCGCCACTGACGTGAAAAGGGTCCCGTACGTTCTTATTTACAGTATTAGGAGCAGCAGCAGCAGCAGCGATATTAGTAGTATCAGCAGTTGTAGTGGTAGAAAGCAGCAGCAGTAGTAATAGTAACCGTAGTAGTAGTAGCAGCAGCAGTATTAGTAGTAGTAGCAGTAGTAGTAGTAGTAGTAGCAGCAGCAGTATTAGTAGTAGTAGCAGCAGCAGTAATAGCAGCCTTGGCATTAGTACTAGCAGCAATAGTAGTAGTAAAAAGCCGCAACAGTAATAGCAGCAGTAGTAGAGAGCAGCAACAGCAGCAGTAGTAGTAGTAGTAGTAGTAGTAGTAGTAGTAGTAGTTATAGTAGTAGCAGCAGCAACCGCAGTAGTAGTCGTAACAGCAGTTGTAGTAGCAGCGACAGTAGTAGTTGTAATCTTGGGAGCGACAGCAGTAGTAACAGCAATGGCCTTAGAAGTAGTAGTAGTAATAGTAGTAGTAGTAGAGCAGCAGCAGCAGTAATAGTAGCAGCAGCAGCAGTAATTGTAGCAGCCGCAGTAGTAGTAACAACAATGGCCTCAGTAGCAGTAGCAGCAGCAGCAGTAATTAGAGTAGTAGTGGTAGAAGCAGCAGCAGACGACAGAGGTTCTATGTTGACTATTGGAGGTGACTCAAGTGGGCAGAATTACCTGTGACACCAACCACTACCCACCTGTCAGCTTACCTTGTATACAGTACTGGCAGTTGTCCTAATGGCGAGCCCGCACTCAGATCCTTCTGGCCCTGGATTCGTCTGCCCTTCTGTCAGCTGCAGCTGCGGCTGTCTCCAGGTTGGCTGAGGGGATGACGTCAGTCAGGTTACAGAACAAAGATCCTTTTCATCTCCAAGGCATAGTTTAATTTCATTGCTTCTCCTTGTTCTTTTGCTTTTTTTTTTCTGCGCCTTCTCCTCCTCCTCCTTCTTCTTCACCTTCTTCTTACTCTTCGCGTTCACCGGCTGTAAACTCCTGCGGAAAGTTCTGGTTTTTTTTTTTTTTTTGTATCCGCTTCTATACTTCAGTCTTGATTTACAATATATGTTTTGTATGCACATCCGTTTTTCAGATCTAGCTTACTTATATGGCGACTTATGGTTCCTCGCCTAGCAGACAGAATCACTTCGACTTCGAAAAAAAACATTCCCTAATTAGTCACCCTTTAGGACATGCTTGTTAGGGAGCAGTGTGTCTGTTCCCCCCCCCCCCCCTCCCCCCAAAAAAAACCGGATCTCGGAACCCACACATTGAGTTACAGTGCTGACATGCGTACACATTCTAAAAGAAAATTAAAAAAAAAAAAAAACCACACATACACACAAACCTCTATCTCATAATCATCATTATGTGCCGTTATGCACCACACAGGGTTCGTAGTGTATGCTTAAATTCCGTTCTATAATGTAAGGTAGTTTCAGTCTTCTTCTTCTTTCGTTCGCCTGAAATAAGTTGTCGAAATCAGCAATGTTGACTTTCGTTTCAGATTGCTGTCAAAGCTGGGGGACGGGGTTTGAGGGAGAGCTACCAGCTCTCACCAAATACCCCTAAGGCATGTGCAGTCACCATGCATTTGTCGATATATCTCGTAACAGTAAAAAAATATTGAAGCAAATAAGTGAATCATTTATAACTGAAGTACAAATTCAACAACCCTCAAAAGCGACTACCCGTTTTATTTACCAGGGCATCCGCAATGTCAGAATCATGTCTTTATGTTTACAAAGTTCAGGACAGAGGTACTCAATTGTGGCGACTTCAGAAAATCTTAGCATTCTCCCACTGGACGACAGTGAAGCATTTGAAATGTGTTATCCTTGCGAAATATGCCAGGCAATAAATTGTGCAATCTGTTGTTTGCGTCTTCTTTGTTCCAGTTTACAACAGGGTGGCTGTAGTGGTGCATTGTTTAAAAATAATCGTCACTTTCAACTAGCATCCCCGAAAGGGGAGCTTTAGGTTATAATTATGACTAGTTTATGTGCACCATATGAAATGGCTTAGCATTGCACACCACCAAGAGCCTCGGAAAGGACCGTTCTGATAGATCAAAAGAAACAGGCTCAAATACTGTCCCGACCGGCGACAAAGTCGTCTACTGGCGAGCCAGTGGGCGATCCAGCTGCCGATGAAAACGGTAAAACACAAAATGTATGGTCTATTGCTTTAAATAATAATACCTGCAATGGCTGCCAGGACCAAGCCCCTGTCCACCCGCCGGGTGTCTGTAGATTTCGCTGTATGAGGCTGTTGAACGAGGATGGTGTAGAGGTCTTCCTTGTTGCCTTCACATGAGAGCAGGAGGTTCAGGTGGTGGTGTTCGTGGGGAAGGTGGCATTGTTAATATAATGTTTTATTAAAATTGCTGAGAGGCTGACGTAGGATGAATAGAAAGATAAATATAAAGACAGACAACAAACAGGTTGTAGACAGGATGGGTATATGCACGACAGAAAGGTTAGGCGGATAGATAGACAGGATTGATAGGTATATAGACATACATATACTGGCAGGCGTGCAAGGAGACATATAGATAGATAGATAGATAGATAGATAGATAGATAGATAGATAGATAGATAGATAGATAGATAGATAGATAGATAGATAGATAGATAGATAGATAGATAGATAGATAGATAGATAGATAGATAGATAGATAGATAGATAGATAGATAGATAGATAAGATAGATAGATAGATAGATAGAAGATAGATAGATAGATAGATAGATAGATAGATAGATAGATAGATAGATAGATAGATAGATAGATAGATAGATAGATAGATAGATAGATAGATAGATAGACAGATAGACAGATAGACAGATAGACAGATAGACAGATAGACAGATAGACAGATAGACAGATAGACAGATAGACAGATAGACAGATAGACAGATAGACAGATAGACAGATAGACAGATAGACAGATAGATAGATAGATAGATAGATAGATAGATAGATAGATAGATAGATAGATAGATAGATAGATAGATAAGATAGATAGATAAGATAGATAGATAGATAAGATAGATAAGATAGATAAGATAGACAGACAGGTGGTTAGGTAGATAGGCAGGCAGGCAAATATATAGATATACATAATGTCTGACTGAAACAGAGACAGATCGATAGAGAGTCAGATCGATAGACAGACATATTCGAAGCACGATCGTGAGTGTACACACACAACAGACAGACACAACTGTATATGTTTTCTAGTCTTACTTAATTACTCTGTCATGGTTTATCATTTTTAAAATTCTACCAAAATAGTTGTCTGTATGTTCAATTTTGAGCTCCGGGAAATCTCACACAGATACAACTTGTGGCATTCAGTACAGACTGAACGTAAAGACAATTTTTTTACATTTTGCGTCACTAGCGGTTCCATCCCTGGGGCCTTTCTGTAAGTGACGTCTCCTGTTATTGCATTGTCTCTGAGCCAACACCAAATAGACACGACATCTTAAACTGTGTCCACTGCTGTCTGCTTCTTTCCGTTGTCTGAAGCTAACGGGATCCTAGGTCATGGTTCCCAAGTGGCCTTCTCCTGATTCGCCTACGCGCCGTTTTAGGTTATTGTGTTTGTAAGTGGCACTGGCGAAGGATAGAACGACTTGGCGTGAGTTGGTTGAGGGCCTATGCTCCATTGGGGGATAAAAAGGCAGAAGAAGAAGTGGGATGAATTCAAGAACGGAACAGAAATCAGAGGAGTCGCTGTGGTGTTGCGGCTAGGCGTTCGCCTGCGGGTCGGAAGGTCGTAGGATCGAATGCTAAAGAAACCGGACTTTTTTTCAAAACTGACCGTGACTCCCGGGTCGACCCAGCCTTGAATGGGTACCAGGTGTAGTCTGGGAAATAAAGGCGGCCGCCATGATGCTGACCACATTTGGTCTACAAAATATAGGTCTAACCTATATGCCCAATACTCCTAAAGGCGTGGAAAAGGGAACTTTACTTTTACTTTTTTTTTTTTTTTAGATAGAGATCAGAAAAATATCTTGTATCAACAATGACAGACATATCTATTGGGCATACTCTAAAGATAAGCAGTTTAATTGACTTTATTGTAAGAAATATTAACTCAACGGGTTCCCCTTAATGAAAACATGACCTGCTGCACACAACAACGACAATGAAAACAAATGACAATAGATACCACAAGAGAGCCATCATCATGTAGCAGGTTCTTTGCAAAACGTCGCTCTCATCACAGTCTGCCTGTAAGAAACTCGGTCTCTTGCCAGTTCTCCCGACTCATGAACTTTCACACTCAAGTAGTCACTTATATCCTGTGCCCATCTTCGTGTCGGTCGGCCTCTGCTCCTCCTTCCTGGTACCATGCCTTCTGCTATAATTTTTTCCAATCCGTCGTGGCGCTTGATATGAACAAAATATTTCAGCTTTCGAGAAAGGATGCTGTTTATTAGCCAATCTTTCTTGATGTTCAGATCTTTTAAGATGTCAATGTTTCTCATCTTCTTTGTCCAAGATATTCTGAGAATCTTTCTATAGCATTTCAGCTCAAAAGCCCCTATACTCTTTCTTAAGGACTGAGAGATAGTCCACGACTCACATCCGTATTTAGCCACAGGGAAGATGCATGCTCTCAAAATTCTATTTTTTTATCTCCTTGCTGGTGCTTAACCGTAGACTTTTAAGGCTGTTCAATCTTTGCATTGCTATAGCCATCCTCCTTTTAATTTCTGTCGAACAGTCTCCATTGTTTTTTTTTTTTTTATAGAGTCTAGATATTCAAAGTTTGTGACATTTTCAATTTCTTTGCATCTCGAACCAAGAGAACCACAGGGAGTTTTTAAACAATACATCACGCAAACAAAGGTGTATATACAAAGTGATAATGTATGGTAAGACAGACTCATACTATTCCAGATTACTTAATATATTTCCAAAGATATGTAACAGGCGGGTGTGGGTAGGTTGTTCGCCTATTATAATAATTTTTGTTTGACCACACTTGCGAACTAAAACTGGCAGCTTTGCAGATCGGAACTCCCCGGAAGTGGCCAGTGAGTCGTTGCGGGACCGTACAGGATTGGGGGGGGGGGAGGGGTGAGTGTTCTCGAGCCATGGCGTCCCCCTCGAGTGCTGGAAGTCCCGGGTTCAAGCTCCAGTGAGGGCTGGGATTTTTTCACGTGGAGTTCTAGTAATTTCCCTGGTCTTTGGGTAGTAAGATCGGACGCTGGTATGTATTGTTGCACACGTAAGAAGTTCCATGGCAGTTGGAAATCTTCTTCTTCTTCTTCGCGTTCACCAGCTGTACACTCTGGCGGAAAGTTCTGGTTGATCGTCCACTACTGAACTGCAGTCCCGCTCCAGAACCTGAGTGTTGCGTGTGCATCAGTTTTACAGATCTCATTCTCTTGAATACAGACTGTTGGTTCCTAGCCTCTCCGGCAGATGCACTCCGACTTCAAAGGAAGTTCCCCAATTAGTCGACTCTTACGACATGCTTTGGGGAGGCAGTGGGTCTATTCTTTTTTTCCCCACAATGGGGCCCCGGAACCCACACGGGGGAGTTGGAAATCGAAAAGAGTAGTGCTGCTCGAGCAAAATCTGGGGTTAAAAATCTACCCAAATTTTTCAGGGTTCTTGTTCGTGCACCGCACGAGATACTACGGACTCCGGTTTGATCCGTTATAAAAACAAACAAACATAAACAAACAGGGTTCTAAGTCCAACGTAGATTCACGGGGAACTGAATCAAAAGATTAACTGAGTCACTGGTTTCGTGTTGTGGCGGTATATTCAGTAGACAGATATTGTTAATCTAGATTTCCGCTTTGCATCCTCGGTCGTATATTCTGATAGTAGGTAGAGAAGGCGAACTCTCATCATTGTTAGCTGAAGTGATTAGCACATGGTATATTCGAACACGTTGTTTATTGTTAATGTATTGTTATCTGCGAAGCACTTTAGTTTTATATTCAGGAAAGGAAACAGATTTTGAATGTTTTTATTACTTTCCATTTATTTCTTTAATAATTTTACTTGTAGTTCGTGCACGTGGTCCGCTAGGCGCTGCCTATGTAGGCCTAGTTGTATGTTGTAGTTGTTATTGTGTAGTTCACTGTTCACATACTCATTGCCTGAGCCTTGAAAATATGACTGGTTCTTGCACTTTACTTTTCCTGTTTTTGCAGTTCAGCAGAGAACTACTTACTGTTCTGCCCACGTTTCTTTTATCCTCTTCCTCCTTGTTGATTTATTTTTCGCTCAGATAGATTTAAGAACGGCTGCTTGTTGGCGTTGACTAGCAGTTATTCACATCTCATTGTTGTTAAATATCATTCCCTCGAAGTCGGAGTACATCTGCCGGAGAGGCGGGAAACGAGAACTGCAAACAAATAAGCCAGTAAAACGGATGTACACGCAAAACTCAGGTCAAGGTGAAAGCCAAAAGTCCATTTTGGACGAACAACCGCGACTTACCGCCGGAATTCACAGCCGTTGAAAAAGAAGAAGAAGAAGAAGAAGAAGAAGAATATCACGGGTACCACCTTGTAGGATCCAGGGCCTTAGTGTGGGAAAACCTAGAATAGACCCACTGCCTCTCCAACAAACCTGTCATAGGAGTAGACTAACTGGGAGCTTCCTTCGAAGTCTTGGTGCATCTGTCTGAGATACAAGGGAGCAGTCTGCTTACAAAAAAGTCAGATCTGTAGTTAAACGGATGTGCATGCAACACTCCGGTTCTGGAACAAGACTAAAATCGAGTGGGCGAACAGCCAAAATGCTAAGTTTAAAGCCTTTAAACGCGAAGAATAATAATAGGATTTAAAAACTTTTATTACAGTTATTTCAAAAGTGCACTTGGAATGTTTCAGACTTCACTTATTCTTAAAAGGTTTGTTACAATTAATACATAATCTAAGTCATATTTAAATTTAAAAAAAAAAAAGTAATTCATAAGCAAAAGTACTTAACACTAATAGGATAGCAGATTGAGGAAGGCAACGGGAGAAGATCCTTGAGTCTTGTTGTATGGCATGGGAGTGTGTCAGCACACAAACTAGAACATGCTGCAGGAGATTGCAGATTTTGAAGAGGCATGATCGCCCACAGCAGTCGGCAAGGCACCTGATGATTATGTGATAACCAAATGGGTTAAACTGGATGTCGTGGTTAAATTACTGCTACTAGAAGGGGACCAAGAATCACCAAACAGACACTGAAATGGGATCCAAATTGACTCAAGAGGCCAGAATGCTCCAGATAAACCTTACGACGAACGTTAATGATAAAGGTACTAGACTGCATTCCAAGATTTTTTCCTAAGATCCAGAATTTATTGCATCTACTAAGGTTTAATGTAGCTAGAAATGTGCACATTCCAGTGCTTGTATTGAATATGTGAATGCTATTGAATAATGGCAAAGCTTACTATTACTTGATGCGGCGTCCGTGGCTTAGGCGTTGCGAGTCCGACTCGTAATTCCAAAGTACCACGATCGAAACCCACTGCTGGCTGCGTGGATTGTTATCATGGTATGGGGCGTCGCAGGTGGACCCAGCCTTAAATGGGTACGAGGATGGCTGTCCTGGGAAAGTAAAGACGGCCGGCGTAATGCTGACTACATTACCAACCTAGTGCCGATTGGTCTGTGAAAATATGGGATGCTTTTTCTAACTGCCCGATGCGCCCAAGGTGTGAAAATGTAACTTTACTTTACTTCTACTATTACTTGATATGTGATTAAAATGTTGTAAGAAAGGGGAGGGGGTAGACTAGAAGGGCAGAATGGTAGACCGGCCTGCGTGCCAAATTCTTAACCTTTAAAAAAAAAAACTTGTGCTTTCGTTCGTTCTATTAACAATATTAAAAGTGCATAGGTCAGAACGCCGGGAATAATCGACAGCGAGTCCTGTATGACTTGTAAATATACAATGGTGAAAAGATGGGGGGTGACTGCAGTCACAGAATACGAAATCATGAAATCAGACGAATGCTAGGAATAAAGCCAGTCTTACAGGTCATCAAAGAACAACAAATGAAGTGGTTTGGACACCTAACAAGAATGCCCTGGTACTATCTGCCACAGCGAGCCACACTAAAACGTTACAACGGGTATAGAGCGAGGGGAAGACCTCGGAAAATATGGAGTGATGGCATTTAGAACAACCTTACAGAAATGAACATCAGTCTTAATAGTGCTCTTGACAGAGCTCATCAACGAACATTACATCTCCCCCCGACACTTCGATGAGGTACAAGGTGGAAGAGAAGAAGAAGAAGAAGAAGAAGAAGACTGCAATCAAGCTAATACGAGGAATTCCAATAAAATTTGACTATAAAGTTTAGCTAAATGGGAAAGCTTCCCCATTCGACTAAGCTTTTTAGTGAAATTTAACTGGAATTCCGTGTAAACATAACACAGAAACGTACTTATCGAATCTTCTTTTTCTTCGCGTTCACTAGCTGTATACTCTGGCGAAAAGCTGTGGTTGTTCGTCCACTTTTGGACTGCAGTCCAATTCCAGAACCTGAGTGTTGCGTGTGCATCCGTTTGACAGATCTGACTCAGAGGCACTCGACTTCGAAGCAAGCTCCCAATAAGTCGACTCTTACGACATGCTTTTTGGGACGGCAGTGGGTCTATTCTTGTTTTCCCTATTATAGGACCCCGGAACTCACACAGGGAGAATGAGTTATGTATTTACAAGAAGTAATTAGACCTCTGTTGGAACTAAAATTAATAACAATAAGAAGAAACTCCACAGGGAAGCATGTACAGCAGGAGTCTACCAATCCTCAGTAGAAGTAACCTCTCGTCGACAAAGGTTTCGGCCCACGAGCTCCTAGACATTTTCAGAGAGTGGGCCCACCTGAGTTCCTGAGGCTCAGGGTTTATTTCCTCCTGCTGCACGAATTACCGGATGTTCTCGGACAGGGACAAGACGAAATTGGTGACTTTGCAAACGGTACTGTAATTTTTTAAATATAAAAGGCACAGGGGAAGGGGAAGACCACATAGAAGATGGAGCGACCGTAGCCAGAAAGGAAGGAAAATAGGTAGGTGCTTTGCTGGGGGAAAAAATCGTCACATTCAACCAGCAATCCCACAGAGGGAGCTTTACGTTATAATTGTGACTTTCCTTCGAAGTCGGAGTGCATCTGCCTGAGAGGCAAGGAACCAACGGTCTGCATACAAATGAGTCAGATCTGTAAAACGGATTCACACGCAACACTTAGGTTCTGGAACAGGACTGCGGTCCAAAAGTGGATGAACAACAAGAACTTTCCGCCAGAGTTTACAGCAGGTGAACGTGAAAAAGAAGAAGATAATTGTGACAAGGATATGTGCGCGATATAAAAAAGCTTAGCACTGCACGCCACCAAAAGGCCATGGAAATGACTCCTCCTGTGTTGATGCGATGAAAGGAGGCAGATCCAAATACTGTCCTGACCGCGACGAAATCGTCTACCGGCGAGCCAATGGACGACCCAGTTGCCGATGAAGAACAAGAAATAAAGAACAATTTATGTAAAGTTTTGAAAACAGCACAAAGAAAATCCTTACATTACCCCCACCCGCTTTCCCCCAAACACGTCGATGAATCAACAGAAGCAAGAGAAGAAGGTTATTTTCGGACAAACACGATTATCTACGTAAATTTTTTTTTTTTTTTCAAGGTCTTAGCGCTCATCGGCTGTAAGCTAGGGAGTACAGTTTTAGATGTTCGTCCACTTCTGAACTTTAGTCTCGTTTCATGACTCTAGGTTCGCGTGTACATCTGTTTCACAGATCTGGTTTATTTGTGTGCAGACTATCAGGTTATTCATTGTTACATTTTGATTTACAATAACGTCTTTATTTGTATCAGATCAAGTACATACAACAAGGAAAAGGTAAAGGTGAGTGGATCGACTTTGTTGCACCGGGTTTTATCCCATAGGGCTCAGGCTCACTCCGCAGAACAGCTAGCTGCCTGACGAGTGCGTCGCACAAAGCACGAGCCTCTTTAGCTCCGGAGAAGAACCTCGGGGATGTACCATGTTTTATCCCATAGGGCTCAGCCCTTCTCCGCAGAACAGCTAGCTACCTGACGAGTGTGTCGCACAAAGCACGACCTCTGTAGCTCCGGAGACGAACCTCGGGGATGTACCAGGTTTTATCCCATAGGGCTCAGCCCTTCTCCGCAGAACGGCTAGCTGACTGACGAGCACGACCTCTGTAGCTCCGGAGAAGAACCTCGGGGATTTTAATGAGATCTTCAGACCTTCAGAGTCTTAGGCAAACAGCTTGACCACTTCGCCAATGAGACCCCCTCTACATACAGCAATGAAGGCTTATAATGATCTATCAGAACAAAGAAGAAGGCGGAGAGGAGGAGAAAAATTGAAGGAGGTGTCGAAAGAGACAATGCTGATGAAAATGGACAAGTGGAGGAGGAAGAGTGAGATTCGGGTTTAAATAAGTGTGCAAAATGTTAAAGAAAACATAAACGTGATGGTGATGATGATTACAGATTTAAACGACATTTTTTACAGGCAACAATCATAGTTTATAAGCAGCGCTAAATTGTGGATCCATTTAGACACGAATAAATTACACATTTTCTAGGAAAATTGTTATTCCACATTAAAGTGCTAATGTTTCACATTTCGCGCAATTTTTTCACCCCAGTTAAGTTCTGGGGTGTAAATCTTTTAACAGGATTTCATAAACGATAGAAAATACAATCCAATTGCCAATCCTCAGACTGTGAGTGGCTGTCGAAATGTGGACGTGCGTTAGGAACTTTCAGTATAGGATTATTTCACTAGCTCGCCATTTTATTATTATTATTTTTTTTTAGTCTTTTTTTATTTTTTATTTTTTATTTTTGAATGTTTCAACTTGCTTCGTCTTTATTTTACTTATTGGGAGGACCGACCCTCCCTCACCTCTTATGTGTTTTGCTGCTAGATGTATGTTGAATGTAGCATTAGTATTGAAATCAGCGATGCAAGCAAGCATCACTTCAGAGGTCCTTGGTAGTTAGCATCCTTTGGATATTTTCTCCAGGTCATGCCGGTGTGTTGGGAAAGGAGCAGACAGATAGACTGGGCGGTTCTGCACCACTTGGTTATGAACTGATGTATGACAAGCTGAATGTTGTGAGGGCCCTTTGGGAGCGAGTGAACAGTGCCGAGGCACAGATAGATCATTACGGTCTGAGGAGAATGGCACTGTGAGGAGTTACAAGGGGATCTAGTTGAAGCTCAACATTCAGGGGAAAAGCGAGACGGATATACAATCGGACAGTTACTGGTACCATCGGAATTTTAACTCTTGCTGCTGAAGATGGGAACGGGGCGCTTATGGGGGTGTCCCTAATGCTGTAATGTCGATTCCTAATTTAATATCAAACATTTAAATCAGCTAAATTCCCCCCTCCCCCCTCCCTCTTCCCCCCCCCCCCCCCCCCCCATAATGGATGAATTCAAGATGGGTGAAGGAATAAAGAGAAATGTCTGGAACACAATTAGTGTTAACGGTTATAAGATAGAGACGGTGGCGCTATAGTGGACACATCCTGAGGAAAAAAAAACGAGGATGCTTTATTAATATCCTACCCCCAGATGACGTCACAGGACAGTCCAACATTTTAAAGGGTGGTAAAGCTGGGTTTCCCAGCTTTCTAATGCTTTTAACGACCCCAAAACATCTAGAACTAGCCCTAACCACAACCGAGAGAATGCAGTCTAGGTCCCACGACTGCATGCAACCTAGGTCTCACGACTGCATGCAGCCTATCTACCACCCCCTGAAATATTAGACTGTCCCGTGACCTGTGGATTTCCCCTGTTTGGGGTAGGACATTGATAAAGCACAGAAACGAGCATAGAATCACAAAACAGGCACTAAAATAAAGGTCCCTTGTGCACGACTTAAAGCGTATGGGGCATATAGGGCTAGACCTATATTTGTATAGACCAATCGACACTTGGTGGGTAATGTGGTCAGCATCACGCCGGTCGCCTTTACTTCTCAGGACTGCACCTGGTACCCACTCAAGACTAGGTCGACCAGGGAGTCAAAGTCATTTAGGCATTAAAATGCCAAGCGGTTAAACCGTCGGGCTCTCATTTGGGTGACCCGGGTTCGACCCCCGGTATGGTGATGGAGTTTTCTGTCAGGAAGTAGAATTAAACATCGTAACCTGCACAGTCCGTGGCGACAGTACCAGCCATGCGGGCCAAAATCCTCAGGCTTATGAAACCTGTGTCTACACCGTCCTTACAGGTAGTAAATACAGACGGTCACAGTGACAGCTTTCGACTAACGGAGTGGTATAGAGTCTTCTTCTTCTTCTTTTTCTTTTTCTTCTTCTTCTTCTTCTTCTTCTTCTTCTTCTTCTTCTTCTTCTTCTTCTTCTTCTTCTTCTTCTTCTTCTTCTTCTTCTTCTTCTTCTTTTTTCTGCTTCTTCTTCTTCTTCTTCTTCTTCTTCTTCTTCTTCTTCTTCTTCTTCTTCTTCTTCTTCTTCTTCTTCTTCTTCTTCTTCTTCTGCTTCTTCTTCTTCTTCTTCTTCTTCTTCTTCTTCTTCTTCTTCTTCTTCTTCTTCTTCTTCTTCTTCTTCTTCTTCTTCTTCTTCTTCTTCTTCTTCTTCTTCTTCTTCTTCTTCTTCTTCTTCTTCTTCTTCTTCTTCTTTTTCTTCTTCTTCTTCTTCTTCTTCTTCTTTTTCTTCTTCTTCTTCCTGCTCCTCTTCTTCTTCGTCTTCTTCTTACCCATCATTGTCTATTTCTTCTGATGCCTTCGCCCTTGGAAGGGTGGTTGTTGTCCATAATGAATCCATAATTGGTCGCCTTTTTCATCATGCTGATTATAGGGCAATTGTCTGTTCTTGCTTCCAGGCATGACGCTGGTGTTATTTTGACTAAATCGCCAAATAAGTTCAGACGGAATTTAATTTGAAAAAACAATTAACACCATTTATCAAAACAATCAAATCGAGGAAGAGGTTTTTATGTCCTCCTCTAATAATATCACCCCCCCCCCTTCCCCCTCACACACACATATACACACACACAAACACACACGCATACACCCAAACTTAACCCTTTGGAGACGGAGCCTTTTCTTGAGTTTCAGTGCCAAAAAGACGAAGCCTACTGGAGGGGACACATTTGCACATAAAAAATTATAAGCTTTTAATTAACATAATCAAGACTATATTTATTTGTGTAGGAAATTGAATAAGCTAACATAATATTTAGGAATCAAACTGAAATCTCAACATTTATTCAAATTAACTATTGTGATTTGCATAATTTAGGCAAGCATTTTTTTCTTAAACTTGGGAACAAACATTACTAACCTGAACAATTTGGGTGTATTTTTTTATGGACGAAGCCTGAATAAGTCTTAACACTTGTGTTTTTGGAAATAAGGCCCTTGGTGGCCCTTTAGATACTTCTGGCACATGGTTCTACTCATTTTCCTGCCTCCTGCTATGTTTCGGCTGCTATGACGCAGCAGTCATATTCGCTATTGCTGTGCATATGTAATCCCAGATAAAAATAGATGTAAAATTACCGAACACATCCAACTTTCTCCAAAGCCGTCATAATAACCCTCCCCCACCCGCCACCGCGAGAAGCAATATAGTTGGCTAGTACAAAAACCTACAAGCCAATCTCAAGGCTTGTATTATATATCGGCCCAGTAGTCTGTTTAGCTATTTTGTGTTGGCCCGATATTTCGGCCGCGACCTCTCCGCGTCGTTAAACCCCTGTCTGGCATGTCTGCCGAGGAACAACAAACGTATCACTGCATTTGCAAGTTAAAAGCGTTTTATGTTTATTTTATGTCGTCTTTGTGGCGTTAATTAATTGGAAAATACACCAGGAAAACATGTTTGAATTACGTTTCACTTTGCGAAGACAAACCGGCAGATCTCCCTAAATGGGATAACAGTGACATGTTTAAAGGGGCGGAACTGTTTTCTCTAGGAATTTTCCATTTGTGGCACTTCTGTTTTCCCAGTTTATTCTTATAATTTTGAAGTTCACAAATGTCAGAGAGCAGCAGGCCTGCTGCTCAGAGAAATGTGTACGCTTTAAGCATACGTGCTATGTTCCTGCTACTTTAAAGATGTTATTAATTTGTTTAGTTAATTAATCAATTATTCATATCTGAGCCAAAGCTATGGACCAATCAAAGATACAAACAGAAGTGTTATAATTTCACTTACGTCCTTTTTAGGACGTAATTTTTTGTTATTTGAAGCCCCACTCTGACGTTTGCCCGGGGCCGCAATATAGGCAGGCCATCAAAATGGCCAATTGTCTGAACGCGGTTTCCGATACCTCTCCACGGTGATCCTCATCCGCATGGTGGCACTTTGTGTCATCGGGTGTTTATCGCTTGTGTGATGTCCTGGTGGGGTAGAAAGTCAGTCAGTCAGTCAGTGAATGGAAAGTTAAATGGAACAGGGAAGCTCATTAAAAAAAAGACTTAGTTTTCTGTCTGTTACAAGCCTTTGCCGAAACAACCCTAGCAATTTTTGTGGGGGTACTCTTGTGGTTTTTCTATGCAAATTGACGTTCAGTAGTGTGTCACTGATTTCTCAACAGTTTGCTCTGGGTACCACTGTCTAAACTAACTTAAGGTGGTCTGCTTGTCAAACTGCTTGTATCTGGGATCGAGCCCGGGACACCGTCATTACGAAGCGAGCACACAATATCTGAGACACTTAATGAAATTTGTAACCTGTTAAAAAGCCATTGGCATCAAACAACTAGGTTACCATCAGTGGCGGATATAGAGAGAATAGCAAAATTCATAAAGATAAAAAGTGCGTGCAAAGAGGAAAAAGATGATGACGACGATCAAAGCGGGAACGGCTGATTAATGGAAAGAAAGAAAAAAGTAAAGGAAAAAAAGATTTGAAGACAAAGAAGAAGATAGTAGGAGGGGATGATAATAAAGAAGGTGGTTGTAATGATGAATATGAGGCCGGCGATGATGATAGTGATAAAAAGTGATCAATGATAATCTGATAGAAAATAAAGAAAGGGTGAGGTGGATACAGACAAAATATAAACATGAAAATAATAATGATTATTATTATGATCGATGATAATAATAATAACTTGATGAGACAAAGATACCGAATGTAGACCCAACTAGAAGATGAAAAAGAAGAATAAGATAAAGAAAAAGAAGAAGAAGAAGAAAAGAAGAAGAAGAAGAAGAAGAAGAAAATAACATTATTAGCATCAGCACCATCGATATATTTTTTAACGACCCATAGAAAGTATTCCTCCCTCACTCCTTTCTGTTCATTTACTTTTCTTACCCCCCCCCCCTTTTCCTGCAGCCCCCCCCCCCCCCCACACACACACACACACACACGCGCGCGCGCGCATCATCATCATCGACCAATATTTGATTAAAGTATTATTTTAAACGTGAGTACCTCCACCCTTGCTCCACCCTGGCTCCACTCACCTCGTTTCCCAAACCAATTTGCCTCGGTTGGTGAGGAGATGCAGTTAATGGTGAAAGCCAGCACGACCATCAAGGCAACAACCGTTGACATTTTCCAGGCACTACCACTTTCTTCCTGAACACGAAACTGGGTTTTTTATAAACACTTGGGTGCTGAAAATGAAACGTAAACTTCGTGAATGATTTTAGTTTTTACGTTTTCTTCTTTCTGAAAGTAAAACCTAAAAAAATTCATATTTTTTTTTAAAAACCCTTTGCTTTTTGTTCTGTCTTAAATGTAAACATACAAACCCTTTATGATTTTTTTTTTCTAAAGAAGTGAAACATGAGACTGCAGGCGCGACGGAACTTAGTGGCTCAGGCATCTTAGCCCACACCCATTCCTTATCCACACAAATCAAACTGGAAGTTGGGGCGTCTCCTAATAATATTTAGGTAGGTTGTGGGGCGTTGGATAGAACACACACTGAGAAAACAGGAGAACAGCATAACTAGAAAGTCTTTGAATTGGAACCCACAGGGACATAGGAATAAAGGAAGGCCAAAAAACACACGGAGAAGAGAGCTGGAGAATGAAGTTAGAAAGATGGAGAGGACATGGGGAGAGCTCCATGCAAAGGCGAAGGATAGAACGACTTGGCGTGAGTTGGTTGAGGGCTTATGCTTCATTGGGGGATAGAAAGGCAGAAGAAGAAGGTTGTGGGGGAGCCCTCCGTCTCATGTCTGTAGAAAATTTACAAAGGGGTTAAACTTCCCTAACCAGGTGTAAATTTTCCCTTTTTGAGTATTTATTGTATTTTTACATTTAATATTATTTCAACTAACAGAATACGTGATAATAACTAAACAGGAAAAGGGTATAGACTCCGGCACATATGAGTCGATAATATGAATATCAAACAAACGGAAACATAAGTTCTTGTTTGCAAACTTCAACTGTTCCAACATGCTGAGAGAAGAAATACAATCTAGAATACAATCTGGAAATAAAATATACTATGCCCTTCAACATCTGCTAAAGTCAGTGTCTGTCTCGCAACATTAAGATCAAAATGTAAAAAACATTGACAAGACCAGTCGTTTTATATGGTTCTGAAACTTGGAGCACAACTAAAAGAGATGAAGCCTTATTACAGGTTTTCGAAAACAGAGTCTTAGGACGAATCTTTGGACCCATCAAAAATACAAACAGCGGGTAATGGAGAGTGAGAATCAACAACGAAATTCATAATCTGTTTAAATCACCACTGATCACTGGCATCATGAGAGCTAATAAACTGAAATGGTTGGGGCATATTGAGAAAAGACTGTCAGATGAGAGAGAAGTGAAAACTGTATACACAAGGGAGTTAAATGGTCGTAGACCACGAGGCAGACAGAGAAGACGATGGAGAGATAATGTCCAGACAGACCTGCAAACACTTGGTGTCACCAAATGGAAAGAGAAGGCAAACCAGAGAGTTGAATGGAGGCGGGTGATATCGGCAGCAATAAACCTCAAGGGCTCGGAAAGCTGAAGAAGGCCAACCAGAGAGATGAATGGAGGCGGGTGATATCAGCAGCAATGAACCTCAATGGCTCGGAATGCTGAAGAAGAAGATTATTTCAACTATGTTATGTTTTTTTTTTTTTTGGCACATATTAGTAATAATCATCATGTTATTATGCGCAGTTAAACAAAGTATAAGCCCCAGGACAGACCCCTCCCCATTTACAGTTATAGAGGGGTTGACTACCCTAACCCCTATGTTATCTATTTGTTATCACTTCGACAGTAATTTTTAACTCTTTGCCTTTGTTCTTTCTTAAATTGAAGCATAACAAACGTCTTTTAACCTTTTATTTCTATTCTTTCCTAAAAACAACAAGCTTCATCCATGTTTTCAAACTAATTACTTCAATTCTTTATGAGAGAAAGGAATTTTTTTTAAAATTTCGTTGGCAATTAAACTCTTCTCCATTGTTTAATTCGAGTGACGTAAATGCATTGCGTCTGTTTACGGCGTAGCTGCTATATTTGCGCCCCTTCGGCCGATACATCCGACTTGTTCTGGCATTTTTTATTTTGTTTACCTTCTTTGGGCGGGGATATTAACCCGTTACAATATTTTTACAGAAAGTAAAACATATTAAAATTTGTAGGTGATTTTTAACATTTTACCTTTTATATATATATATATATATATATATATATATATATATATATATATATATATATATATATACATATATATATATATATACACACACACACATTTAATAATCGCCGATAAAATGAAAAAACAAATGGTCTTGCTAACAGTGCCAAAAGTCGGACTACAAATCTGTCACGAAAAGAGAAATACACTGAATACAGCAGGGGTCATCAAATTAAAAAGAAAACGCTAGGTGGCGGGAAAGTCACATTAACCCGCCTCATACATGTTCTTGAGGAAAGTCTGAACAGGTCTATGCTTGATGTGAGTGTGTAATAATAATAATGAAAATAATAATAGTGCACAGTGGTAAATGAACATTGTTAAACATTATATGAAGCATATACTCAGGGTTGTTTTCAGAATAATTGCCCTTACTCGCCAGAAAATGTGTAAACAGGGTGCTAATACTCTATTACTGTAGCGCTGAAAAATAAGGCCACCTTCCCCCTCCCCTCTCTTCCTGCCAACGGTGCCGGTAGTTCAAACCGTTGCGTACGGTCAGAAACAGACTGAATTTTAAAAAGCTAAAAATTAAAAAAAAAATAAAAAAAAACTACAGGTGAAAGTTTAAACTTATTAGACGTAGACAATCAATATTGTTCTTCTTCGCGTTCGCCAGCTGTAAACCCCAGCGGGAAAGCTCTGGTTGTTCGTCCACTTCTGGACTATAGTCCTGTTCCAGAAACTGAGTCTTCTTCTTCTGCCTTTCTATCCCCCAATGGAGCATAGGCCCTCAACCAACTCACGCCAAGTCGTTCTATCCTTCGCCATTACATGGAGCTCTCCCCATGTCCTCCCAATCTTTCTAACCTCATTCTCCAGCTCTCTTATCCATGTGTTTTTGGCCTTCCTTTATTCATATGCCCCTGTGGGTTCCAATGCAAAGACATTCTAGTTATGCTGTTCTCCTGTTTTCTCAGTGTGTGCCCTATCCAACGCCAGCGTCTTTTCCTCACCTCCTGGTCCACTGAAGCCTGTTTAGTTCTCTCCCAAAGTTCTACATTAGTTATTCTATCATACCATTTTATTCCCTCTATTCTGCGCAGGCACCAGTTAATGAATGTCTGTAATTTATTAGTAATTGCCTTGGTTGTTCTCCATGTTTCCGCCACATACAATAGTACTGATTTGACATTAGAATTAACAATTTTTAGTTAAGTATTTCTTTTAATTTCTTTTGACCTCCACATTTTCCCTAGTGCTATGAAAGCCCCTCTTGCCTTTTGTATTATTATTTTAATATCTCTATCAGTTCCTCCATCTTTATCTACATTACTGCCTAAATAGGTGTACGACTCCACGTCTTGGAGTGGGGTGCCATTAGGAGAAACCACATTACTATTTGCCTGATTTGTTCTCATTATCTTTGTCTTTCCTTTATGGATTTTTAGACCAAGCTGCTGTGATCTCGCATTAAGTATATTTAATTTATCTTGTATCTGATTCCGTGAATGGGTCAGAAGGGCAATATCATCAGCGAAGTCCAGATCATCAAGCTGTTTTGTAGGGGTCCATTGAATTCCATTCTTGGTGTTAGCAGTTACTGTTTTCATAGTCCAGTCTATAGCCAGTAAAAATAAGAGAGGCGACAAAAGACATCCCTGTCGCACACCTGTTTTTATTTCAAATGCATCTGTTAGCTTTCCCTCGTGAAGAACTCGACATTTCATGTCTTTATATGTTGCCTTTACTAAGTTGATAATTTTCTGTGGGATTCCATAGTGCCCCATCAATTTCCAGAGAGATTCCCTATCAATGCTGTCAAATGCTTTTTCATAGTCTATAAATCCAATGTAAAGTGGTGAGTTCAGTTCAATGCTTTGCTCTATTATAATATGTAATGTGGCTATCTGATCAGTACAGGATCTGTTTGACTGAAAACCTGCCTGCTCATCTCTTAGCATTTTATCAATAGCATCTTTTAATCTTTCCAAAATAATTCTACTTAATATTTTTCCAGGAACTGACAGCAACATAATTCCTCTATAGTTTTCACACTCCTGTAGATCACCTTTTTTGGGCATTTTCACAAGATATCCTTCTCTCCAGTCTGCTGGTATTTCTTCGGTCTCCCAGACTTTACTGAATAATCTATGTAGCAATTCTGTTGATGTGTTTATGTTGGTCCTGATGGCTTCAGCTGGGATACCATCTGGGCCTGACGCCTTTCCTTCCTTAAGAAGATTTATAGCTTTTCTAATTTCCTTTTTGGATGGTATCTCACAGTTGATATCCAGTTCCATTTCTAAAGGCTGGATATCTGGGGAAACCTCTCGGTCTGGTCTATTTAGAAGCATTTCAAAATATTCAACCCATCTGTCCATTTGATCTTTAGTGTTAGTAAGTACCTTTCCTTGACTATTTTTGATTGATCCAGTTGGCTGACTATATTTACCTACTAATTTTCTTGTGTTACTGTAAAGATCTCTGAGGTTTCCTTTTGCTGCTGCTGTCTCCGCTTCTTGTGCTAGATCATTTTGATATTTCACTTTATCTGCCCTTATATGCCTCCTAACTTCCTTGTTGGCTTCTGTGTAATTCTCCTGAGCTCTAGCTTTAGCAGCTCTAGTTTTGCTATTGTTTAATTCTGCTTTTTTACTTTTCCTATCTTCAATCAGTTTAATGGTTTCTGGTGTTATCCATGCTTTATGTTTTCTTTCTTTCTTGCCAAGAACTACGCAAGATTCATTCCAGATTCCTTTGATCTGATCCCAGCAGACTTCTGTGTTGACATCTTCAGCTAACTGCTGCAACACCTGGTACTTATTAGAGACCGTAACTGAGAACTGTTCCTTAATTTCTTTATCTCTGAGAAAGCCTACATTATATTGGTTTCTATGATTTTAAGATGTTATATATCTTTTTAGTTTCAACTTGATTTTACTTATCACCAGGAAATGCTCAGTAAATACATCGGCACCTCTGAAAGCCCTAACATCGTAAAGGGATGATCTAAACTTTTTGTTAATACATATGTGGTCAATTTGATTAGTTGTCTTATGGTCTGGTGATTCCCATGTTGCCTTGTGTATTCTTTTATGAGGAAAAATACTTCCACCAATAACATACTGGTTACCTGCACAAAAATTTGTGAACAATTCTCCATTTTCATTCATTACTCCTAGACCATGTCTCCCCATAATTTCTTCATAACCTGTGTTGTCTGATCCTATCTTAGCATTCAAGTCACACATCAAAATTTTTAAGTTGCCCTTTCTTTCATTATTTATAATATTTTGAAGCTGCATGTAAAATTCTTCCTTAACAAATGCATCTTTATCATTTGTTAGTGCATAACACTGTATTACCGACATGTTCACCTTCTGTTTTACTGTTCTAAAAGATGCTCTTACTATTCTGGGACTCACAGCTTCCCATTCTATTAGTGCCCTGTCTGCTTCTTTTGATAGCATCAGGGCCACTCCTTCACTGTGCGGCGAATTTTCCTCTGTGTGTCCTGAGAACAAAATAGTTTCTCCTGAATTAAGAATACTTTTCCCTGTCCCAGTCCATCTAGTTTCACATAACCCCAAAATACTAATTCTATAATGTTTCATTTCCTTTGCTACTTCCATTGTTCTCCCTATATCATAGAGAGTTCTAACATTCCAGGTGCCAATTCTGGAGGTTTTCCTAGCTGAGAGGAGGTAAGTCAACGATCCGGACTCCTTACGGCTATCTCCACACCGTGTCATACTTCTTCTATTTGAAGAGCCTCCCCTCATCTTGGTTGGCTGGATTTTATTTGCTTCTCTTTTTGACTTATCTATGGTTGGTTGGTTTTTGTGGCTATGGTTTTTACAGGATGAGGTAGCCAACCTCAAGCCCAACCCTACCCTTAGTCGCCTCTTACGACATGCCTGGTAGGGTGCAGTGTCACTATTCTTTGCTTCCTGTGAGGGCCCCGGTGACACACGGGCGAGAAACTGAGTGTTACGTGTATATCTGTTTCTTCAGCTAACTGCTGCAACACCTGGTACTTATTAGAGACCGTAACTGAGAACTGTTCCTTAATTTCTTTATCACTGAGAAAGCCTACATTATATTGGTTTCTATGATTATAAGATGTTATATATCTTTTTAGTTACAACTTGATTTTACTTATCACCAGGAAATGGTCAGTAAATACATCGGCACCTCTGAAAGCCCTAACATCGTAAAGGGATGATCTAAACTTTTTGTTAATACATATGTGGTCAATTTGATTAGTTGTCTTATGGTCTGGTGATTCCCGTGTTGCCTTGTGTATTCTTTTATGAGGAAAAATACTTCCACCAATAACATACTGGTTACCTGCACAAAAATTTGTGAACAATTCTCCATTTTCATTCATTACTCCTAGACCATGTCTCCCCATAATTTCTTCATAACCTGTGTTGTCTGATCCTATCTTAGCATTCAAGTCAACCATCAAAATTTTTTGTAGCTATGGTTTTTACAGGATGAGGTAGCCAACCTCAAGCCCAACCCTACCCTTAGTCGCCTCTTACGACATGCCTGGTAGGGTGCAGTGTCACTATTCTTTGCTTCCCGTGAGGGCCCCGGTGACACACGGGCGAGAAACTGAGTGTTACGTGTATATCTGTTTCACAGGTCTACGTTTTTTGCATGCAGACTGTTGGTTCCTTGCCTCTCAGGCAGATGTACTCCGACTTCGAAGGAAGCTCCCAATTAGTCGACTCTTACGACAACAGTCAATATTTTTTTGGACATATTATGAACTGGAATGGACTCGTCAACTTCTGTGGCTTAGGCGTTGCGAACGCGCTTCGTAATGCCGAGGTACCGGGTTCCGTCCCAGCTGCGGGACTTTTGCCTTGCGTTGGTTTCGACAGTGGTATCGACAGTGGTATTGAGAAACCGACCGTCCAGGAAGCAGTGGCAAACTACAGGATATAAATTTGCCTAGGACAACTGCAATAGCCAAAAAATTGCTGGGGTTGTTTCTGCAATGATAAGTAAAAAGATACGCAATTAACTTTTTTAATAGACTCGAGAACGTGGCAACATCTGGAATGATTGATGGAAACAGAATTTAAAGAAAAACAAAGAGTTAAACATCTGGATGAAGAGCCCTCGTAACAGCATAATGGACCCCTAGGCAAACCAGTATGCTGCGGCCCCTACAACAGCCACTAATATAAATGGAAATTGTATTTATGGCAAGTCGTTCGCAATCAGGCATTACGTCAAGATCTTGAAACCAGGCCTTACAAGCCGTGTGGATCAGTCACAGTGATAACGTTTTGGAAATGTATGCAGAATGGGAGAAAATCGGCGGCCACCAAGACAGGAATGAGAGGCTAAGAACTAGGGAACCTGATCCCCAGAGTGACCAAGGGTTCGCTGAGAAGATAACATCCGACAGTCCCTAACTGACAGAGGACTTGAAAGGAACAAAGTTAGTTGCGTATCCTTTACAGGACGTTGCAGAACCAACCCCAACAGCCCCTTGCTGTTGTGTGGGTTTTCTAGGCAAATTTACGTCTAGTAGTTTGCCATTGCTTTCTGGGCGGTAACTTTCTTGATGCCACTGTCGAAACCAACGCAAGGCGCATGGCCCGCAGCTGGGATCGAACCCGGCATCCCGGTATTATGAAGCGTTCGCATCGACTTAGCCACAGAGCCGACGTGAATGGAACTGATATAGACGTCTGGCGATCTCTGTGGCAAACTTCTACACCCCAAGGTAGAAGATGGGCCACTAAGTAAGTAGAGCGAGTCACTTGACATACTCAGATTAGCATGGGGTCTTTGATGCTCGTGAGACCCCAGGGCAAGTGCCCAGCGAGCCCATGCTTTAAGACTAGATGGATGGGGCGAGACAAAACACTGATCTGATCCGTGATTCTGGTGATCGCGTAGTAGGTTCTGTAGCTGCTTTACTTGGGAAAATAACGTCATTGTTCAACCATCATCCCCGAAGAGGAAGCTTAAGGTTATAATTGTGGCTAGGTCAGTCATGTGCGTCATATAAAATTGCTTTGCATTGCATGCCACCAAGAATTCCGAAAAGAACTCCAGTTTTGATGCGATCAAAGGAGACAGACTAAAATACTGTCCCGACGAGCGACGAAGTCGCCTACTGGCAAGTCAATGGGTAACCCGTCGCCGATGTGTGTTTGTTTTCGTGATGACCGTTTGAGTTAGTGAAACATGACAGCCTACGCTTACCAGTGCGGCACATAATAATGATAACGAAAAGCGGTCTGTTACCAAATTACATGCAGCTGACTTAAAACCCATGTACAGTGGTGCGTTGGAATTATTATTTTTTTGACATCGTCCTCAAAGGCGCAGTTGGTGTGTTGTATTGTAGTTTACAGTTAGGTTGCGTTTTCTGCCCCCTTTGCTACATCATCATCATCATCATGTAGCAGGTCCTTTGCAGAACGTCGCTCTCATCACAGTCTGCCTGAAAGAAACTCGGTCTCTCGCCAATTCTCCCGCCTCATGTACTTTCACACTCAAGAAGTCACTTATATCCTGTGTCCATCTTCGTATCGGTCGGTTCCTGCCCCTTCTTCCTGGTAACATGCCTTCTGCTAGAATTTTTTTTCAATCCGTCGTTGCGCTTCCTCTGCCACAACTCGTCCTGAACCTCTTTAGTTGCCTATACCAACATGCCTATTAGAAAAGTCCTATTAAAAGAGTCCTATTAAAAGAGTCCTATTAGAAGAGTCCTATTAGAAGAGTCCTATTAGAAGAGTCCTATTAGAAGAGTCCTATTATAAGTGTCCTATTAGAAGAGTCCTATTATAAGTGTCCTATTAGAAGAGTCCTATTAAAAGAGTCCTATTAGAAGAGTCCTATTATAAGTGTCCTATTAGAAGAGTCCTATTATAAGTGTCCTATTAGAAGAGTCCTATTAAAAGAGTCCTATTAGAAGAGTCCTATTATAAGTGTCCTATTAGAAGAGTCCTATTAAAAGAGTCCTATTATAAGTGTCCTATTAGAAGAGTCCTATTATAAGTGTCCTATTAGAAGAGTCCTATTAGAAGAGTCCTATTATAAGTGTCCTATTAGAAGAGTCCTATTAGAAGAGTTCTATTAGAAGAGTCCTTTTAGAAGAGTCCTATTAAAATAGTCCTATTAGAAGAGTCCTATTAAAAGAGTCCTATTAAAAGAGTCCTATTAGAAGAGTTCTATTAGAAGAGTCCTATTATAAGTGTCCTATTAGAAGAGTCCTATTAAAAGAGTCCTATTAGAAGAGTCCTATTAGAAGAGTCCTATTAAAAGAGTCCTATTAGAAGAGTCCTATTAAAAGAGTCCTATTAAAAGAGTCCTATTATAAGTGTCCTATTAGAAGAGTCCTATTATAAGTGTCCTATTAGAAGAGTCCTATTAAAAGAGTCCTATTAGAAGAGTCCTATTATAAGTGTCCTATTAGAAGAGTCCTATTAAAAGAGTCCTATTATAAGTGTCCTATTAGAAGAGTCCTATTATAAGTGTCCTATTAGAAGAGTCCTATTAGAAGAGTCCTATTAGAAGAGTCCTATTCTTTGCTTCTTCCCACAAATGGGACCCTGGAATACATATGGGGTAATTTTTTGCTTAAAAACAAAAACACTGCTTGAGGACAGTCTTCTTCTTCTTCGCGGTCATCAGCTGTTAACTATGGTAGAAAGTTCTAGTTGTTCGTCTACTTTTGGACCTCAGTCCTGTTCCTGAGTGTTGCGTGTGCACCCGTGTTACAGATCTGACTCATTTGTATGCAGACTGCTGGTTACTAGCCTCTCTTGCAGATGCACTCTGACTTCGAAGGAAGCTACCAATTAGTCGACTCTTACGACATGCTTTCGGGTAGGCAGTGGGTCTGTTCTATTTTCCCCCCTGGAATAGGGCCCTGGAACCAACGCGGAGAGCTTAAGGGCAGTGAATCCACATCACTGGCCAGAATGATAGAGAATGATAGACTTTGGAGTTAAGATCGGCATAGCAAAAACAACAACAAAACGAGACGCACACCGCCGGGCACACCAGAAGACTTGTTAATCAACATAGAACTGGTACGATTAGCCACCGGTTGATAGTTACCACGCTGGGGTTCATACTGAGGGGAGAATGTGAGCACCTATAGTCGTGTAAGGAGTGCAATGATGATGGCCCAACTAACTAACTAACTAATTGCTGAATCAACTTACCTCACAAACGATGTCTACTTCCTAGTAGCTACAGTTCTTGTGCTTCTTCAACATGCAACTAAGGAACAATACTTTTGTATGTGAAAATTCTACCCCGGCAAAAAACTCTTTTCAGTTATATTTCCTCTAAAGCTTTTTTTTTTTTTTTTAATTACAGTTGAAAAACTCAAAAATATAACACTGCTAATTGTAGAACAATATTTTAAATTAAGTCTCACTTCCTTGTTGTTTTTGTTTTAAAGATGGTGTAACTAAGTTGGTATTGTACTTAGAAATAAAGGAAGAGAGAGTGTTCATAAGTCAGTGCTTTAAATATGTGCGCAAAATACCGGGGGGTTGCCTAACGCATGCGCGTGGAGTCTGAGGTTCCAGGATGTAGAAGGGTTTTCACCGTTAAGAAAGATTTGGGAAGGAAGAGAGCGATAGTAAAGGAGAGCAAGGTGGTTACAACCCAGGAGTCCAGGCAGGGCTGGATGAAGCCGTACGGGATATAAAGTCATGAGGTCCCTATCGTTTTAAATGACACCAATTAATCTCGGGTAACATTAAGAGGTACTATAATTTTAGTTCACCACATATCGGGCAATACGAGGGTTTCCAGGGTAAGTCTAATATCATCATTGGGAAAAGTGGAGGGGGTGGGGGTGCTCAGGGCTGGTTTAGTAGGTGCTGAATGTTCACAACCCGTTAATTACTACCCATTATATTACTGGACTTTCCTTGGGAACTCTCGGATTCTTCAAGATAGGGTGAACTAAAATGAAAGGACCCATTAAAATATATACGCTTATTAAAAAATGCGGATGGTGAACATATACTGTCGTTTAGTTAAGATAAGTTAAGCTGTGTAGAGTTGAGCTGAATTGAGTTGAGTTGAGGTGAACTGAGTTGAGCTGAGCTGAGTTGAGCTGAGTTGAGTTGAGCTGAGTTGAGCTGAGTTGAGTTGAGTTGAGTTAAGCTGAGTTTGAGGTTTGAGTACTGAGTTTGAGCTGAGTTGAGTTGAGAGCTAGTTTGAGTTGAGCTGAGCTGAGTTGATTTGAGCTGAGTTGAGTTGAGTTGAGTTGAGTTGAGCTGAGTTGAGTTGAGCTGAGTTGAGTTGAGTTGAGGTGAGCTGAGTTGAGTTGAGTTGAGGTGAGCTGAGTTAAATTGAGTTGAGGTGAGCTGAGTTGAGTTGAGGTGAGCTGAGTTGAGTTGAGCTGAGTTGAGTTGAGTTGAGGTGAGCTGAGTTGAGTTGAGGTGAGCTGAGTTGAGCTGAGCTGAGTTGAGTTGAGCTGAGTTAAGTTGAGTTGAGTTAAGCTGAGTTGAGCTGAGCTGAGTTGAGTTGAGGTGAGCTGAGTTGAGTTGAGGTGAGCTGAGTTGAGCTGAGTTGAGTTGAGCTGAGTTGAGTTGAGTTAAGCTGAGTTGAGCTGAGTTGAGTTGAGCTGAGTTGAGTTGAGTTGAGCTGAGTTGAGTTGAGTTGAGCTGAGTTGAGTTGAGTTGAGGTGAGCTGAGTTGAGTTGAGGTGAGCTGAGTTGAGTTGAGGTGAGCTGAGTTGAGTTGAGTTGAGGTGAGCTGAGTTGAGTTGAGCTGAGTTGAGTTGAGTTGAGGTGAGCTGAGTTGAGTTGAGGTGAGCTGAGTTGGAGTTGAGCTGAGGTGCTGAGTTGAGTTGAGCTGAAATGAGTTGAGCTGAGTTGAGTTGAGTTGAGTTGAGGTTGAGTTGAGTTGAGTTGAGCTGAGTTGAGCTGAGTTGAGTTGAGTTGAGCTGAGTTGAGTTGAGCTGAAATGAGTTGAGCTGAGTTGAGTTGAGCTGAAATGAGTTGAGTTGAGTTGAGTTGAGTTGAGCTGAGTTGAGCTGAGTTGAGTTGAGTTGAGCTGAAATGAGTTGAGCTGAGTTGAGTTGAGCTGAAATGAGTTGAGTTGAGTTGAGTTGAGCTGAGTTGAGCTGAGTTGAGTTGAGTTGAGCTGAAATGAGTTGAGCTGAGTTGAGTTGAGCTGAGTTGAGCTGAGTTGAGTTGAGTTGAGCTGAAATGAGTTGAGCTGAGTTGAGTTGAGCTGAAATGAGTTGAGTTGAGTTGAGTTGAGTTGAGCTGAGCTGAGTTGAGCTGAGTTGAGTTAAGCTGAGTTGAGTTGAGCTGAATTGAGTTGAGCTGAGCTGAATTGAGTTGAGCTGAGGTGAACTGAAATGAGTTGAGTTGAGCTGAGCTGAGTTGAGTTGAGTCAAGAATTGACATCACAGCACTCAGGGCATTCCCATGCTTGCTCCGTCCTAATCTTCAGCAGCCGGCCAGACCCTTTGGTTACACCTAGATGCCTCATTCTCTCTATTGTCGTTTAATTTTTAGTAAAAGAACTCATTAAAAAAAATATGCAAAATCACAGAAATTATATTATATCATCCTCAAAAATGATATTTAAATAAACGCATTTGAAATAAATTACAAGAAAATTGCATTGGTGGGCGGAAAAAAGGAAATTCGTTGAGGCCCTTGCAGATTGTGTGGCCCTAAGCTGCAGCTTGTTTAGCTTATACTTAAAGCCAACACCGGGCTTAGGCCACTTGACTCCCGCCCGCACCATACAAACTTGCGCCAGGGTTGCCATAAAGAAAACTTTATTTTATGCCAAACCATCACCCAAAATATGCCAGAAAATTGCCAAATAAAGTGTAACATTGTACTCACTTCACATTAAAAGCTCTAGATTTAATTCTTCACTGCCATCCTCACTGGAACCAGTGGAAGATCCAGCATAAACCTTTTTCGGATGTAAAATCTTTAAGCATTTTCTCAGATGGAATGAAGTCTTTGCAACATTTCTTTGATAAAAATAGTTCTGCTCTAATTCTGACAACTGCATCAAGAAAATCCAGGTGTATTTTGTTTCTTGCTTTTGATTTAGTTGAAGTAACAAGAGAGAATATTCTCTCAACTACATCATTGCTAACGGGGGCGAAAGTGGCCAACTCTTTAAATGTCTGGTGTCGAAGTACGCCTATCCAAAAATCTTCCCTGTTTGTAAGTAGTCCATCCTTCTTAAATGTAGCTTCTTCTTTCCAGTTAACAACAATCAGTTTTCTGTACTGTTCTTCTATAATACTGATGTTGTTTTCTGCCAGTTGTAAAAATGGTAGCTCTGAAAACTGTGTCCTTGATATTTGATTTAAAACTGCCAAAGGGCTCAATTTTGACAGATTTTGAAATATATTTTCGGTGGGAAGTCTACACAAAATTTAATTGAGAGCATCCTATAGCACAGACATGCATCTTTCATTAACATTGTTTATTTCTATCTGATCTTCAGTTCTGTTATTCTTCTGTAGGAACGCATTACATTTTGTTAGGAATTTAATACCAAAGTCAACGTGATGAATATTTTCTTTCTGTCCATTGACGTCATACAGTCTGTTCTTAAGACTTTTCTGGTGCATGGACAATTCTTGGTGTAGTTTATGAGGATCAGCTTTTGTTTGTTGAAAAGACTGCTAAATCTTTCAAATTCTTGTACAATTGGTGTAGCAAACACAAAGTACAAATAATTATTGTGGTCTAACAGCATTTCCTTTAACAATCTTACTTTATATTTTGTGTCAAACGTTTTCTGGGCTAATTCAGCACATGTGAAATAAGCTTTCAGTTCTTCCCAGTTCACCAACATATTGAACATAATCTTTCACGCACAAGCCACCTAGTAGATGACAGTTTCTCAAACGGAAGAGGAGCAGTTCGTTCTGATTCAAACTCCGTAGATGTGTTCATCACTCTAAACAGTTCTTTATAACTTCTCATCTTAAATCACTATGACGAAACCACTGAGGTATTTCTAACAGCAAGACACCAATATTTGATAGCAGCTTGGCTATTGCACTACAAATGCAGAGTGCTAGTGAATGGCAGATTCATCTGAGCTGTACACAAAAAGGAGACACATCTTTAATTCTGGACCATACAGAGTTTTTGCACCCGACCATGTTTGAAGCGCCATCTGATGCAAACCCAATGCAATTTGTAAGACTCTGACTACACCTTTTGATTTTCTTATCATTCAAATTAAATAAGTTTTCTCCTGTAGCCACTTGCAAGGAAATTAAAGCAAAAAATCCAGTAAATATTTCATTTTTCCTGTCACTGAAAAAACTAACTATAATGCACAAGTACTTTTGAGTGGAAACGTCAGTAGACTCATCTATAATGATGGCACATTTCTTGTTCCGAAGATCATCAATAAGGTCATCCTTAAGCGCAGGCGATATACTATTTTTTATTAAGCATAAACATTTAGTTCTGTGCAACTGTATATGCTCCAATGTACTTCCCTGACCATGCTCACTCATGATTTCACTTAAATGATCAATTGTGCGTATTGCACAATGGCAGGTCATGCTTACAGCAAGTTGCAACTCTGCTGCTTTAACTTCATCATTACTTTGCCTAGGAGTTATTGTTGTAGTAAGCTGTGACTGGCTTTTTGACGGAGTTTTCCTCCTGTGTTTTTCTGATTTTTCATGATTTGAAATGCTACTAATTCATGGTGCAACAGTACACTGACACGGTTTACAATATGCTGCCTCTGATCCGTCTGAAGATCTTTTGAGCCATGATTATGTTTTCTCCCAATTACTATTATACTTGCGATTGCTGTCGTACGATGCTTTCCATTTTTTGGATGACGTGGCCATTGGTAAAAGTAATAAAATCTATCACAGATAGAACTAGGTCTATATCCTATATACTTTCTGTCCTCAAGTAGTTTCTGAGCAGTCAGAATAACTTGGTATCAGTGGTGGGTTTTCGTTTTATATCTCGCATTTATTTTAGTAAATTAACATAAATTACAGAGGTTGGCTATCCTCCGACTAAAGATGGCGGCCGCAAAATATCCAGTCGAGCCACAGTCACGTGTCAATTCCACGCTTCCGGCTACTTAATGTGCGCTTATCCGGCGACTATGGCTACCGCCACGTGCCCCCCCCCCCCCCACGACGCTCATGCGGCGGGGATTGGGGCTAAACTAGATGGCTAGGACTTGCGAGCAAGGCTGCAGGAGATGCGGAAGCTGCTGCTCGTGAGTTCTAGCCATCTAGTTTAGCCCCAATCCACGCCGCGTTAGCGGCGTGGGGACCACGTTGCGGTAGCGGTTGTTGGCGGAAAACAGCCGGAAGTCCGCAAATTAAGTAGCCGGAAGCGCTCAATTGACACGTGACTGTGGCTCGACTGGATATTTTGCGGCCGCCATCTTTGCCGACGTTAGTCGGAGGATAGCCCAGAGGTTTATAGCAGTCAAGATCCGTTTAGGAAGACAACAAAACAATGAGAAATGGCGCGAATCTCCGTTAGTCCGTACTAGGATATCACAACAAAGTCAAACTGAAATAAAGATTTCAACTGTAGGTCTACATTGCTTTTAGTAAATTTGCGTGTTTCTAACAAAGGAACCATGAAGAAAATGTCATCATATCTTGATAAGAAATGCCAGGAAAAACCCAAATATGCCAGTTCATTATCTAATGCCAGTTCAATTTCAAATATGCCAGATTTGTAGAATCTGGCATAAAAAATGCCAATATGGCAACTCTGACTTGCGCTTAGAAAGGCAGCACCCACCCACCTAGCCCCGCGCAGCGCCAAGCTAAATTGTGTTTACAGCCTCCCCCCCCCCCCCCCCCCCCCACCCCATAATTATATAAGCAGCCTCCGGTAAACATGAATATAAATTCTCAAAATCATATCCTTATACATTTCATTTTGTTTTAAATCATTATCACCACCATCAAGTGCATTGCCGGCTGGCGTAGGCGTTCATACATCTCCACAGATCTCAGTCTTTAATGTTCTTGATCAATTCCACTGATATTCCTCCATGCCACTGTCTTAAGCCATCCACCATAATTTCTCTTGGTCTGATTCTGTCCCTTCTACCCCATAATCTTTCCGGTCATTACGATACTTTCCAGTGCTTCTTTTCTCATCACCAAAAAACTTCGTTTCAAATGCATTATTATATTTATGTACCTTTCATCACTGTGTATTATGATTATTACTGCACAGACTGTCACTGTGGCATGCTTTCTCGGTGACTCAATAAGTATGCTCAGGAAGATAGAGAAGGGCTGGGTCCAAAGGCAATGGTTGGTGGCTCTTCAGAATTCACGGCTGACAAGGATTCGTTTCATTTTGGTGCCTGGGCATGTGGGGGTACAAGAAAACGAGCAAGCTGATAGACTTGCAGGTAAGGCTACTGTGAAACCCGGACACACCATGGTCCAGACTGAAATACTGAATGCTGTAAGAGAGTTAAGACCTTTGCGTGAACCACCTGACAACTGTGAATCTGCAACGATGGTCAGACTGCAAGAACAATATGTTCAACAGGGTGTCGCCAAGCAAGAACTCTACGTGGGTAGCCAAAGAAGAAGAATAAATCAACACAGACCTGGTGTCGTTAGCCGCTCCACGCTGCGGGATTTGCTAAGGAGGGGATCAAAACACTTATGGACTAAGTGGTTCGACGTGCAATGAGGATAATCTGTCCACTAACTACTATCATCATCATCATCATCATCATCATCATTTTCTTCTTCTTTTTGGCGTTCACTGGTTGTAAACTCTGGCAGAAAGTTCTGGTTGTCCGTCCACTTTAGTCTTGTGCCAAAACCTGAGCTTTGCGTGCACATTCGTTTTACAGATGTCTTATTTGTATTCAGACTGTTAGTTCCTCGCCTCTCTGACTGAGGCACACCGTTTTCGAAGGAAACGCCCCTAATTAGTCGCCTCCTATGACATGCTTGTTAGGGGTACATGGTTTATTGTCCTCCCTGCCCCCCCCCCCCCACCCCTCTCCTCTCCCTCCCAGAATGGGACCTATAAACTCACACAGGGATAAATAATACTAGAGAAGAAAAAAATAATTACAAAGATACCCTGGATAATGAGCAGAGGTTCTGGAAAATTTTCAACACTGAGAGGTAACCTAGGTGGACTTTTAATCGGGTCGGCCCTTTGCGAACAAGCAACGGAATCAGTAGAGAAATAAGATTATTATGGCCTGGAGAGAATGAGGCACCTGGGTGTTACCAGAGGGTCTACCCGGCTCACTACACTCAGAGGAAAGGCAAGACGGACATATAACCAGATTTTGATCGGTACCATCAGTACTGGAACTCTGCACTGGCTGCTGAAGATGAGAAAGGAGCATGCCCCGAGTGCTGTGATTCAATTCTTGACTCAACTCAACTTATTTAATCGGGTTGCAACTGGTACTATTAGCCTGTCGACTCTTTGTTGGCTACTAAAGAAGGGGACGGAGCACGAATGAGAACGTGCAGTGATGTCAGTTTTCCATTCGTTCATTCATTCACATGCAAAGATAAGGTACTTTAGTTTTAATTCATCCCCCAAAAGACATCCGGGAGCTCCCGAGAACATTCAATATTGTAGGGGTGTTATGGGTTGGGGTTAGGGTTAGAGTTCGTTGGTGTCTTTGAGGCTGTCAAGGCTGACAGAGATCAGATTCATTTTCGTGGCAGGTCACGCAGGTATTCTCTTCGTATTGTCCCACCAAATTCATTTCAAACCATTACATCCCTATAATATTGGACTGTCCCGGAAACTCCCGAGTTTCCTTTTTTTTTGGGGGGGGGTGGGGTGAAGTAAAATGAAAGTGTCGATATAAATAATTTGTATACATGGTTAGTTGGTAAGGGGGATGAAACCTACTTTTTTAGGAGGGGGGGGGGGGCACTCTAAACTCCCGCAAGATAGCTGGGCTTCCAGATTCTTGCGCCCCTGGTACCAGGATCACATAATTGACCATGATGTGTCCCTCAGGTCTGGAGATTCTACCCGGGGAAAAAACTTTGTCGCATCTTCCAGTTTGTTTGCCTAGCCGGTGTCGTTTTAAACTGGTGCCCGTATCCGTTAGTGCTTCATATGATCAGTTATTCTCTCTCTCTCTCTCTCTCTCTTTCTTTCTTTCTTTCTCTCTCTCTCTCTCTCTCTCTCTCTCTCTCTCTCTCTCTCTCTCTCTCTCTCTCTCACTGTTATCTTCTTCCCCTTTCCTCCTTTCACATTCATTTCTTCTTCTTCTTTTTCTTCTGCTTCTTCTTCTTCTATTTTTTTTCTTCTTCTTTTTCATTGTCATCATCTTCGCCTTTTATTCTGTAAATTTTCCTTTCGTCACAGTTATCATCGATCATAATCATCCTCAGCTTCCTTATTTTATTTTTATATATTTTTTCTTTCTCTCCCCTCTCTTCTTTCTATTCATTCTATTATTCTTTCTTTTTTATCACCATCACCAGCACCATCACTATCATCATCATCACCACCTATAATTGTTATCTCTTTTTTCGTCTTCTGAGTTGTAGGTCGTTCTTTCTGTGATGTTGTGTGTGTGTGTGTGTGTGTGTTGGGCGTTGTTGTCTTCTTCTTCTTCTTCTTTGCGTTCGGTTTCGTATGCTCAGATCAGATCATCAGGTGGCTTGCCTCTATGAACTCGCATGTCAGTAGCAGGTCCTTCATGGTTCCCCATAGCTTGCTCTGCACACATTGCTTTTGAGGCCAGGTGTCATTTGGAAGTTGTAGGTAGAGTGGGCAGGTCTGTAGAATGTGCTCAAGCACAATGTGGAGACTGTACAATCTTTATTTTATGCATGTGGTAGCTGAGCCTGCAGTGTCCTGTTCGAAGACGGAAAATGGTGTACTTGCGGTCCCTTTGATCCCTGGGGATGACAAGATCCAAAGGGAAAACAATTTTGCTGTTTTAATTTTTTCCTTTCAGGCGTTTTTTGATGTTGCGTTTCTAGCGAGCTGCCCGTTTGTCCCCCCCAGTCGACACATTTTGCCCCTTTTCTTTTACAACAATATCTAAAAACTTAAATTTTCGTGGAAAAATCTAAAAAAACATCCAAAGGGGAAATCCAAATTTCTAGCGTTACCCTATAGAATGGTCCCTCATATTAAAAAAAGTCAGCTTTCAAGATCCACAGGGTAAACTTAGCTTGAAAGAGAAGTTGAAGCTTCGACCAAAATACCCCTATTTTTTTTTTAGCTGTTCTAGTTATTTAATACCCCGTCGGAGGATAAGTGGAACAGCCTTATCTACCCTTTTCAGGCCCTTTTTTTGTCAAATAGTTTTTTGAGGGGAAATTTTTATCGTTTCTTAGGTTGTTTGATAAAAATTTACTCCAAAAGAAAAAATTAAAAAAATCTTTACCACTAAAGTGAAAACGCCATCTAAATGCAAAGGGAAAAAAATAAAACTGGGTGTAAAAATCCAAAATGGGAACACTGTTCCAGTCGAGTGCCCTGTTTGCCCCTTACAAAAGGGCCAAAACCCATTTTCCCCAGACTTTGGTTTACTGGGTCACAATCCGTTAAAAATTTGTAAGGGGCGTTTCAGGGATACATTGTTAAACGCATTTGCCCAGTGGTTTTCAGC